>JALIGW010000058.1:605000-940000 GCA_023053685.1 Diadophis punctatus similis | reverse complement strand
TCCACAGGACATTCCAGAGGGCAGCTGCTTGGATGCTTCCACCCTTCGCCCCAGGTAATACTTTCATCTTCCAACCGGAATATTTGCACCCTTTTATGCAGGGATTTCCACCACCTGAGCTTGGTTTGTTTCTTGCAGAGGATTCTTTACCCAAACGAGGCAACATCATGAGTCCTCATGACCACCCATGACGTTCCCTAGTTTGCGTCACGAAATGTCTGCAAGAAAACAGCCGAGCACCAAGGACCCCACACTACTACTACTTACTACTACTACTACTACTACTACTACTACTACTACTACTACTACTACTACTACTACTCCCTTCTAGACCTGATGGTGTTCCCTAGTTGGGTCATGAAACATCACCAGGAGACGGTGAGTTCTAGTCCTGCCTTAGCCAAGAAAGCCAATCACCAGGAGGTTGGGAGTTCTAGTCCTGCCTTGGGCACCAGTTGGTGCTAAATGTTGCATTTGCCTTCATTAGAAGTATTTGCATTATTTTCAGGCCAATTTTCAGTTTTGTCTTCCTTGTTCCTGATTTCTGGGGTGTTAGACATTCTCCTCTTTTGAGTCACCCACAGATTGGTCAACATTAAAACTATTGATAAAAAAATACTGTGGGAAAATAATGTTTCTCTGCAGGGGGGGCACACTTCCTCCTCCTCCTCCTCCTCCCTCCTTTCAAAGAATCAGGTGCTTACCCCCCCCTTTCTCCCCCCCCCAGCCTTTGATCCTTCACCAGGAACTTAAAAGTGTGTGCAGTGCCTGATATAAACCCGGAATGTCTTTCCCTTTGCAAAGGGAAGTTTTGTCCTCCGATGGACAAGATGTTCTTTTTGATCCCAAACTGGCCAGTTCACAGACTTCAGAGCCCTCCCACTGGAGGCTCTGATCTCTGGATTTAAGCCCTTTCCCAGACAACCTGGAGGGAAATTTATTTATTTATTATTTATTTATTTTGGTATTCTTATATGCCGCCCAACTCCCGGAGGACTCAGGGCGGCGTACAACAGAGAAAAAAATACAAGAATAACCAATTAAATATTAATTAAAAACAAATACAAAATTTAAAAACACAGTATAAAAACAACAACATCCATTCAACACCATACATACTTGGGGGGTAAGCTCGAGTGGATTAAGCTCTACCCCCCGCCTGCAGGAAAAGCCATGTCTTAATGGCTTTTCGGAAGGCCAGCAGAGTGGGGATGGTCCGGGTCTCTGGGGGTAGTTGGTTCCAGAGCGCGGGGCCCCCCACAGAGAAGGCTCTCCCCCTAGGGCCCGCCTGCCGGCATTGCTTGGCTGACGGGACCTGGAGGAGGCCAACTCTGTGGGCCCTAACCGGTCGGAGGGAAGTATGAGGCAGAATGTGGTCCCGGAGATAGCCTGGTCCTAAGCCATGAAGGGCTTTAAAGATGATGATCAACACCTTGAATTGTACCCGGAGACCGATGGGCAACCAATGCAGCTGGCGGAGTAAAGGTGTCACGTGGGTGTACCTTGGCACACCCACCACAGCACGCGCAGCCGCATTTTGCACCAACTGAAGTCTCCGGATACTCTTCAAGGGTAGCCCCATGTAGAGCGCATTGCAGTAGTCCAAGCGAGAGGTGACAAGGGCATGAGTGACCGTGAGTAGAGCCTCCTTCTCCAAATATGGCCGCAACTGGTGCACCAGGCGAACCTGTGCAAAGGCCCCTCTAGCCACAGCAGAAAGATGATGGTCCAATTTTAGCTGTGGATCTAGGAGGACCCCCAAGTTGCGGGCCTGGTCTGAGGGAGTCAGTTTCGCTCCCTCGAAGACCAAGGAGGGACAGTTGTCATGGTCCTTAGGAGGCAATATCCACAGCCACTCAGTCTTGTCGGGATTAAGTCTGAGTCTGTTCCTCCTCATCCAGATCTTAACGTCGTCCAGGCACCGGCACATTACATCAACTGCCTCCCTGAAGTCAGACGGGGTGGTGATGTACAGCTGGGTGTCATCAGCGTACTGATGGAAACACACCCCATGTCTGCGAATGATCTCACCCAACAGTTTCATGTAGATGTTAAACAGGATGGGCGAGAGAACCGACCCCTGAGGCACCCCACATGATAGGGGCCTAGGGGACGATCTCTGCCCTCCTGCCAGCACCGACTGCATCCTGTCAGCGAGATAAGAGGAGAACCACCGCAAAACGGTGCCTCCCACTCCCAACTCGCCAAGCCGATGCAGAAGGATACCATGGTCGATGGTATCGAAAGCCGCTGAGAGGTCAAGTAGCACCAGGATGGAGGAGTTCCCCCCATCCCGGGCCCGCCAGAGATCATCCATCAGAGCGACCAAGGCAGTTTCTGTACTGTAGCCGCGCCTGAAACCCGACTGATAAGGATCTAGATGATCTGTTTCATCCAGGAGCTGCAGAAGCTGGGTCACCACCACCTTCTCCACAACTTTCCCTAAAAAAGGTAAGTTAGAGACCGGACGATAGTTCTTCAAGTCAGCTGGATCCAGGGAAGGCTTCTTCAGGAGGGGTCGCACCACCGCAGCTTTTAACGACTGCGGTACGGATCCCTCCCTCAAAGAAGCGGTGATCACCGCCTGGATCCAGCCACGTGCCACCTCCCTGCTGGCCGAGACCAGCCAGGAGGGGCACGGGTCCAATAAACAGGTGGAGGTCCCCATCGCTCCCACAGCCCTGTCCACATCCTTGGGAGAAACAGGCCCAAACTCTTCCCATAATGGTGGACTAAGACTTGCCCCTGTCAACTCTATGGACTCTGCCCTGCCAGAGTCCAGGTTCGACCGAATCTGAGCGACTTTATCCGACAGAAACTCAGCGAATTCCTCAGCTCTGCCTTGTAAGTGTTCCTCGCTCCCCCCTTTTGCAAGGAGGGAGCGAGTCACCCTAAACAAGGCGGCTGGACGAGAATCTGCGGACGCAATAAGAGCAGAAAAATAGGATCGTTTTGCCGCCCTTATCACCACTAAATAAGATCTGATGTAAATTTTTAATAGTGTTCGATCAGACTCTGTTTTTCTGGCCCTCCAGCGGCGCTCCAGACGTCTCTTCTGGCGTTTCATCTCCCGGAGCTCCTCGGTAAACCAGGGAGCTTTCCGGAATCCACTGTCATAGAGAGGTCGCTTAGGCGCAATTCGGTCTAGAGCCCCTGATGCTGCGGTATTCCAAGCAGCCACCAGGGAGTCAGCCGAATTGTGTACCAGGGTTTCAGGTATTTCCCCAAGTTCCCTCTGGAATCCTTCCGGTTCCATTAGGCGCCTGGGGCGGAACCACCTAGTCGGTCCCGCCTCCCTGCGGAGGAGTAGTGGGGCTGTGAAATCCAACCTCAGTAGGAAATGGTCTGACCATGACAACGGGGTGATGACTATATCCCTTACATTCAGATCATCTCTCCACTGCCCCGAAAGAAACACTAGGTCAAGCATGTGACCACCCTCATGAGTCGGACCCTGGATTACTTGGGTCAGGTCCATGGTTGTCATGGAATCCATGAACTCCTGAGCTACCCCAGAGGTTTTGCCAGCAAATGGCAAGTTGAAGTCCCCCAGCACCATAAGCCTAGGGAACTCAAGTGCCAAGCCGGCTACTGCCTCGAGCAGCTCAGGCAGGGCCTTACTTACGCAGCTGGGAGGCAGGTACGTTAAGAAAAGGCCCACCTGAACCCCTAAGTCCAACTTCAGAAGGAGCGTCTCACACCCAACAATCTCTGGGGCAGGGATCCTACGAGGATGCAGATTTCCGTGCGTTATAATTGCCACTCCTCCCCCCCCTTCCCTGGGGTCGAGAATGATGCTGCACCGAGAAACCGGCTGGGCATATCTCGGAGAGGGCTACTCCCCCCTCCTGCCCTAGCCAGGTCTCGGTAACACACACCAGGTCTGCCCCCTCCTCTGTGATTAAATCACGTATCAGGGGGGCTTTGTTGATAATTGACCTGGCGTTAAGCAGCAGCATCCTGAGCCCAGGGCCCTGAGAATTGCATCCCAGTGAAGCGGTGCCAGTACTTCTCTACTGTCAAAGCCCAAAAGGGTAATAATAATAATGATGATGATGATAATAATGATGATGATGATGATGATGATGATGATGACGACAACAACAACAACAACAACAACAACAACAACAGAGTTGGAAGGGACCTTGGAGGTCTTCTAGTCCAACCCCCTGCCTAGGCAGGAAACCCTACACCACTTCAGACAAATGGTTATCCAACACCTTCTTAAAAACTTCCAGTGTTGGAGCATTCACAACTTCTGGAGGGAAGTTGTTCCACTGCTTAATTGTTCTAACTGTCAGGAAATTTCTCCTTAGTTCTAAGTTCACTTCTCTCCTTGATTAATTTCCACCCATGGCTTCTTGTTCTACCCTCAGGTGCTTTAGAGAATAGTTTGACTCCCTCTTCTTTGGGGCAGCCCCTGAGATATTGGAACACTGCTATCATGTCTCCCCTGATCCTTCTTTTCATTAAACTAGACATACCCAGTTCCTGCAACCGTTCTTTGTATGTTTTAGCCTCCATCTTTGTTGCTCTTCCCTGCACTCTTTCTAAAGTATCAACATCCTTTGTGAATTTTGATCCGGAGTCACACTAAAACAGGAAACGGAAAAGCATGGCCAAAGTTTTAGATGTTGAGAATTGAGCGTTTCCTGTTCAGTTAAGTTGCCTTTGCTGAATGCTGAGGAACTTTGGTTTCAATAGGAGAGAATATTTGTACGAACGAAGGCATTGAATTTACGTGTCCCAGGATCCAACCTGGGTCGGTCACCGGGACCAGAGCTTTTGTCTTCTGAGCTTTTGGACTTGTGTTGGAGCTCATCCTCAGGGAAATTCTCTCTAGCAGACATAGAAGTTCCCTGAGGATGGGCTCCAGCACAAGTCCAAAAGCCTCTGGTCCAGGTGACCGACCCAGATCGGATCCTGTAGAATATTTGTAGCTGTGCACAGATGATGTTCCCTAGTTTAGTAATGAAACATCTGCAAGAAAACAACACCAAGCACCCCATAACTCTCTCCTCCTCCTCCTCCTCCTCCTCCTCCTCCTCCTCCTCTTCCTCCTCCTCCTCCTCCTCCTCCCCATCTCCACAAACCCCACTCCCTTTTAGTGCTGATGATGTTCCCTAGTTGGGTCATAAAACATCTGCAAGGAAACCACCAAGCTCAGAGAGCACCAAGGACCCCATAGCTCTCCTCCTCCTCCTCCTCCTCCTCCTCCTCCTCCTCCTCCTCCTCCTCCTCCTCCTCCTCCTCCACTCGGGAGACCCCACTCCCAGATGGTTGATAATGAAACATCTGTAAGAAGATCACCATGCTCAGAGAGCACCCAGGACCCCATAGCTCTCCTCCTCCTCCTCCTCCTCCTCCTCCTCCTCCTCCTCCTCCTCCTCCTCCTCCTCCTCCTCCTCCTCCTCTTCCTCCACTCCGGAGACCCCACTCCCAGATGTTTGATAATGAAACATCTGTAAGAAGATCACCATGCTCAGAGAGCACCCAGGAGCTCACAATTCTGGTGTTGTTTCTGTCCTAGCAATCGTTGAGTTTAGAAATCCCGCTGTGCCCTCAGCCCTTGCTTGGTGCCTGGACCTCAGCTTGAGCAAGATTTGGATTCTGTTCCTTGCACTCTGTGGCCATGCTCCTCCTCCAGGCTTCCCTGGTGCTCTGGGCCAACGTCTGCATGACCTCTGGAGACCTTGGTGAGTGAGGTCAACCGAAGGGGGAAACAGGAAGGCTGGGGGTTCAGCCTCCCTCCCTCCTTTCTTTCCCCAGATTTCGAACCCAGGGCTCCCTTCTTCTCCCTGCCATCTCCTTCTTCCTGCTTTATGTGTCCAGGAATCTGCATCCTCCCTCCGGACGGAGGCCTCTGCTACACCCTGCAAGAACGGTGGTACTTTGACTACGAGAGGAAGACCTGCCTGCCCTTCTCCTGGACCGGATGCGGAGGAAACGAGAACAATTTCAAAAGTTGGCCTGAATGCCAGGAAGCCTGCAGCCGCTACGGTTAAGTGGGAGGGCCGATCCCACCTGGGCTGAGCAGAGGCCGTGGGATCAGGCCGTCTAGCACCACCTCGGCTACTTTAAGGCGTGTGGACTTCAACTCCCAGCATTCCCCTGCCAGCAGAGATGCCATCTGTAACCTGCCAATCGTAACTGCCAAAGACCAGCTTTGATTATTAGCCTTCAAGGCATTTCTTAGCTGTTAATTTTTGTTTCATTTGTGAACTTCTGGAATGTCTTTTAGATCCAGCAGAATTAGCACTGTGGATGGTCCCAATTCACTCTACATCTGTTCCCCGATCTTGTTCTATAGGAGCATGTGGGTGGGCGGCCGGATGGATAGAAAGAGAGATGGATGGATGGAGAAAGGTAGATGGAGAGAGAGAGAGAGAGAGAGAGAGGGAGGGAGGGAGGGAGGGAGGGAGGGAAGGAGAAATGGATGGATGGATGGATGGATGGATGGATGGATGGATGGATGGATGGATGGATGGATGGATGCAGCACCCTAATGCTCTTTGTTGCTCTTCTCTGCACTCTAATTTCTAAGGTCTCAACCTTTCAGTATTGAGAACCAGGGCTTAGATCCATGGGGCAGAGACCAAAATCACGTGAGTTTCCGTGGAGGAGGCAACTGCAAAGGCTTACACTGGGTGGGAAAAATCAAAAAGCAAGACTGGGTAAGACCATCCTGGCCAAAAGAATCTTGAGGGAACCAAGTTGTACCAGCAACAAGATGCCACCACAGAAGAACAAAAGTCCTTCTAGGTTGCCTCAACACAATGACCCTTGTTAGGTTGGGGTCGAATGAAGAGGCAGGACCAGCAAAGTGAATTCAGTTCTTTTTCCAAGACTTGTTACATCTCTGTAGGAGCTCCCTCTTTTAAGGGTAGCTGTCAGGCAGCTCAGCCAATGAGGTTGCTCTATTCGCCCGCCTTTCGATTGGGCCAATCACATTAACCCTGTATTGTTTCCTGCTTCCACGCGGACCTTAGTGAAGCCTTCATCCCAGGCTTCACTCCCAATTGCCATATTTAACAGCCACGTGAAGATCAAGAGAATGTCTATGGAGATTCCCCGTCATCATCCATGTCATGGTTATCCAAGATCCCTCTCACAGTCACTGATAGTAAGCCTGGTTTCACCCAGTCTATATGTGTACTTTTGGTTTTTCTTGCCTAAGTGTAAGACTTTACTTTTCTCTACATTGAATTTCATTTTGTTAGATAGCGCCCAGTGTTCCAGTCTGTCAAGATCCATCTGGATCTTGAGCCTATCTTCTAGGGCAGGGATGGCGAACCTTTTTTGGTTCGCGTGCCAAAAGGGGGGGTGCGGGGGGCACACGCTTGTGTGCATTCCCACACCCATAATTCCATGCGCCCCCTGTGCATGCGCGCGTGACACCCCCACTCCCGGCACATGATGGCACGTCCGTTTCTTTGCTCTCCCCAGGCTTCAGAGCCTTTCTAGGAGCCTGGGGAGGGTGAAAACGGCCTTCCCCACCACCACCCCAGAGGCCCTCCGGAGGCAGAAAATGGCCCATTTGCCAAGTTCCGGTTGACCCGGAAGGCCCATTTTTTTTGTTCTCCCCAAGCTCCAGAGCCTTTCTAGGAGGCTGGGGAGGGCGAAAATGGCCTCCCCCCCAGAGGTTTTCCGGATTTCTGGCCTCTGGAGGGTCTCCGGGGAGGTGGGGAATGCCATTTTCACCCTCCCCAGGCTCCTAGAAAGGCTCTGAAGCCTGGGGAGAGCAAAAAAAACAGAACTTCCAGTTCAAGTCAGCAAACAGAACGTTTCCAGCCTCTGGAGGACCTCCGGGAGGGTGGGGAAGGCCATTTTTGCTCTCCCCAGGCTCCTAGAAAGGCTCTGGAGCCTGGGGAGAGCAAAAAATGAGCCTTCCCAACCCCCTCTGGAGGCTGAAAACAGGCTGTTTCCCGACTCCCAGTGGGCCCAGAAGGCCCAAATATCAGCTGGCCAGCACGTGCATGCGCGCTGGACCTGAGCTTGCGTGGCCACCGATATGGCTCCACGTTGCACTTGTGGCCATCACAGTTCTAGGGTGTTGGCTATTCCTGCCAGCTTAGTATCATCTACAAATTTGGTAAGTTCCCCTTCTAATCCCTCATCTAAGTCGTTAATGAAGATATTGAAGAGTACTGGGCCAAAGATGGAACCTTGTGGTAAACCCCCCCCCCCTTACTTCTCTCCATGTAGACGTAGACGCATTAAGGACTACTCATTGAATAAGGTTTGTCAGCCAGTTACAAATCCATCTGGTAGTGATGCTATCTATTCCACTTTTTTCTAGATTACCAAGAAATAGGTTTTGGTCTACTTTGTCGAATGCCTTACTGAAGTCTAAGAGAGCCATGGTGGCGCAGTGGTTAGAGTGCAGTACTGCAGGCTATTTCAGCTGACTGCTAGCTGCAGTTCAGCAGTTCAAATCTCACCAGGCTCAAGGTTGACTCAGCCTTCCATCCTTCCGAGGTGGGTAAAATGAGGACCCAGATTGTTGGGGGCAATATGCTAAACTCTGTAAACCGCTTAGGGAGGGCTGTAAAGCACTGTGAAGCGGTATATAAGTCTAAGTGCTATTGCTATGTTATGTCTGCAGTCTTTCACTGCTCTACTAATTTACTGTAGTCCCTATGTTGAAGAATTTCAACTAAGCCTGGGGGGAAATTGCCTAAGATGAGAGCTGTTCAGCAATGGAAGAGCTGTGTCAGGGTGACCTCCAGGCCTCCGGCATGGCGCTGATAAGAACTAGATCCCTGAATTTGTGACCTTTACAAAGGGGCTTTCTTGCCCACCTCAAAATATGAGTCACCAAGTAATTCAGGCAAGGAAAATGCATTTAAGGGGTTGGGGACAGAAACAAATGATGCATGCACTCTGTCTGTGTGATAGGTCAGAGAGCAGCGATCAAACAATAAAAGACTCTGAGACTATACCTGAGGCTTGAACAATAGAAAACGTCGATTCTAGATAACATTCCACATGGGTTACATTTACTCTTTCCCAGCTGGGTTCGTACGTATCTTTCTTAAAACTTGCAAGTGTATTCAAAACATGCTCTCTATTGTTTAGTGCTAAAAAGACAAGTTCTTGCATCCCAAACAGTTGGCTTTTGCCAAAAAGAAAAAAAAAACATGTTTTGTTGAATTTATAACACAAGCCTAAACTTAAATGAAGATTGGCCCCCCAAAAAGTGCCAATGCTAACTATGAAGTCTAGAATTCGAGATAAGATCAGGGGATGGTGGCCTCTCATTGGCTGGAGACCTTTAAAGAGAGCTGTTGGAGAAGCCCTCATGTTGCTTACTCTGGAAGGGGCAGAACCCACCCACCCCCACCTCATTCAGTGCATGCTCCTTCAGAGCCCACTCCTCATTTTGTTTTGCCACACATCCATCTCAAGCTCCTCCTTCCACTGCATTCACACAAAAGCCAATGAAAAGGCTGTAGGTTGGCTGAGAATACCGTCCCTCCCTCCCTCCCTCCCTCCCTTCCTTCCTTCCTCCTTCCTTCCTTCTTTCCATCTCTCTCTTTCTCTCTTTATTTTCCTTCCTTCATTTCTGTTCCTTCTCTCTTTCATATTTCCCTTCCTTTTTTCCTTCTTTCCTTCTTCCTCCCTTCCATCTCTCTCTCTCCTCCTCTTTATTTTCCTTCCTTCCTTCCTTCATTTTTCTTCTCTTTTATATTGTCCTTCCTTTTTTCCCTTCTTTCCTTCTTTCTTCCTTCCTCCCTTCCACCACTCTCTCTTCCTCTTTATTTTCCTTCCTTCCTTCATTTCTCTTCCTTCTCTCTTTTATATTGTCCTTGCTTTTTTCCATTTTTCCTTCTTTCTTTCCTTCTTCCTTTCTTCCTCCCTTCCACCACTCTCTCTTTCATATTTTCCTTCCTTCCATCTGTCTTATGTTTCTTTCTTTCCTTCTTTTCTTTCTTTCTCCTTTCTTTCTTTCTTTCTTTCCTTTCTCCTTTTCTCCTTTTCTTTCTGTGAATGGGCTTCATTTTCTGCAGGAGGCTTCTACTGCCCACATCCAGGGAATCTGTCTTTGAAAAGAAAACGGGAAGAGGCCGCAGGTCAAGAATCACCCCACCGTCTCGCAGAGGGACCAGGAAACATCAGACAAGGAAACGTTGGCAAATTCCACTCTGTGGGTGCCAGAAAGTCCCGACCTTGCAGGGCAGGAAGCCTCCTTGGGGTGAAGGGCAGCAAGGTGGGAGGAGGTGCTGGAAGGGAGAGGATAGGCTGGCAAAGAGGATTCTTCAGGGCAAGAGGATCAGGAAGGGACAGCTAGTTCTGTAGTCAAAGCCACAGAAGCTGGAGGGGAGCCAACCAGCCATTTCCTTCACACTGGAAGATCTTGTCCCCATCCCAGCTGCTTGCCCAGGGGAGGATTAGGGCAGGCGCCTCACCCCATCTCTTGTGGGCCTTGGCCAAGAGATTGCCAGAATGGCACCTGCCCAAACCTTGGATGGGGCACAGAGAGGGCAACTGGGTCTCAGCTGATTTGGTTCAAGAGCCCTGGGTGAAGACAGATAGGGAGTGAGCCACAGGCAGAGGGAGGATGGAGGGGGCTGCAGCTGCCCCCTTCCCTCACCTGACATGATATTTGAGGGGCTGCCACAGGGAGGAGGGGCTCAACCTGTTTTCCAAGGCACCTGAAGGCCAGACAAGGAATCATGGATGGAAACTGAACAAGGAGAGATTCATCCTAGAAATAAGGAGAAATGTTCTGATAGTGAGAACAAATAACCAGTGGAACAGCTTGCCACCAGAAGTCGTGGGTGCTTCATCACTGGAGGTTTTTAAGAGGAGAGTGGACAGCCACTTGTGTGGAAACCTTATAGGGATTCCTGCCAGAGCAGGGGGTTGGACTAGAAGACCTCCAGGGTCCCTTCCAACTCTGTTATTCTATTTCTCTGTCCCTCGGGCTTGTATGGATCTTTCCTCACACTTCCAGACCCCCTTTGTCAGCAGTGAGGCCTGGCCCTGGGCACCCATCACCTGGAAGCAGCCCCTGAGAGCAGCAGGGACCCCATCCGTCATGCCAGAATCACAAAAAGGAGATGACACGCCCTTTTGACCAACCATCCAGAGTGATGCCTACTTAGCCTGGCGCAATCTCCGTCTCAGGAAGAACTGTTGGCAGCTGCTTCAGGAAAGCTGGCCAAATACTGACTCAGCCACCAGGCAGCGGCCTGCCAGCCTGTCCCCTCAGGCTGTTTCCTGGCTGGGAGGCCGTTCCTTATCCCAGGAGCACAGACTCAAGAGATGACTCACAGCTTGGCAGCTTCGGCCCCGATGCGGGCAGGGAGAGGGCAACACCCCAAGAAGCTTCTTCAGCTCTGACAAGATAGTGGGGGATGGAAGGACTACAGGAGCACCACTCGGGTGACCCTGAGGACCCAGGTAAACCTCCAAGTGGACTCAACGACCCTCTAAAAAGGGTGCAAATGACCAGCTGCCTGCAAGGAATATAAATCTTTCCATTCCATTCCAGTCAGAGCTGAAGAAGCTTCTTGGATGAGAAGCGAAATGTCTTCAAAGAAAAAACAGAAAAAGCCCCTTTGGAACACCCGTGACCAGGATGACGGAGAATCTCTACAGACTTTTGGTCTGGGTGATACTAGTGACAGACTGGCCCAAATATGTTCAAAGGGTCCCCCCAAGATCCTTCCTGTGAGATGGGGAGGCTGTAGTGGACACAGGGTGGCCAAGGTCCTGCTTGAGAAAAGTTATGATGGCCAATATCTAAAGGCCCAGCCAGTAATTAGCCTGGAATGTAGAAGATTATGTCAGAGTTACGCAATAAATCAGAAGCTTCAAAAGATAACTGCATTTTGCTGATTCAAATAACTTCTTTATAAGTAGAATAAAACATTAACAATACCACACTTTGTTTCAGATCACATGTTGAGATGTTTTCACAGCAAGCTTTAATGGTGGACAGAGTAAACCACGCCCTTCTTCTTGCTAAGTTTCTGGACATGCTCAAATTAACACTTCAGCCGGATTGGCTGACTCAATCACATGGCTCTCCCAGTCATGAATATTCCAACACTCCTCCCTTCATTACTGGGAGAGACATCAGACCTATTGGATTTAAACATTTCCTATAATGGACACCACCCAATGGTTTGGTCATCATGTCTGCTAAATTATCCTCTGAAGAACAATGATGTAAACGTATCAATTTTTCTTTTACAGCTTCCCTGACATTACAATACTTAATGTCCACATGTTTACTTCTGTTCTTCACTCTGTCACCTGTTGCCATTTTTATACAGGCAGCATTATCTTCATAAACAGTTACAGCTTCATTTACATTTACATTTAAATCTTGTAACAACTGTACATACCAAACTACTTCAGAACATAACTCAGACAATGCAATAAACTCTGCTTCAGCAGTTGAAATAGCAACCGTTGTTTGTTTTCTGGACTTCCAACCAATTAAAGCCCCTCCAAACATTATTACAATTCCAGAATTAGACTTTCTGGTTTTTACATCATTTGCATAATCACTATCAACATAACATTTCAATTTTAATTCTTCAGTGACCTTTATTTGAAGACCCAAATTCACAGTTCCCTTCAAATACCTGAGAATTCTTTTCACACCCATCCAATGCAACTTTGTAGGTGTAGCAGTAAAGCGACTTAAGATGCTCACTGCACAAGCTATGTCTGGTCTGGACCACTGTGACAGATATAACAGACTCCCTATTGCAGAGTGATATATCTCCTGATCACAGGCTTCACTTTTGTCCTCACCCAAACTATTGTAAAAATCTGTGCTCATAGGTGTAGGAGCAATATTACAATCTTTCATGTTATATTTCTCTAATAATTGTTCAATTTTTCTCCTTTGACTGAGAATATAACCACCTTTTTCAGTTTTTTGTATCTCTACACCGAGATAATTCTTTATTTCTCCCAAATTCTTTAATTCAAATTTCTTTTCTAACTTATTAGCAAATTCTTTAACTTGTGATGCATCCTTTGCAATGAAACAAAGATCATCCACAAATGCTAATAGTAGACAATTCCCACCTTGTAACTTTCCAGTGTATATGCAACCATCAGCTTTGCAACTCTTGAACCCAAGACCTTTCAATGCAGTATCTAAACAGATATTCCAATTTCTGGCTGACTGCTTCAGCCCATAAATGGCCTTGTTCAATTTATACACCATGTTAGGCTTTTTATTTTCATACCCTGGCGCTTGAACCATATAAATTTCTTCCTCTAATTCAGCATTGAGAAATGCAGTGGTTATATCAAAATGCCAAATTCTATGCCTGTAAGCTGATGCTAATGCCAGTGCTAGTCTTATGCTCTCACCTTTTACAGTTGGTGCAAACACCTCATCATAGTGCACATTCTTTAATTGAGAAAAACCTTGTGCCACCAATCTTGCCTTATACTGTACTTCATTATTGGGTAACACCTTTTTCTTGTATACCCACTTACATCCTACAGCTTTCGTACCCTGTGGCAAAGTCACATATGTGAACACTTCATGATCTCCCATGGATTTCATCTCTTTATCCATGGCTTCCTTCCACTTTTCTTGTTCAACTTTTGGTAATGCCAATACTTCCTTATAGTTTCTTGGCTCATACCACACATTACACACTTTAACTTTACTGGCAGAATACCTGTCTGGCGGAACCCCTCTGTTCCTACGCTCTGACCTACGTGGCATTGCCTGTACTTGTGTTTCAAGCTTTTCTGGCTTCATATCTTGTTCAGACTCTCCTCCCTGAACAGAGACACCTTCAGAAAATGATTCACCATCATTAAATGAGTTATTGTCACTAAGTGGATCACCGTCGCTAAGCGGATCACCGTCACTAAGTGAGACATTTTCAGAATTTGCATCAATTCTGTTCCAATTTTGTTCTGCAAAACTAGCAGACCTTGAAATTACTATCCTTTTACTTCCATCGCTAAAGCGATACCCTTTTGAGCCTGGCTCATAGCCCACAAATCTGAGCTTTCTAGCCTTTTGTTGTCCCTTTCTTCTGATTGCCTTTGGAATATGTACCCAAGCAGTACTTCCAAATATTTTTAAATGTGCTAGAGAAGGCTTTCTCCCATATAGCATTGCATATGGAGTATTATTGATGGATGAACTCCACAACCTATTAACTAAATAATTGGCAGTCAGTATGGCTTCACCCCAATATGACCTACTCATACCAGAATCCTCCAGTAATGAGTCTTTCATTGTTTGCAAAACACCATTCCTCTTTTCAGCCACTCCGTTCTCTCCCGGTGTGTAAGGATTTGTGCGCCTGTGTCTTATTCCCAATTGTCTCAACCATTGTTGAAAATTTGTTGACATAAACTCAGAACCTCTGTCAGTTTGCAACTGACATACCTGTTGTTTGTACCTTCTCTCTACAAAGCTTAACCATTGCTTAAATTGCTGTAGCACCTCTGTTTTACTCTTAAGTAAGTAGCAAAACCCAAACCTGCTGTAGTCATCCACAATGACCAGCGCATACTTTGCTCCTCCCAAACTGGCTTGCATAGGCCCAATTAAATCAGCATGCACCAGTTCTAGAGCTCTTGTGGTTTGTCTTGTGCTAAACTTGCTCACTGGGAATGCTTTGGATTTCGATGCTTTGCATACTGCACAATCCAAATATGCCTTACATCCCTTCAAATCTAATCCTTCTGCAAATTCTTTCATTTGTTGAACAACCTTAAAATTAGCATGACCAAGTCGTCTGTGCAGAAGATGAACACACGAATTGTGTTCTGCTACATTTTTAAATATCTGGGAACAATGTGGGACCTTTTGTCCCTGCAATACATAAAGATTATCCTCTTTTATGCCCTGTGCACAAACATTCCCATTTCTTTGGATGAGACACTTCCCATTAACAAATGTGGTTTCATAACCTTGCTTGTCTAAACTAGACACACTTAACAAATTATGCTCCATTTCAGGTACACATAACACATCAGTAAACCTGGATTCCAAATATGGAATTTGCACATCGCCTCTTCCAATGATTTTAGCCTTTTGACCATTGGCTAAGGCTACTTCTTCATGGTTTCCTGGGAAAAATCTGGAAAATAAGTCAGAATTATTAACAATTGTTTGACTAGCCCCACTGTCAATCAACCATTTGTCTCTATTGTTATTATAACAAACTTTTGCAACTGCAATCTGTCCTTGCAAATAATGTCTCTTGTCTTGCATATTTCTTCTCTGTGCACAGCTTTTCTGCAGATGATTTGTCTCTCCACAAATGAAACATGCTTTTTTATCTTGCTTGCAGAATTGTGGCTGTGTAACTTGATCTCTCCTGCCTCTGCTTTCCTCTTGTCTGCAGACACCTCGGCTGTTGCTAGAGATAGGCAGCCTGTGGAAAATTTTGCTGGAGACTTGCTGTAAGTTTCCACTGTACTCCTTGTTGGGCCCCCGCCTGTGGAATTTTCCATCAGCATGGCTGAAAAGCCTTTTCTCATATTCATTCAATAAACACGATTTCAAAGCCTCCAAATTCAAATCTGCTTCTGGCTTACTTTCAAAAATAGCTGATACAGTCTCCCAGCTCTGATCCAAACTATTTAACACTAATAAAACTTTTTGGGACTCTGGAAACTTTACTCCACGTTGCTCCAATTCTAGAAAATTAGACTGCATTTTCATTAAATGATCTTCCATAGAATCTCCTGGCTGCATACTGGCTCTAAAAAGCTTTCTCGAAAGTTGGACCACATTACACGCAGAAACATTGACATGTACTGCTTTCAATTTCTGCCATATTTCTTTTGCAGACTTTAATTCAGCTACATTTAAGAATTGATCATCCCCCAGACTTAAGAGAAGATAAGCCATAGCTTTGTCATGAGCCTTTTGATCTGCTGCTCCAAGCACACCTTGTGGGGGGTCTGCTACGATGTCCCATAATTCTTTTGCTTTCAAAAAACATTCCATTTTTGCAGCCCAAATTAAATAATTTTTCTTCCCCAATTTAGGTATTGGACTGTCTTTAAATTCCATAGCAGCAGCCATCCTGCTTTATTTTTCTTCTCTGCCTGTTCCTTTAACAACACAGACAGCTTCTTATCAGCTTTAAATTACAATGCAGTTTTAATTTTACTTCTTGAGCGATTCCTGGGCCCATAACCTGTCAGAGTTACGCAATAAATCAGAAGCTTCAAAAGATAACTGCATTTTGCTGATTCAAATAACTTCTTTATAAGTAGAATAAAACATTAACAATACCACACTTTGTTTCAGATCACATGTTGAGATGTTTTCACAGCAAGCTTTAATGGTGGACAGACTAAACCACGCCCTTCTTCTTGCTAAGTTTCTGGACATGCTCAATTAACACTTCAGCCGGATTGGCTGACTCAATCACATGGCTCTCCCAGTCATGAATATTCCAACAGATTATGCCTTGCAATGAAAGGGAAGTGAAGGATAAAAGTACAAAAACTAACCTATGAACAGAAAGAAAAATAAGAGCACCAACTAGCAGTCAGAAGGCATGAGGAAAACTCCTTAATTGCACAACATCTGGAAAGACCTAACCGGACTTTCAAGTGGGAAACAGTGACCAGCCTAGACCAAGCTGAGTCCAAAAATGCTGGAGAATTCCTGGAAGCCTGGCTGGCACCCAGACAAATCGGCCATCAACAGGCACATAGAGATAAATAGCACCCACATAGTATTCGAAAGAGACAATCAAAAGCTAAAAAACTAAAACTTTTTCCCTCACCTGCAATCAGCACCCAAATAAGCAGAGAGTAACATCAAGATCAATACTAGGCAAACAATCAAACAGTAAACAGCCTAATCAAAGAATCGCCAAAAATGACTTGTATGTAACCAGAGGGGGAACTTCAATTTCTCAATTTGTCTGGTATGGGGTTTCCTGCCTGAGCAGGGGGTTGGACTAGAAGACCTCCAAGGTCTCTTCCAACTCTGTTATTATATTCTCATTTCATTGTAGCACTGATGATGTTACCTAGTTGGGTCATGAAATGTCTGTAATAAAATCATCAAGCTCAGAGAGCACCAAGGACCTGAGAGTTGTCCTCCTCCTCCTCCTCCTCCTCCTCCTCCTCCTCCTCCTCCTCCTCCTCCTCCTCCTCCTCCTCCTCCCTTCTAGCACTGATGATGTCCCATAGTTGGGTCATGGAACGTCTGCAAGAAAACTACCAAGCTCAGAGATGTCACCAAGGGCCTCATAGTTTAACCCTGAGCTACAAATACTATGTTGGTAGAAAAATAGCTGCACTGCTCACTGGTGAAACTGGGGCTCATCCTGGTGGCCAGTTCAATCTGCTTTCCTCCCATCCCTTGAGTTGACAAACATGGAGAGCGACATGAATTGCTCTTCCAGCCATTGTCCTCATAACTTTTGCCACAAGGCCATTTCAGGGTCTCCCTGCAATCCTCCCCCTCCCCAGCATCGCTTGCCAGGAGGAGAACACCATTCCTAGAACATAGAACAAGATAATTGGAAGGGACCTTGGAGGTCATCTAGTCCAGTGGTTCCCAAAGTGGGCGGTACTGCCCCCCGGGTGGCGGTGGGAACCCTTAGGGGGGCGGTGAGAGGCAGGGGTGGCGACAGGGGGGCGGTGAGAGGGGCCAGGGGGGCAGTAGGTGGTTCACCATGCTTTTGCACTTGAAGCTCCCTCGCGTTCCTCACTCTTGTGTGCAGGGCAGCCCATTCTGAAAGAAAATGCGAGATGTTTTCTTTCAGAATGGGCTGCCCTGCACCCAAGAGCGTGGAATGCGACGGAGTTACAAGTGCTAGGTAGTGAGCGCGGCACAGCAATGAGGGAAGCCGACTCCTCCCTAAGCTGCTCGGTCAAGCACTCGCAGATCCGTGGGAAGGCCCCACTGCGGAACCTGCACGTGCGCGGACTTTCCCGCCAGGTGTCCCCGGCGCCTAGCAACCCGGCGCGCGCAATTCAGCGGGCTCCCCTCCGGCATGGCGCACCCGCGGATCTCAGCCCAGCTGCCCCCGGACATTGATCCCTCCAAGGTGCCTGTGGCCTTCGGCCACCAAGGCCTCCCCAAGCTCAATGAAGAGCTGCAGCACCCCGAGCTGCTGATGTGGCAGCCGGCCTTGATGGCGCTCTGTGACCTGGTGCACGACCCGGAGAACTCTTACCAAGCCATTGGCCTGGGTGAGGGGCGGCAGCGGCCTGGCCACGGCTGGCAGAAGGGAAGGGAAGGGAGGGAAGAAGGAAAGAAAAAGGAAAGAAAGAAAGAGAGGGAGGAAGGAAGGAAGAAAGAAAGAGAAAGAAAGAAAAAGAACAATGGAAGGAAGGAAGATAGACAGAAAAAGAAAGGAGGGAGGGAAGAAGGAAAGAAAAAGGAAAGATGGAAGGAAGACAGACAGACAGAAAAAGAAAGGGAAGGGAAGGGAAGGGAGGGAAGAAGGAAAGAAAAAGGAAAGAAAGAAAGAAAGAAAGAAAGGGAGGGAGGGAGGGAGGAAGACAGAAAGAAAGAGAAAGAAAGATGGTAGGTAGGAAGGAAGATAGACAGAAAAAGAAAGGAGGGAGGGAAGAAGGAAAGAAAGAAAGAAAGAAAGAAAGAAAGAAAGAAAGAAAGAAAGAAAGAAAGAAAGAAAGAAAGAAAGAAAGAAAGAAAGAAAGAAAGAAAGAAAGATGGTACGAAGGAAGGAAGACAGACAGAAAAAGAAAAGAGGGAAGGGAGGGAAGAAGGAAAGAAAAAGGAAAGAAAGAGCGAGGGAGGAAGAAAGAAAGAAAGAAATATGGTAGGAAGGAAGGCAGACAGAAAGAAAAAAAAGATGGTAGGAAGGAAGGAAGACAGACAGAAAGAAAGAAAAAAAGAAAGAAAAAGAAAGATGATAGGAAAAAAGATAGAAAGAAAAAGAAAGAAAGAAAGAAGGGGGAAGGTAGAGAAGAAAGAAAGAACAAAAGAAAGACTTATGACCACAATTGAGCCTAACATTTTGGTTGCTAAGCAAGAGCATTGTTAAGTGAGTTTCACCACACTTTAGAAGTTGGCCACGCCCACTCTGTCACCTGACCACTAAGCCACGCCCACCTGAGGGGTGGGTTGGGGTGGGGGGCGGTGAGGATGAGTTTGTAGCACCAAGGGGGCGGTGGACTGAAAAAGTTTGGGAACCACTGATCTAGTCCAACTCCCTGCACAAGCTGGAGAGTCTCTACCATTCCAGACAAGTGGCCATCCAATCTCTCCTTCAAAACCTCCAGTGATGGAGCACCCACAACTTCTGGAGGCAACTTCTGTTCCACTCGTTAATTGTCCTCCCTGTTAGGAAGTTTCTCCTTAATTCCGGGTTGCTTCTCTCCAGGATGAGTTTCCACCCGTTGCTTCTTGTCCGGCCTTCTGGTGCCTTGGAGAACAGGTTGACCCCCTCCTCTCTCTCTGGCAGCCCCTCAAGTATTGGAAGACTGCTATGATATCTCCCCTAGTCCCTGGTTATGACAGTTCATGGTGGGCACTTGCTCCCAACCAGCTCCAGGGCTGGACTTTTACCTGGCTGCCCTCCAGGGGAGGGGGATGCCAGAAGAGACCATGGCCCAAGACCAGAGCTCCCATTCACACCATCCATACATGCAGTCCTTGTTAGAGGTGAGAATTAATCTCACAGAGGCGATGATTGATCTTTCTCTTGGAGCTCAGACATTTAGAAATGAAACCGAAGTTAAGAAGTCTAATAAAGTATTTCTTTCAGTACAAAAACAATAAATTCTGATTGTTTACATTTCTGCTATAAAGTGCGACCGCTCCCGGTCGAAGGCGAGTCAAGAAGAAGTACTGGAGTATCAGGAATGCACACATGTGCACAAGAATATTATATCACGTGTTCTGGAATGTACCATCATAATAGATAGGGATGCAGCTCCCTGCATAGACATACAACTGACAATATTCACTACGTGACAGTCCTCGACTTACGACCACAATTGTGTCCAACATTTCTGTTGCTAAGCAAGACAGCTGTTAGGTGAATTTTGCCGCATTTTCTGCTCTTTCTTTGCACAGCTGTTAAGTGAATCACTGCGGTTGCTCAGTTAGTGGCCCGGCTGTTAAGTGAACCCGGCTTCCCCAATTGGCTTCGAAGAGCTGAAGTGGTGCAGTGGTTAAATGCTGCGACTGCAGGCTGACTGCTAGTTCAGCAGTTCAGCTGTTCAAATCTCACTAGGCTCAAGGTTGACTCAGCCTTCCATCCTTCTGAGGTCGGTAAAATGAGGACCCAGATTGTTGGGGGCAATATGCTGAACTCTGTAAACCGCTTAGAGAGGGCTGTAAAGCACTATGAAGCGGTATATAAGTAAAGTGCTATTGCTATTGCTATTGCTATTGTCAGAAGGTCGCAAAAGGGGATCACGTGACCCAGGGACACTGCAACCGTCATAAGTACATGCCAGTTGCCGATCGTCTGAATTTTGATCACAGGGCCATGGGGATGCTGCAACCATCATAAGTGTGACAAATAAGTCACTTTGTTCAGTGCCATTCTAACTTTGAACGGTCACTAAATGAAAGTTGTAAGTTGAGTATGATCTATATCTGGGCCGCCTTTCCTCTGCCTCACCAGATGGCATAAATGGGGCTCTCTCTCCCTAACGACCCCCAATGGGTAGGGGGGCTGGGACCAGCCCCCAAACTGCCATGGCTGAGGGCGGTCTTGGACCCGGGGCTCCCTGGTGCCCTGCAGCCTACCTCACCAGCTGGGCGAGAAGCTGCAGAGCTGGGCGGGCACCTGAGTGGGCATCGTGCCACACCCAGGACAATATGTACCGAGTGTCTCTCGGCTGCCTCTTCACTCGGTACAGCCTCTGCCATGAAGCCCATCCTGATCTGCCTCCTGCTTGGGTTCCTGGGGGTCCCACCCCCCACCTCTGGTCAAGAGAACGGTGAGGGCCCTCTGCTTTTTCCCCCTCTTTCAAGGGTCTCCCCATTGTCCCCAGGGGGTGAACTGAGTTTGGAGGAGAACCAGATCACGGCCGTTTCAGTGCCAGGATGGGGTTGAAAGCGGGTCTTGCAAATGGGGGGAGGGCGCAAATAGAGTCTCCCCGGCACAGAACTGGCCTGGCTGAGCATCCCCTGGCATGTTGCCTGAGCCCCTGACTGGGTTTTTTTCTAATCCCGGTTAAAGATTTCGCGTGTCGCGTGAGCCCAGTTTGCGAGATCATTGGCATCAAGACAGCTGGTCTTCTTCTGGACCTGCCTGTCATGGCACTGCCCTGGAAAGAAGGCTTGAAGGACCTGGGTTGGCAAGAGTGGTGGGGGAAGGAACCTGGATGTCTTGCACTGCCAACTTCACCCCGGCAATTTATTATTGTGGCTCACCACACAGTCAGCCAGATGTTCAGGCTCAGTTAGAGGAATGAACTAGTGGAAGGGTTTGCCTCCAGAAATTGTGGCTGCTCTGTCACTGGAGTAGGGCCATGCTCAGCTCCTCCTGCGAGGAGCCTTGGTTTGTGCCAGGCTGCCATTCCCCAGCTACTTGGCATCAGTTTGGGCAGAAATCCCAGAGCAGAGCAACAAAGATGATTCGGAGACTGGAGGTTAAACCGTATGATGAACGGTTGCAGGAACAGGATATGGCTGGTCTAGAGAAAAGAAGGACTAGGGGTGACTTGATAGCTGTCTTCTAGTATTTGAGGGGCTGCCACAAAGAAGAGAGGGTCAAATTATTCTCCAAAGCAACAGAGGGCAGGACAAGAAACAACAGATGGAAACTAATCAAGGAGAGAAGCAACCTGGAACTAAGGAGGAATTTCCAAATAGTGAGAACAATTAACCAGTGGAACCGCTTGCCTCCAGAATTTGTGAATTCTCCATCACTGGAGAAACACTGGTGGTTTTTGATTGCCCTTCCAGTATTGTGCATATGCGATTCTTGCCGCTGTTATGATGTGTAATATTAAATATTGGATATTCTTGGGATATTGTTTCTTTATTATTCCAAGTAAAAAGAATTCCGGAGTGTGTTCTATGGCTCTTCCTGTAATATCTTTTAACCATTTATATACTTTATTCCAATAACCTCTCGCTTCGGGACACGTCCACCACATATGAAAGAAGGTACCTACGTCTTTTTTACATTTCCAACAAACCGAATTTGCATTTGGGTATATCTTAGCCAATCCTGCCGGGGCCAAATGCCACCTATAAAACATTTTATAATAATTTTCTTTGTAAGCTACTGATTTTGTTATTTTGCAATTTATATTCCAAGTCCTCTCCCAGTCAGCCAAGTGTATGTTATGACCTACGTTTCTTGCCCATGCTATCATCGTGTTTTTGACTATATCTTCAAATTTGTCAAATTCCAGTAAATAACTATATAATTTTGATATCAATTTTTATTCTGGACCCATCAAAATTTTACCCAATTTTTGTGTTTCTATAGCTATACCAGCTCCTTCAATATCCTTTTTATATCTTGAATTCAATTGTAAGTAGTGCCACCAGTCAATTTCTATATTTTGCTCTGCCAATTGTTCTCTACTTTTTAGTTTTCCAAATTTATCCAGAATATCTTTGTATTTGATTGTTTTAGTCATATCCATTAAATTTGGGTAGGTCATAGCCTCCATGGTGGAAAGCCAATTAGGAATTTTTAGATAGTGATTCTTTTAAATTTCGGACCATGTTTTCAAAAGAGAATTTCTAATTAAATGGTTGTTAAAGCTTTGTTGTGGTTTAGTTCCATCTTTCCATAGGTAAGCATGCCATCCCATTTGCAGGTCGTGTCCTTCTAATAACAGTGTTCGTTTGTTTGTTAAATTAATCCATTCTTTTATCCAACTTAGGGATGCTGCTTTATAATAAAGTTTCCAATCAGGTAGTCCGAGGCCGCCTCTGCTCTTATTGTCTTATAGGTTTGTTAATTTGATCCTTGGTTTTTTATTTTGCCAGAATTTTGAGGTAATTTTATTTAAATCAGTAAAGAATTTCTTCTCTAATTTAATGGGGGCTGTTTGGAATAAATATAGAAATTTTGGTAAGGTGCTCATTTTAATTGCCGCTATATGTCCCAATAAAGATAATTGTACTTTCCCCCATTTTTCTAATTTCAATTTCGTTTGATGTATTAATTTCTCGTAGTTATCTTTTTTAATTGATGAGCATCTATTTGTTAATATTATACCCAAATATTTAATTTTTTTTGTTATTTGCAGGCCTAGTTTCTTTTCCAATCTATCTGTTTGTTGCATTGTCATATTTTTAGTTAGAAATTTAGTTTTTTGTTTATTAATTCTTAGTCCTGCCGACTCTCCGTATTCTTCGATATCTTTGAGTAATTTCTGTCCTGATTCCAATGGTTCTTCTAGGAAGAATACTAGATCGTCGGCAAATGCCTGCAATTTGTATTCCTCATTTCTCACCTTGGTTCCTTTAATCTCCGGATTGCTTCAAATATTATTAAGTAATGTTTCCAATGTCAAAATAAAAAGCAGAGGCGACATTGGACATCCCTGTCAGATTCCTTTAAATATCCAAATTGATTTGGTCATTTCACCGTTTAAAATTATCTTGGCTGTCTGGGAGGTGTAAATTGTCCCTAATATCCTTTCAAATTTGTCGCCGAATTTCATTTTTTTTATCAATCCTATCATGTATTGTCAATTTATCTTGTTGAACGCTTTCTGCACATCCAGGAAAACAAGCGCTGCCTGCTTTTCTGGATGCGCTTCATAATATTCTATTATATTTAGTACTGTTCTTGTATTATTTTTTTATCTGCCACATTGGTAAGAATCCACTTTTTCTCCTTTGTTTCTTCCTAATAAGTAAAGATATTCTAATATACATTACCATATAGAACTTCAACTAAGGGCTAATTAACTGATTGTGTCATACCTGTAATGATATATATATATATTATAATATTTACAACTAAATACTATATCATAACCACATTATAACTGTATATTTATATTTAAATATCTGACTATATTCTTATTTAGACTTATACGGATATATATAGTTATTTTACTCTTTCTTTGAAAACTATTGACATATTGATATATAGATAAATATTATTAAATTAAAGGCTTAAATAACTGTTAGATATAAGTACTACTGTAAATTGTGACTATAACGATTGCCGATTGTTCTTGTATCATATACTATTATTAACCCTATAGACTCTATAGACAAGATAGCTACTGAAACAAAGGAAAGAAAGAGTTAACTTGTAATTGATGGTAAAGTGGAACGATATATTTAAGATAATTCAAATGTCCACCATGACGACAACTCTGACAAAAGGGGGTAAAAAAACCTTGACTGCAACACCATCCCCAGCAGGACAAAAATCACAGGAAAGTGGTACAAGCGCTGCAAGTAGTACTGCAAGTAGTGAAAAAACAAATTCAAATGCAGAGATGCAGGGTATACAAACCTCTATACATTCCTTGCAAGAGATAATACTAAAGATGCAGGAGAATTTATCAAATAGACTGGATGGGGTGAAAAATGAAATGACCGAGGTTAAAAACAATATGACAAAACTTGATGATAGAGTGAGTGTGATTCAAACAGCACTGGCAATTAGCCAAAAACAAATTCAAGAAGTGGTAGAAAGAACAGATAAAGTGGAGAAAAGGCAAGATAAAACGGACAATAAACTGGAGGAGATAAACAAAAATCTTGAGGACGCCATCTCCCATTTAGAAATGGAGAAATCCATGTTCTATTTAAGATTTCAGAATATCACAGAAACTAAAGACGAAAATCTATTGGAAATAATGGTTGAAATACTGGGGAAAATATTAGACAGAAGCAGAGAAGATGTAATGAGCGAAATAGATGAAATATACAGAATTAACACTAGCTATGCCAGAAAACACAAGCACCCAAGGGAAGTGCACATTAGATTTTTAAGAAGAGCAATGAGACACGGTATCCTTAATGCCGTAAGAGATGATACCTTAACATATATGGGAAAAGAAATCCTAATTCTCAAACAAATACCGCGAAGAATAAGAGACAAAAGGAGAGTCTATAACTTTTTGTCAGCACAGCTCTTTAAACATAAGATAATGTTCAGATGGCTCATTCCAGAGGGAATGTTAATTACATGGAGGGACAGGAAATTTAAGATAGACAATGTGGAGAAGGCACAGGAATTTTATGATCAATTAGTAGAAGGAGAGGATAGTCAAAGTAACCGAGAAATGAGAATAACTAGAAGTTTGGAGGAGTTAGGAGCTAGTTACCAACGGGAGGAACGAGAAAGAAGAGGTAGTAACGGGACAACAAAACATGAAGGAGCAAGAGCAAGAACAAGAGCGCAAACGGAAATGCTTTCAAAGGGAATTACAAAGTAATAGGGAGGAAGAACAAGAACTTAACTTATTATCAGTAAACATCAATGGATTAAATTCACCCATAAAGAGGAAACGTGTACTGCTAGACCTTAAGAAACAGAACAAGGATATAATCTGCATGCAAGAGGTTCATATAAAGAAAGAATCTGAAAAATTATTAAATTACCCAAAACTAAGGAAACTATATTGTGCTCTACCACAGACAAAAAAAAGAGGAATTGCAATATATATTAAAAGCTACTTAAATTCAAAATTAATATATGCGGATGAGGAAGGTAGGATTCTCATAGTGGAAATAAAAATAGGGAAAAAACGTATCTTGATTGTCGCGATATATGCACCAAACAAACAACAACAAAAATTCTACTCAAAATTACACAAAATAGTAACAGACATAGAATGGGAAAACATCTGTATTATAGGAGATTTCAACGCGATAGTAGATAGCAAAATGGACTATAATGATACAAATAGAAAAAAAATCAGAAGACAACTACCAAATACCTTCTTTAATATGATTAGCGAATTAGACTTAAAAGACGTATGGAGGAAATTGAATCCATTAAAAAAGCAGTACACGTTTTACTCGAATCCCCATCAATCCTGGTCGCGTATAGATATGATTTGGACAAACAATGAAATGATAACAGATATTGATCACACTGATATTCTACCCAACAAATGGGCTGACCATCATCCAGTTGTATTAAGATGGAAGGGACGGAGGAAAAAATATGTCAGTGGTCTCTGAACCCAAATATCTTATCTGAAAAAGAATACTATCAAAAAATCGAAAAAGAATTAGAATTTTTCTTTAAAGAAAAGAACAAACTTCAACCCAAAATACATGGGATACGATGAAAGCGCATCTTAGGGGGCTAACTATAGCATACATGATAAAGAAAAATAAAGAAAAAAATTTAAATTAGAGGATTTAAACTCTAAACTTAAAGAACAAGAAACTCTACTACAAAAAGACCCATCCAATCATAAGCACAAAGAAGCAAGAGACTTAATAAAACACAAAATTAATTTGGAAACTCAGGAGGAGATAAGCCAAAATATTAAAAAAATGAGGCAAAATTATTTCGAACACGCAAACAAACCTGGAAGATGGTTAGCCCATAAACTTAGGAAAGAAAGAGCAAACAGGACAATTCAACAACTTAAAGACAATGAAGGAAAGCTCCACAACGAAATTGAAGAAAAAAAGAAGATAATCCAAGACTTCTACGCAACTCTATACGGAAGGACGGAAATCCAACAAGAAAACATCCGTGGATACTTGGACACCACAGACTTGCCAATCTTGCCGGAGGAAAAAAGGATAGCACTAAACAAAGAAATCACAATCGAGGAATTAAGAATGGCCATCAAAAAGCAAAAAAACAACAAAACACCTGGACCGGATGGGCTTCCAGCGGAGATATACAAAAAACTTCAAAATACCTTAGAAAATGAAATGTTAGGGCTATATAACGAAGCACTAAACCAAGCCAAAACGCCAAAATCATGGGAAGAAACATACATAACTCTTATACCAAAAGAAGAAACAGATAAGACAATGATAAAGAACTATAGACCAATTTCATTACTAAATTCGGACTACAAAATTTTTTCAACCATATTGGCAGAAAGATTAAAAACAATACTAAATCAAATGATACATTCGGACCAAAACGGCTTTCTTCCAAAAAGACAAATTCGGAACAATACAAGAATAATAATGAATGTGTTAGAATATTATGAAACCTATTCTAATCAACAATTGGCACTAATATTTATCGATGCACAGAAAGCCTTTGACAATCTGCACTGGAAATTCTTTATTACGCAACTAAAATATATGAAATTTGGCGATAAATTTATCCAAACAATAGAAACCATATACTCCACACAAACTGCAAGGATCCTAATCAATGGCGACATGACTGACCTAATAGAAATTTAAAAAGGCGTAAGACAAGGTTGCCCTCTATCCCCTTTATTGTTCATATTCGCTTTAGAAACTCTGCTAAATCAAATTAGGAAAAATTCAAATATTGAAGGACTGAAAATTAGGAAAGAAGAATATAAGATACAAGCATTTGCAGATTATATGGTTTTCATTCTGGAAAACCCCCAAAGCTCCGGACCCGAAATTATGAAGGAAGTAGAAAAATTCGGAAATGTGGCCGGCCTAAAAATCAACAAAGACAAAACAAAAATAATAACCAAAAATTGTTCACAGAAACAAGATAAGAAACTAGAGGAACTACTAGGATTCAAACAACTAAAAAAATAAAATACTTAGGAATTTGGATAACGGCTAAATGTACAACAATAAAAGAAGATAATTATATTAAACTATTACATAAAATTCAAAAAGATTTGGAATCATGGTCCAAACTACAAATCTCCTTAATTGGAAAAATAGCCACAATTAAAATGAACATTCTACCCAAATTGCTTTACCTATTTCAAACAGCCCCAACAAAATTAGGAAGTAAATTTTATACGGACTTAGATAAACTAATATTGAAATTTATTTGGTCAGGAAAAAAAGCAAGAATTTAAAAAAAATTATTACATGATAAAAGAATAAGAGGTGGTTTTGGATTACCAGATTGGAAATCATATCATCAAGCAGCAACAATAACATGGATAAAGGAATGGGTGACACTTACAAATAAAAGAATTTTAACAATTGAAGGACACGACTTACAAATTGGCTGGCACAACTTCATCTGGGAGGGAAAACATCAAATACACAAATATTTCCAAAGACACCATATTAGACTGGCTAGAAATTAAACACAAACACTACATTCAAATGCCCAAATGGATATCCCCAATGGAAGCCCTAATCTATCCTAATCTGTTAGACCTGAATAAAAAATTACATATAAAGAATTACTTGATGAACATAATAACTTAAAAACAAGAGAGGATTTGGCACTACAGGGAAAAAAGATTGATTGGTGGCCATATTTACAAATTCAGAAAAAATACAAAAAGGATGTGTCACAATTCGGCTTTCAGGAAAAAAATCAAGATTTAGATAAAATCCTATTGGGCCCAGAGGACAAAATAATATCAAAATTGTATAATTGTATTCTTAAGGTAAAATTGGAAGAAGAAATAGTAAAAGAGGTGATGATAACATGGGCACAAAATTTCGGCTACAATATCGAACTGGATTTATGGGATCAAATATGGAACCAAAACTATAAAATGACAATGGCCGCATACTACAAAGAAAATACGTACAAAATGTTTTACAGGTGGCATCTACCCCCGGCAAGATTGGCAAAAATGTTCCCACATTTGTCACCTAAGTGCTGGAAGTGTAAGCAGGAGTACGGAACATATTATCACATGTGGTGGACATGCCCAGAAATCAAAAAATACTGGAAAAAAATACAGAATTGGATCGAGGAGATAACAAAACAAAATATAGAACTTGTTACATACGAGTCGGAGGCCAAATTTTAGGATAACCCATTTATTAACTAGCGAACACAGGGAACAGCAGGAAACAGCAGAAGTAAGAATCTCCTCAGCCGCGCGCCTGACAGCTCTTTTATATTGAGCTGTCAGACGCAGCAGCCAATGGGAGCTAACGGAACTTCCCACACGGCGGCTGGCTCTGCGGCAGCCAATCGTCAGAGACGCCTGCTGTTGCTGGCGTCTCTGCATATTCAACAGAACTTAAACCGGAAACTTTTTTATTAGGAATAATGAAAACAAAAATAAATAAACCGGCCCATTACCTCACACTTCACATAATCACAGCAGCTAGAATTTTATACGCACAACACTGGAAAACCGATATAATACCCACTAATACAATGTTAATAACTAAGATATTAGACTGTGCAGAAATGTGTAGACTAACAATGAAACTACAGGATAAAGAAGATTCAGAATATTACAAAATTTGGGATAACTGGTATAAATGGATGGAAAATAAACAAACAAAATAAACAAATCAAATACTCTAAGGGTGATAACAATCAAATTGAGAAAGACTGATGATAAGCTAGGAATATAACAAACCAGATACTGAAATGACACGATACGCAAAAGCTGTAATAAATATATATAATCTTTTACTTTATTTATTTATATATATATATACATTTTTTTTGTGTGTGTGTATGTTGATATATGTTTTTTTCTGTATATATATATATTCAGATTATTATTAACTATGAAAATATATAGTAACATATAAGTTTGATTTGTATATAGATACTTATATATGTATATATATGTACACTTTTTCTTTTCATATGTTGTTTTCTGTATGTTTTTTTTTCTTTTCTTTCTGTATTATGTCTTTTTGTATATTTTAAAACTATTTAATAAAAACTATTTTTTAAAAAAACGAAAAGGAAAAAGATATTTCATAGATTAGAAAAATTTAAAGTAGATATAATTTGCTTGCAGGAGGTGCACATTAAAAATTAACACATAAAATTATCGGAACACCCTCAAATAGGGAAGCTGCCTTATCATCACAGAAGAAAAGGGAAATAGCTTTTGTTATGTCTTAAGAACATACGGTTTACTCCAAGATCCGCTATTCAAGTGGGAAAAGGGAGACCGCTGATTGGTTAAGCCATCTGACAGCTCCGTATAAAAGGGAGAGCTGTCAGCCTGGCTCTTTGCTGGATTTTACTGAACTACAATAAAGAGCTGTTTGTTACAAGCCTGTCTCCAGTACCAGAACTCAACAGCTTTATATATAAAAGAAACAATAAAAGCTAAACAAATTTTTGCAGATGAGGAAGGGAGAATATTAATGGTGGAAACAATGATGAATGAAATGTTGATATTGATGGAAGCAATATATGCACCTAATGCCACCAAGAAGATTTTTATAAGAAGCTTCATGAGAAAATAATAGAGTTGGACTATGAAAATATTTGTATCTTAGGGGGTTTTAATGCTATTGTTGATATAGAAGAAGTTTACAGAGCTAGAAAAATAAAATAAAAAGACAAGCAGAATACTTCCCAAAGCATTTTTAAGAATGGCAGAAGAATTAGCAATTCAGGACGTTTGGCGGGAGATATATTTGGAAGAAAAGCAATACTCTTTTTATTCAAATAGGCATTTGTCCTGGTCACAAATTGAAACAAGGAGAAACTTTCTGACAGTGAGAACAATCAACCCATGGAACAGAAATTGCCTTCAGAAGTTGTGGGAGCTTCATCACTGGAGGCTTTCAAGAAGAGTCAGAAATGGTGTAGGGTCTTCTGCTTGGGTGGGGGGTTGGACTAGATGTTCTTAGAAGGTCCCTCCCAATTCTGTTAAGCCGTTAATCTAAGTCCGCGGAGGCTAAGTGGAGACGTAAGAACGCCACCTACCCAGCTGGCCCTGAGCTGGGGGATTGCTCAGCTGGCCTGGAGAAGCCATGGTTTGCCTGGGGCCAAATCGACTTCCCCCTGGCCTGGCTGCTCCCTACCCGGCTGCTTCTCTCCAGCAGTTAAGGACGGCATCTGCCCCATGTTCCCCCGAGGGATGAAGTTGCCTGACCAGTGCACCAATGAATGCGCAACCGATGACGAGTGTTGGGGGAAGACGAAGTGCTGCCCATACGGTTGCAGGAATGTATGTTTAGTCCCGGACCAAGGTGAGCTGTGGGGGGGTGGGGGGGCGAGGGGCTGCCAGAGTCACCAAGGCAGAGCTCCTTGCCCCAAGGACCCTCCTTGACCCACCTTGACCACAAAGGGGTGGTGGTGGAGCTGCAGGCGGCATCCCTCCTTTGGGAGGTGGGTAGAAGAGAAGGAAAGCTTCCCCCCCCAAAGGGGGCCGGTTTCGCACCCCTCCACTAACGGCTTCCCATGGCCAGGTAGAAAAGGATGGCAGAATTTGAACACGCACACCCCAAGCACGGGCCTCCTATTTCCAGGCAGTCCTTGACTTACATCCACAATTGAGCCCGTGTTGCCCGCTTTCTGTAGATTTTGCTCCATTTTTATGACGTTTCATGCCGCCATCATGAAGTGAATCACCACAGCTGTTTAGTTAGGAACACGGTCATTAAGCGAATCCAGCTTCCCTCCTGGACTTTGCTTGTCAGACGATTGCAAAAGGGGGTCACATGACCCCACCCCTGGACGGACCGCAGCCGTCGTAAGTATGAACTGGTTGCCGAGCGGCTGAACTTTGATCACGTGACCACGGGGCTTGCTGCAAACGGTCGTAAGGGTGAAAAACTGTAGTAAGTCCCTTTTCTCACTGCCGTTGTAACTTTCAACGGTCACTAAATGAACCGTCACATGTCGAGGACTATCTGTATTATTTATTCATTTTCTTTATTTACACATTAACCTCGACTTATGTCAACATTTCTGCTGCTAAGCAAGGCAGCTGCTAAGTGAGTTGTGAGTCATTCTACACCCCGTTTTGCGACGGTTCTTAAGCGAATCACTGTAGTTGTTAAGTGACTCGTGCGGTCATTAAGTGAATCCGGAGTCCCCCTCTTGACTTTGCTTGTCGTAAGCTGTCTGGGGGGTTCACAAATGGGGATCACGTGATCCCCGGACGCTGCAACCGTCATAAGTCCGTGCCAGTTGCCCTTCAGTGAGGCCAAAGAATTTGAAAGAACGCAATAAATGTTGTAAATAAAAATGATGACAGCTCACAAAGATGACTAGGGACAAATAGAAATACACGTTATTTCCATAGCAAGGGAGGTAAAGCAGGACTGGTTAAATTGATTACTTTATTTAAAGAGGAAAATGTGTTGATATTTGGATATCACTTCTGGAATCTGGGCTCGTGAAGGGGAAAACAACGAAACTTTGACTTTGGTTTTGTTTTTGTTTTTTTTTTGTTTTTTTTTTTAATTCAAAAAGTTTTATTAGTACAGAATTACATAAGTAGTAGCAAAATATTAAATATAAAGTACAAACATTTTTGTTTTTTTCTCCCCCCCCCGAACCCACCCCCTTCCCTCCCCACCTCCCCCCCCCCGGACTTCCCAGAGATAATACAGGGCATAATAATAAATTTAAATTGTTAATAAAAAGAGAAAAAAAGAAGAAAAAAAACCACTATTTTTAAAAAACTTCAACTCCAGATTATACACTGCTAATATATCGCATTTGTATACAATAGTAAAGATACAAAAAAGAAAAAAAAAGAAAGAAAGAAAGAGAAAACTCTTTAACAATACAAACAAACAAACCTCCTACCTCCTCCCTTCAGTCCTCTATCTTATACAAAGTAAATGTTACATAAGTAATAACTAAATATAAAATACACAAATCTTAAACTGATATTATTAACATTAAAAATAACCTCTAAGATAAAACTTAACTAAATGTTACATAAGTGATCATCAAATATTAAATTTCGTCATGATATTAATAACATAATATTATTCTAAATTAACTTACTAACTTCAATAAACAAAAAAAGAAAATGAAAGAAGAATAAACAAATCTTCAACAAACTATATATATCTAATATTATTAACATTAAAAATAACCTCAAAATTATATAAAACTTAACTAAATATTGCATAGGTAATCATTAGATAGGGAAAAGAAAAAATACAATCATATTAGTCTCTATCCGTCCAATATATTTCAACATCACATCGTTTTGTATCTTGATAGTTCATCTTTTAATAGTTCAATAAATTCGAATTTGTCGACTCGTCTCCCGTCTGATCCCAGACCTCCATCTCCTTTTCCCCAGCTATCTGGTTCAGGCACTCCTTTTGGTTTTTGAATCTATTTCCTTTTGATCCATCAAAGGTGGCTTCCCCTCCTCCTCCTCTTTTATTTTCATACATCCTTCCTCTGGAATCTTGGATATATCAGCCTTTAGAACATTGACATAAAATTCAGTAGCTTTTTTTATCGTGTTGAGCCGGTATCTTTTTCCAGAAAATTTCACTGTTACTCCAACTGGCGCTTCCCATTTATATTGTAAATTTAATCTCTTAAATTCATCAATCAAAAAAGTATAGCTTTTTCTGGCTTTAAGCATTTTAGAGGGGATTTCTTTCCAAATCTTTAGTTCCTGACCATTCACCATAAGATTATTGTTAAACGTTGCTTGTATAATTCTGTTCCGTAAAGCTCTTGTGGTAAAATATATAACAATGTCCCTTGGTAAATGCTTTTGTTTAGCGTACCACGAGTTGATTCTGTATATTTTGTCGATTTGTGTAGCCAATTCCACTTTAGAAATTCCAGACACCTGATCCAATATGTCAACCATCCTGCCTTTTAAATTTTCATATAATCCTTCTTTCAAACCTCTAATCCTTATAGCAACTTCCATGGATCTGAACTGTGTCATTAAGACCTCTTTTTCAAAATTTGCAATATCATTTTGGATTTTATCTATGTAATTCACCGAAGTTGCCAAAGCTTGTTTATTTGTTTCAATACGTTCTGCCAAAACTTCAATATTTGTTGCTAAGCCTTTGCAAACCTCTAACACATCAAATCTGAGTTGTTGATTCATATTCTTCAAAGCAGCCTGCATTTTTTTGTCTATCTCACTTATTTTCTGATTAAATTCCAAAGTAAGTTCATGTTTCATAATCTTTAAATTATTTAATAAATTTTCAGGTGTCAAAAGCTGTGGAGGTGTTAGCTCAGTGTTAAGTTGCATTTTAGAAATATATCCAGATGAATAGTCATTTCTTTTAGTCAAAACAGTCTTTCCAGACTTTGAAGCCATTGGTGTTTCAAAAGAGTACAAAAAAGAAAGAAAGTCAGATGCCTGATTAAAGTTCTTTCCAGTTTAAAAATCAGATAGTCTTTTATTATTGGAAATATTTCTATTATAACTTTAGTCCAGAGTTAGGAGACAGAGAGAGAAAAAACCATTTTTCCAAGTTAAAAGTTTCCATAAGAGAGAAAGAGAGAAAAAAAAAAGCCTCTGGGAAAACGAAAGTCACTTTCACTTCTCAATCGCCATATTGTTACTCTGTTTCCTTTGTTCTCTTGCCGAAGTGAAAGCTTGCCCAGGAGTTGAAAAAAAAAGAAAAAAAGAGGTTTCAGTACTTGCCCATCTCACGCCTGTTTCTCTCTGTCTGCTTCTGTAGTTTAAATGTAGTTATAAATCCCATTCCTGAAGCAGCGGCTGGTCGCGACATCTAGCTCCGCAAAAGCAGAGGTTTCCTGATCTTCGGAGCTGGAGACAGGCTGCATGGGGAGCTCTCCCTTCGCGCCCTACCAGATGGCTCCTAGGGCACTGGGGGGGCTCTACCCCTCCTGTCAGGCTCTCATCTCTCCCCTTTGCCCGGGACTTTGGTTTTGTTGATTAGAAAGATTTGGTGTTATATAGAAAGGCTCCTTCTATATCCATGTGCAAAAGCCAAAAGTGGAGGCCGGAGTTGGGTGTATCCTGTAGGGTGCTAGGAAGGCCCCTTTTCCTTCCCTTTTCCCTCCCCTTCCCTCCCCTCCGTTTCCCGTTTCCCGTTTCCTTCCCTTTCCTTGTATTTCAGACAATAGAAAATAAATAATGGTTAAGAAAATAGTAATAGGTCCGTGCCAGATGTTTGCCAAGGGTCCGAATTTTGATCCCGTGACCCCGGGGGAACCCGCGACGGTCATAAGAGTGAAAATGGCCCTAGGTCACCTTCTTCAGTGCCGCTGTAACTTCAGGCAGTCATTAAACGAAATGGTTTGTTTACTCGTGTCAGGAGCATCCCAATTAAAATAAGCCATGCAGGGAGTCCTCCACTTACGACCGTTCAAAGTTATAATGGCACTGAAAAAAAGCGACAGGATCATTTTTCACACTTAATGACCGTTGCGGCATCCCTGTGGTCACATCATCAAAATGTAGACCCTCGGCAACTGACTCGTATTTATGACGGTCGTGGTGTCTCCTGGGATCACGTGATCCCCTTTTGCGACCTTCTGACAAGCCAAGTCCATGAGGAAACCGGGTTCACCTAACGACCGTGTGACTAACTTAACAACTGCAGTGATTCACTTAGCAACTGCGGTGAAGAAGGTCATAAAATGGGGCAAAACTCACTTTAAAATGTTTCCCTTAGCAACAGAAATTTTGGGCTCAATTATGGTCATAAGTCGAGGACTGCCTGTATTAAATTTATATGCTGCCCTTCCTGCCAATGAATCGACTGTCTGCAAACCTCCTGAGTGCAGAGATGGGGAGTGGAGGAGGGGAGGGAGGGGGCTGCCCTGGGGGCTGCAAAGGAGCAGGGCTGGGAGGGACCAGGAAGGAAATGTCTGAACCCCCCCCCCTTCTTCCCACCACCCAGAGAAGTTGGGTATCTGCCCCCCTTCACCCCCAAAGATGCCACCGGGGCTCAGGCGCTGCGGGAACATCTGCATCCAGGACGGGGACTGTCCGGGCACCAGTAAGTGCTGCAACGCTGGCTGTGGGCTGAAATGCCTCATGCCTCTGGCAGGTAAAGGGAGCCCAGGGGGGCTGGGGGAGGCAGGGGAGGCAGCCCCACCCCCAGGAACCGGGGACAGCTGCCCAAGCAGGAGCTGATGGGGCTGTCCTGCAGGGGGCGCTTGCTCGGGGTCTCCCTCTGGGGCCACATCCCTGTCCCAATCCACTGTCCGGATGAGAGCATCTCCCCATGGTGCTCTTTCCACCCTCTAAGGCTGCCAATGTGTAGAGATCTCCCTGCCTCCACCCCCTCCATTCAGCCCAGCTGAATCTGGGAGCAGATTGGGGGGGGGGTGAAGCAGCCTCCCCACATGTGGTGCCACTGGGAGAAGGTTTCTGGGTGCCCAAATGTCGGGTGGCGCTAAGTCTAGAAGCCCAGAGCCTGGAAACATCCCCCCCCCGTGGCCCCTGGAGGGAATGGGGGCCCAGGTGGTCCCAGCAGCAGGCAGAAGAGAGCAAATGCCAGCCCTGCACCCCACAGGTGGCAACCTAGCACCCCACCCCACCCCAGTGGAAGGTGGCAAGTGCCCCTGGCGCCCCCTTGAGGGGCCGGGAGGGAGGGCAGGTTCGCCTTCCTAAGCAAAGGCTGCCCGTTCTCTTCCAGGTTCAGCGGAATGGCTGAGGCTTTGAGCCGAGGCCTGGAGGACGGACCGGCCAGCTGAGAAAGGAAGGAAGGAAGGAAGGAAGGAAGGAAGACGGGCCCAGGCAAGCCAGATGGGACAGCAGACCCTCCATATGAGGTGGAAAGTGGCGAGCGGGGGGGGCTGCCTCTCCTTCTAAAGGGGAGCAGCTGAGATCCTGAAGCTCCACTTTGCCTGGCACCAGAAGGAAACCACCTCTCCCTCCCTTGGCGTGCCAATGTTAACGTCCGAGAAATATATTTCCGCTGGGTCATGAAAAGCCCGACTGGCATTGTTGTGTGTGTGTGTGTGTGACGTTCATTTCTGAGCTCGAACCAGTTGTGGGTGGGGTGGTCCCCCCCCCAGGAGACTGCTGCCAAAGATTGCCCCTTGGGGGTCTTGAGTGCTCCCTCCTTGAGTCTTTCTCGCACTCGGTTCCCCACTGGCTGCAGGTTTAGTAGACTCTACCTGACCCACCATCCCTCCTTTGCCCAGCATTTCAGGTGCATCTCACTGTCTGGAAACAAGGGGGCAGAGAGGACTCCCCACCTTAACGGAGGGGGTCAGCTGAGGGGCCACAGCATCCGGTTGCCCAAAGAATGCCCAGCAGGCAGCCTTTCGCCAGGCCCCTGCAAGCCAATTCTGCTCCCTGTCGACCGAAGCCGCTGGGCACAAGAGGGGCCCTTGTGATCAGAGGAGGCAGACCAGACCGTCTCTGTCTCCAGAGAGAGATTCGAGGGAAGGGGCCGAAACAGAGAAGGCCCTACCACCTGTGGAAGACCCCTAGTTCAGCTTCTCACCCTCCTGGCCACAGAAATGGACCGCTGAAAAGGGCAGCAGGCTGGCATAAGAGCCTCCAGGTTTCATCAAGGGGTAACTCATGCAAAGCCAGGCCCCTGCCCCCAAAGATTTAGATTTTAGATTTATTATTAGAGTTGGAAGGGACCTTGTAGGTCATCTAGTCCAACCCCCTGCTCAAGCAGGAGTTCCTACACCATTTGAGACAGATGGCAGTCCAGTCTCCTCTTGAAGGTCGCAAGTGTTGGGGCTCTCACAACCTCCGCTGCAAGCTGTTCCACTGGTTGATCGCTCTCACTGTCAGAAAGTTTCTCCTCACTTCCAGGTTGAATCTCTCCTTGGTCAACTTCCATCCATTATTCCTTGTTTGGCTTTCTGGTGCCATAGAGAACAGCCTGACCCCCTCCTCTCTGTGGCAGCCCCTCAAGTATTGGAAGACTGCTATCATGTCACCCCTGGTCCTTCTCTTCGCTAGACTGTCCAAGCTCAGTTCCTGCAACCGCTCTTCGTATGTTTTATTTTCCAGACCCTTTATCATCCTGGTTGCTCTCTTCTGCACTTTCTCTAGGGTTTCAATGTCTTTTTTGTAGTGTGGTGACCAAAACTGGATGCAGTACCCTAGGTGTGGTCTGACCAAGGCTTTATAGAGTGGTACTAGTATAAGGTGACCAGACGTCCCGATTTTGGCGGGACAGACCAGCTTTTTCATGATTTGTCCCGCGTCCCGCCCGTCCTCTAAAAAGTCCCGATTTTTTGAAAGAATGCACGACTAGGGCATTCTTTCAAAAAATCGGCCTGAAAGGCAGCAGGCCTCTCAGCTCGGGCCGGCCATGGGCGGCGTTGGCGGCGGGCGGGCGTCCCGCGTTGTTGACTCCTCCGGCGGCGGCTGGAAGCTGGGGGGAGGGGGAAGGGAGGCTGCTCCTCCTCTCCTTCCCCCGCCCCATCCCTAGCTCCGCCCTCGGAGGCGCCGCTGCTGTTGGGAGGGGTGAGGGACGAGGAGCCGTCGCCGCTTTGAGTTTACGAGCGGCGCAAACAGCCCTTCCTCGTCCCCCTCCCCTTTCTTCCCCCCGTCGCCTCGCTGCCGCCGTTGCCCTGGGGCCGGGCAGGCGACCGGGAGACCGCGGCGCTTGGATGCTTGGAGCAGGTAAGCTGCCGGCTGCCTCCTTTCCCCGTCTCTCGCCTCCCGTTCGTTGCTTGCCAGCCCGGCCGAAGGGAAGGCGGGAGGCGAGGAAAGGCCTCCCGAAAGGGAGGCGGGCTCCGGAAGGGAGCCGGCAGCCCTTCGGGAGCCCGCCTCCCTTTCGGGAGGCCTTTCCTCGCCTCCCGCCTTCCCTTCGGCCGGGCTGGCAAGCAACGAACGGGAGGCGGGAGACGGGGAAAGGAGGCAGCCGGCAGCTTACCTGTCGCGAGCTGCAGGCATCCAAGCGCCCTCCCGCCTCCCCCCCTCTCCCCCCCCACCTCACCTGGACGCCGACATTTGCTGTTTTGCCCTCTACGCATGCGCAGCGTTCTGCACATGCGCAGAGGGCAAAACAAATGGCGGCGCCCAGGCGCCCCCCCCCCGTCCCGCTTAAAAATAAAAAAATCTGGTCACTTTGTACTAGTACCTCTCTGGTCCTTGATTGTATCCCTCTATTTATGCAGCTCAGGACTGTGTTGGCCTTTCTGGCTGCTGCTGCACACTGCTGGCTCATATTTAGTTGGCTGTCTACCAGGACTCCGAGATCCCTCTCGCAATCGCTGCTATTGAGTGTGGTTTTGCCCAGGTTGTATGTGTATTTTTGATTCTTCTTGCCTAGGTGTAGAATTTTACTTTTCTCCGTGTTAAATTTCATTTTATTGGTTTGGGCGCCGTGTTCGAGTCTGTCGAGGTCCCTCTGGATTTTGAGTCTGTCCTCTGGGGTGTTTGCTACTCCCGCCAGCTTGGTGTCATCTGCAAATTTGGTTAGTTCTCCTGCTATTCCCTCATCTAGGTCATTTATAAAGATATTGAAGAGTACTGGGCCTAGGACGGAACCTTGTGGTACCCCACTGCTTACTTCTCTCCATGTGGACTTAGAGCCATTGAGGACTACATTGAGATGTACGATCCAAATCAGGGATGGGAAGGAGGACAAACAAGGAAGCACCACGAGGGATTTGAGTCAAAGGAAAAGATCATTTATGGGATGGGGGCTCATCTCCATCACAAGGGGTGGGGGACAAGAAGCCAGAGCAGTGAGCAGGAACAGCCAGAGTGAAAAAATCCCCTCAGATAGAGGAGGGAGGGAGGAGGAGGGGGGAGGTAGGGAGGAGGAGGGAGGAGGAGGAGGGAGGAGGGAGGGGGAGGAGGAGGAGGAAGAGCAAGGAGGGAGGGAGGGAGGAGGCGTGGAGCAGGAGGAGCAAGGGAGGGAGGGGAGGGAGGGGAAGAGGAGGAGGAGCAAGGAGAGAGGGAGGAAGACGGTGAGGGAGAAGGAAGAGCAAGGAGGGAGGGAGGGAGGAGGAGAAGGAGAAGGAGAAGGAGTGGAGGAGGAGGAGGAAGAGAAGGAAGAGCAAGGAAGGAGGGAGGAGGGAGGGAGGAGGAGCAAGGAAGAGAGGGGAAGAGGAGGAGCAAGGAGGGAGGGAGGAAGACGGAGGTGAGGGAGAAGGAAGAGCAAGGAGGGAGGGAGGGAGGAGGAGAAGGAGAAGGAGAAGGAGTGGAGGAGGAGGAAGAGAAGGAAGAGCAAGGGAGGAGGGAGGAGGGAGGGAGGAGGAGGAGCAAGGGAGGGAGGGGAAGAGGAGGAGGAGCAAGGAGAGAGGGAGGAAGACGTAGGTGAGGGAGAAGGAAGAGCAAGGAGGGGGGAGGAGGAGAAGGAGAAGGAGTGGAGGAGGAGGAAGAGAAGGAAGAGCAAGGAAGGAGGGAGGAGGGAGGGAGGGAGGAGGAGCAAGGAAGAGAGGGGAAGAGGAGGAGCAAGGAGGGAGGGAGGAAGACCGAGGTGAGGGAGAAGGAAGAGCAAGGAGGGAGGGAGGGAGGAGGAGAAGGAGAAGGAGAAGGAGTGGAGGAGGAGGAAGAGAAGGAAGAGCAAGGGAGGAGGGAGGAGGGAGGAGGAGGAGCAAGGGAGGGAGGGGAAGAGGGGGAGGAGCAAGGAGAGAGGGAGGAAGACGTAGGTGAGGGAGAAGGAAGAGCAAGGAGGGAGGGAGGAGGAGAAGGAGAAGGAGTGGAGGAGGAGGAAGAGAAGGAAGAGCAAGGAAGGAGGGAGGAGGGAGGGAGGGAGGAGGAGGGAGGGAGGGGAAGAGGAGGAGGAGCAGGGAGGGAGGGAGGAAGACGGAGGTGAGGGAGAAGGAAGAGCAAGGAGGGAGGGAGGGAGGAGGAGAAGGAGAAGGAGTGGAGGAGGAGGAAGAGAAGGAAGAGCAAGGAAGGAGGGAGGAGGGAGGAGGGAGGAGGGAGGGAGGAGGAGCAAGGGAGGGAGGGGAAGAGGAGGAGGAGCAAGGAGAGAGGGAGGAAGACGGAGGTGAGGGAGAAGGAAGAGCAAGGAGGGAGGGAGGAGGAGAAGGAGAAGGAGTGGAGGAGGAGGAAGAGAAGGAAGAGCAAGAAAGGAGGGAGGAGGGAGGGAGGGAGGAGGAGGGAGGGAGGGGAAGAGGAGGAGGACCAGGGAGGGAGGGAGGAAGACGGAGGTGAGGGAGAAGGAGGAGCAAGGAGGGAGGGAGGAGGAGAAGGAGAAGGAGGAGAGGAGGAGGAGGAAGAGGAGGAGCGCTTTAAGCATAGCTAGGTCTTCACTTTGGGTTGGATCCAAGAACGGTCATCCCTGAGAGCCAGACCTTCTCCCTGGGAGGCTGTCACGAATCCTGTCAAAAGGAAGGAGAGACACTCAGCTTGAGAAGCAGCAAAGAGACCCCCTGGGGGGGGGGGCAGAGTCTGGTCCCCCCTCCCAGCTCACCGGTCCTGAGCTTGACCGAGTGGCAGAAGGACCTGTCCATCAAGGAAGGGCCCCGCCCTGAGGGAGTGGGAACATCTGCTTCACATCAGGGGCTTCACCCCCCCCAAAGGTTCCTGCTCTTGCTGTCCAGGAGCCCCCAGGCCAAACTCTGCCCCCCACCCCGCCCCCATCAGGATAGGCCTTCAATGCCCAGTGAGTCCTTCCTGGCGCCCAGGGAACGATGGGCCCTCGAATAGCCTCCGACAGCAATGGGAGGAGGTCAGGCTCAAAGGGGACCCCAGCCGTTCCCTTCCAGGTTCTCTTTGTCCCCCCCCCGTCTCCCCCCTCCCAATTCCTGAAAGGGGAGACCTACCCCCTACACTGTGCAGCACCGCCTCCCTCCTACACAGTCGGCATCTGATTGGCATTGGGTAATACAGAGGCCACATTTTCCGTGCCCTGAACCGCCTCCTGGTGTCCCCCAGAGAAGTCTTCGGATGCCCGGCAGAGTCCTTCACAAGCGCTTTCCCTGGGAGGAGAAATTCAAGAGTTTGGACTGTCTGGCTTTGGAAAGAATTGCCAGCCCGGGCATTGGGGGGTGGGAGGCGCACCATGTAAAACTAATCAAGGAGAGAAGCAACTTAAAACTAAGGAGAAATTTCCTGTCAGTTAGAACAATTAATCCGTGGAACAGCTTGCCTCCAGAAGTCGTGAATGCTCCAACACTGGAGGTTTTTAAGATGTTGGACAACCATTTGCCTGAAGTGGTGTAGGGTTTCCTGCCTAGGCAGGGGGTTGGACTAGTCCAGGGGTAGGCAAAGTTGGCTCTTCTATGACTCATGGACTTCAACTCCCAGAATTCCTGAGCTAGCATGATTGGCTCAGAAAGTCTGGGAGTTGAAGTCCACGAGTCATAGAAGAGCCAACTTTGCCTACCCCTGGACTAGAAGACCTCCAAGGTCCCTTCCAACTCTGTTATTATTATTAAGGTGCCATCAGGCCTCACCCTTCCCTTCACCCCCCCCCCCAGTCCCGTCTCCAAAAAGAGGAAGCCGCCATGGGGCCTCTTAATTGCCTCCAGCATCTGGCAGGGGTCCCCATCCTGCAACCAGCAGCATTTCTTCTGGGGGGGGAGTTGGCATCCCTGTTGCACTGGGGGCATCCCCCTCCTCCCCCCCGGGGGCTGCAGGGGACCAGGGCAAGTGCCGGCCGCAGCCAGGTCGAATGGACGAGGAAGGGAGTCCCGTCTGATCAGGCCTGCGAGTTGGGAAGACGGTTGCCGCTTGCTCTGCGCAGCCGGTTCCTCCGACATGCCGTTCCTTGACAGTGCACCCCCTGAGGCTCAACTCACCCACCGACTGAGACCCCCCCCACCCTCCAAGATGAGACATTTTCCCCAGTCTGATGAAGAGTTGCTCTCCCCTGGAGCTCATGTCCTTGGCCCTGGACCCCTCCGGGAGAGCCTCTTGCCCCACGGAGGATGGGGGGGTGCAGCTAGCTTGCCCTGGGCACCCTCCCTCTGGCAGACCTGCTGATGCCCAGATCCCCATCCTGCACTGGAACCCACAGCCTTGAAAGTCCCCTTGGGTCGGGGGGAGGAGGAGAGGAGACCGTCCCAGGGAGAGCAGAAGGGCTGGAGAAATGGAGGGGAGGACCCCATTTCCCTGTAGGCAGGGCAGAGGGCAGAGGGAACGCCAGAGGGCACCCAGGCTTACCTCCGGCCCCAGTGGGTGTAAGCCTAGCTGATAGGACCAAGTGCCCGAGAAGGAGGGCTCTGATGCCACCCGTGCCCATGCCAGCCATGTGGGGGCCCAGTCTGAGCTGCACCAGCCTCCCAGGCAGAAGAGGGGAACCGGAAAGATGTAACCCACAGCAGCTAGCAGCTCCAGGGTTATGCAAGGAGAGCACCGTTAGGAGGGCGGGCGAGGGCTGGTTTTCCTGCTGCAGTCAGCTGAGCTGATTGAAATTGGCCAATGCCTGGTGCCCGAGGAAGCTCTTCTCCTCCATTGTCCCCCTCCTCCTCCCCCACCCAGAATGGGCTTCTGCAGTCAAGGAAGAGCGCCTTTGGCCAGCCCCAAACCTTGGCAAAGAATCCGTCCGTTGAGCCTCCTTGGATTGTATGTCTTAATTACTGTTTCAACATTAAACAATATTTTCCACATTCCCACAGGTTGCAAGCCAGCCAAGGAAGGCAAAGTTTACTTTTGAAGAGAGGCCTGCAGCAGAGGTGGCTTCCTCCCAGTTCGGACCAGTTCTATAGAGCTGTTAGTAACTTGCCAACCCAGGCCTGCCACACCCCCGAGCTGGTTCTCTCTAGGGCGCCATAGGAACCGCCATCTTGTTTTTTGCTTCTGCGCATGCGCAGAAGCTTTTTTTAAGTGCTGCACATGCGCACGCTCGTGTGCCCACGCGGTGAGTCCCTGAGCAAACCGGCAGTAGGACAGTCCGGAACCCACCCCTGGCCCTGCAGGTGTTCTAAATACAAATGAAATGGTCCCGAGGTCCTGGTCTTTCTAAGTCAACCTAACAAGCTCTCGGCACCCCTTATTTCTATCCTGCTTGAGCAGGGGGTTGGACTAGAAGACCTCCAAGGTCCCTTCCAACTCTATGATGGGCTGTCTGCTAAAATAAAGCAAAGTCATGGCACGCACTTGAAAGTAAACCAGGAAGCCCATAATTGTGGAATCTGTCTGTCAAGAACAAAGATTGCTTATTCTTTAAGAGCCGAGTTGGTGCAGTGGTTAAAAGCAGCACTGCAGGCTACTGCTAGTTCAGCAGTTCAGCTGTTCAATTCTCACCAGGCTCAAGGTTGACTCAGCCTTCCATCCTTCCGAGGTGGGTAAAATGAGGGCCCAGATTGTTGGGGGCAAGAGGCTGAACTCTGTAAACCGCTTAGAGGGGGCTGTAAAGCACTATGAAGCGGTATATAAGTCTAAGTGCTATTGCTATTGCTATTATTCGAAAGAAATATGCAGGTGTAAAGCTTGTACCAATTCTGGGTGGATAGAAAGCTGATAAAAGTACCAAAGAGTTAGGCAACTTGCAGACCTCGGCTAAAAGTTAGGAATAGAGATGGTCTGCAGCAAATAAACCGTGGATTAATCATTAGATAACTCCTGGGGCATTCATTAGCCAAGGCTTAGGAATAGGGACAGCTAGAGACCAAGAGAACAAACTGTAAAATTATTACTAAAATGTTTATTAGATGATATCTCTTATTATCCGATTTGAAAAACTACCGTCCAGTCTCCAACTTACCTTTTCTAGGTAAAGTTGTAGAGAAGGTGGTGGTGACCCAGCTTCTGCAGCTCCTGGATGAAACAGATCATCTAGATCCTTATCAGTCGGGTTTCAGGCGCGGCTACAGTACAGAAACTGCCTTGGTCGCTCTGATGGATGATCTCTGGCGGGCCCGGGATGGGGGGAACTCCTCCATCCTGGTGCTACTTGACCTCTCAGCGGCTTTCGATACCATCGACCATGGTATCCTTCTGCATCGGCTCGGCGAGTTGGGAGTGGGAGGCACCGTTTTGCGGTGGTTCTCCTCTTATCTCGCCGATCGGATGCAGTCGGTGTTGGCAGGAGGGCAGAGATCGTCCCCCAGGCCCTTACTATGTGGGGTGCCCCAGGGGTCGGTTCTCTCGCCCATCCTGTTTAACATCTACATGAAACCGTTGGGTGAGATCATCCGCAGGCATGGGGTGTGTTTCCATCAGTTCGCTGACGACACCCAGCTGTACATCACCACCCCGTCTGACTTCAGGGAGGCAGTGGATGTAATGTGCCGATGCCTGGACGACGTTAAGATCTGGATGGGGAGGAACAGACTCAGACTTAATCCCGACAAGACCGAGTGGCTGTGGATAATGCCCCCTAAGGACCATGATAACTGTCCCTCCTTGGTCTTCGAGGGTGCGAAACTGACTCCCTCAGACCAGGTCCGCAACTTGGGGGTCCTCCTAGATCCACAGCTAAAATTAGATCATCACCTTTCTGCTGTGGCTAGGGGGGCCTTTGCACAGGTTCGCCTGGTGCACCAGTTGCGGCCATATTTGGAGAAGGAGGCTCTACTCACGGTCACTCATGCCCTTGTCACCTCTCGCTTGGACTACTGCAATGCGCTCTACATGGGGCTACCCTTGAAGAGTATCCGGAGACTTCAGTTGGTGCAAAATGCGGCTGCGCGTGCTGTGGTGGGTGTGCCGAGGTACACCCACGTGACACCGATTCTCCGCCAGCTGCATTGGTTGCCCATCGGTCTCCGGGTCCAATTCAAGGTGTTGATCACCATCTTTAAAGCCCTTCATGGCTTAGGACCAGGATATCTCCGGGACCGCATTCTGCCGCATACTTCCCTCCGACCGGTTAGGGCCCACAGAGTTGGCCTCCTCCGGGTCCCGTCGGCCAAGCAATGCCGGCTGGCGGGCCCCAGGGGGAGGGCCTTCTCTGTGGCTGGCCCCATGCTCTGGAACCAACTCCCCCCAGAGACCCGAACCATCCCCACTCTGCTGGCCTTCCGAAAGGCCGTTAAGACTTGGCTCTTCCTGCAGGTGGGGGGGACAGCTTAACCATTTGAGCTTACCCCCCAAGTATGTATGTGGTTGAATGGATGGATGTTGTTGTTGCTTTTATACTGTTTTTTTTAAAATTTTGTACTGTTTTTAAATTGTTGAAATTTTGTCTATTCTTGTATCTCTTATGTTGTACGCCGCCCTGAGTCCTTCGGGAGTTGGGCGGCATATAAGAATAACAAAATAAATAATAAATAAATAAATATCCCTCCTTGTCCCGCCTTTAGTGAAAATGTATAAAGCTTTCCTAATCCTCTGTTCTTGGCTCTCTTGGCATTTTGCCCAGGAGCCCTTTTCCTTGGGGTACCCCAATAAAAAGCAATAAAAAGCTGTCCCTCATGTCTGGCGTCCTTCATTGGCCTCGGCACCAGGCTCAGACCCGAATTGGGGACAACACTGCTATTCTGTGAAGACCAAGACAGGTTTGGGCATCCATGTTAGATGCGATGCCAGTTCTGACTTTTGCTCAAAACTCCACATCTCTGCCTGTTAAGTATCACTACACAGCGTCCTTTCTTGATCCTGGGTTCTGACCCGGACAGAAGTCAGTCGAATTGTAGTTTGCAATGTGTAGTTTGTAGGGAGTGCTCAACCAGAATCCCCATTGTGAAGCAAAGTATTCGTTTAAGTGAGACATGCCCAATTTTACAACTTTTTTGCCAGGGTCTTTTAGCAAATCCCTGCAGGTAAGTGAACCATGCAGGTGGTTAAGCAATTCCGACTTCAATTTCATACTTTTCTGCCTTGTACTGCGTTTATCTTTGGAGTACTTTGGGGAGAGTTTGGGGGTTCCAGGCCCAGCAGATGCAGTAAAATATTCCTTCTGTTTTGTGACATTTTCAACATTTATCACTGTATGACTTGTCTATCTTGATATTGCTGATGGCGGTGTGTACCATTTTGCATATTAAGCTACAGCTTGATGTAAATATGATAGATTTAGTCTACAAGCCTTCCCATGTGATCAGCATTGTAAATTACACAATTCCTCTCCACCAGGATTCCTACAACTTCCACTTCCCCAACCATTTCTTGCCTGTTAGTGAGTAGTGAGCCTTCACTGATCCATCGTTGATGACGTTACCTAGTTTGGGTCATGAAACATCTGGAAGAAAACAGCCAAGCTCAGAGAACATCAAGGACCCCAAAGTCATCAGCCTCCTCCTCCTCCTCCTCCTCCTCCTCTCTGCAAACCCCAGTCCCTTCTAGCATTGATAATGTTTCCTAGTTGGGTAATGATTTCTGCAAGAAAACAACCAAGCTCAGAGAACAAGAACCCTACAGTCCTCCTCCCCCTCCTCCTCCTCCTCCTCTCCAAAACCCCCTCTGCCTTCCAGCACCAAGCTCAGGGAGCATCAAGGACCCCTCCACCTCCACTTTTTGGACGATGAAGTTGTCCACCCTGGACACATGTGGAGAACCTGCTGGGTCCCTCTTGCTGAAGATTCCTAGCTGGGGTTGGGTGGTTCCTATTCCATACTGATCCACTCTATCGTGTTTCCCATGGCTGCCTTTGGTTGTTAAAGTTGGACCCCAAAAAAAGCAAGACAGGAAGAAAACCGGTTGGAGTTTTAGATTTAGATTTATTATTAGAGTTGGAAGGGACCTTGTAGGTCATCTAGTCCAACCCCCTGCTCAAGCAGGAGTTCCTACACCATTTGAGACAGATGGCAGTCCAGTCTCCCCTTGAAGGTCGCAAGTGTTGGGGCTCTCACAACCTCCGCTGGCAAGCTGTTCCACTGGTTGATCGCTCTCAACGTCAGAAAGTTTCTCCTCACTTCCAGGTTGAATCTCTCCTTGGTCAGCTTCCATCCGTTATTCCTTGTTTGGCTTTCTGGTGCCATAGAGAACAGCCTGCTCCCCTCCTCTCTGTGGCAGCCCCTCAAGTATTGGAACACTGCTATCATGTCACCCCTGGTCCTTCTCTTCGCCAGACTGGCCAAGCTCAGTTCCTGCAACCGCTCTTTGTATGTTTTATTTTCCAGACCCTTTATCATCCTGGTTGCTCTCTTCTGCACTTTCTCTAGGGTTTCAATGTCTTTTTTGTAGTGTGGTGACCAAAACTGGATGCAGTACTCTAGGTGTGGTCTGACCAAGGCTTTATAGAGTGGTACTAGTACCTCTCTGGTCCTTGATTGTATCCCTCTATTTATGCAGCTCAGGACTGCGTTGGCCTTTTTGGCTGCTGCTGCACACTGCTGGCTCATATTTAGTTGGCTGTCTACCAAGACTCCAAGATCCCTCTCGCAATCGCTGCTATTGAGTGTGGTTTCACCCAGTTTGTATGTGTATTTTTGATTCTTCTTACCTAGGTGTAGAATTTTACTTTTCTCCGTGTTAAATTTCATTTTATTGGTTTGGGCCCAGTGTTCGAGTCTGTCAAGGTCCCTCTGGATTTTGAGTCTGTCCTCTGGGGTGTTTGCTACTCCCGCCAGCTTGGTATCGTCTGCAAATTAGGTTAGTTCTCCTGCTATTCCCTCATCTAGGTCATTTATGAAGATATTAAAGAGTACTGGGCCTAGGACGGAACCTTGTGGTACGCCACTGCTTACTTCTCTCCATGTGGACTTAGAGCCATTGAGGACTACTCGTTGGGTACGGTTGGTCAGCCAGTTGTTAATCCATCTGGTTGTGTAGCTGTCTATCCCGCTTTTTTCTAGCTTATGAAGAAGTAGGTTGTGGTCTACTTTGTCAAATGCTTTGCTGAAGTCCAGGTATATGATGTCTACTGCATTTCGCTGGTCTACTAATTTGGTCACAGTGTTGAAAAATGAAATGAGGTTGGTTTGGCATGACTTGTTCTTAACAAATCCGTGTTGGCTGTTGGTTATTACCTGGTTTGTTTCTAGATGATGTGAGATCTGGTTTTTAATTATTTTTTCCAGTATTTTCCCAGGTATTGATGTTAGGCTGATTGGTCTGTAGTTTCCTGGGTCTGTTTTTTTACCTCTTTTGTAGATGGGGACCACATCAGCTCTTTTCCAGTCCTCGGGGAGTTCCCCTGTGTTCCAGGATTTGTGGAAGATGTGGTGCAGTGGTTCCGAAATGACTTCTGCTAGTTCTTTTAGGACTCTGGGGTGTAATCCATCAGGTCCTGGTGCTTTGTATTCATTAAGTTCAGATAGGTGATCTCTTACTGTATTTTTGCTTAGGTTGAGTCTTGCTTCGAATCTGTTTTTTATATTTGTGTTGCTGGGTAGTTGAGCTGCAGTTTCCTTTTGTGTGAAGACTGATGCGAAGAATGTGTTCAGTAGCTCTGCTTTGTCTGTGTTGTCTGTTACTTCTTTGCCGTCTTCTCTCCTTAGTGGACCAACTGTTTCTTTGATTTTTTTCTTGTTGTTTATGTGTTGGAAGAAGCTTTTTTTGTTGTCTTTGACTTTTGTTGCGAGTCTTTGTTCATTCTGGGCCTTTGCTGTCCTGATTTTTTCTTTACAGATTCTGGCTGTCTGTTGGTACTCTGCCTTGGTTATGTGCCCATCTTTCCATTTTTTGTATTTATCTTTTTTTTCATTCAGTTTATCGGTGAGGTCTTTGTTTAGCCATGCTGGTTTCCTTTTGAATTTCTTGTTTTTCTTCCTCATCGGTATTGTGGTGTTCTGGGCTTTTAAGATCGTGTTTTTTAGGATCTCCCAGGCTTCTTGAGTTGTTTTACCCTTTAGTACTTTCATCCAAGGGAACTTCCCCAAGTTTTCTCTGAGTTTATTGAAGTCGGCTTTTTTGAAGTCTGGGATATAGGTGTTGTTATGTTCCGTTATTTGTGTTTGCTTTATGGTGAATTTTAGTATTACGTGGTCACTCTCGCCAAGTGTTCCTGCAGCTTCAACTCCTTCTATTGTTTCTTCTCTGTTTGTAAGTATTAAATCCAGTATGGCTGCCCCTCTAGTTCCCTCCTCCACTTTTTGGACAATGAAGTTGTCAGCTAGGCTGGTTAGGAATCTGTTAGATTTCTCACTTGGTGCTGAGTTGGTTTTCCAGTTGATATCCGGGTAGTTGAAGTCTCCCATTATTACAATGTTGTTTTTCTTGTATATGTTATTTAGCTGGTTGGTAAAAAGGGTGTCCATTGTTTCTGTTTGGTTTGGTGGTCTGTAGTATACTCCTATTGTTGTGTCGTTCTTTTTTTCTTTTATGTTGACCCATATGCATTCTAATGGGTTTTCTTCCTTGGTTACTTGTAGCTCTGTAGCTACATAGTGGTCCTTTATATACAGTGCAACACCACCTCCTTTTTTATGTGATCTGGTTTTTTTGAAGAGTTTGTATCCTTTTATCTGTGTGTTCCAATCGTGTGATTCATCCCACCAAGTTTCTGTTATTCCGACTATGTCATGTGTACCTTCGTGCATTAATATTTCAAGTTCACCTTGTTTATTCCCTAGGCTTTGTGCATTTGTGTAGAGGCATTTGAGTTCTTTGTGCCTGGTTGTGGGTGTTCTTTCTTTGTCTCTTATTTGTCGTTTGAGTTTGTTTTCTTCCCCATCCCTTTTTGGTTCATTGTTTGTTTTGTTTGCTTGGGGTCCATGCTTGGAGTTGGGCCCCGGGGATCCTGTAGATTGGTCACCCTCCCCTCGCGATTTTAGTTTAAAGCCCTCCTGACAAGTTGGGCCAGTCTTTTTCCGAGGACATTCTTCCCAGTCTTTGTGAGATGTAACCCGTCCCTTGCCAAAAGTCCATCTTGGAGGTAGTGCAGTCCGTGGTCTAGGAATCCAAAATTTTTTTGGCGACACCAACCCTTTAGCCAGTGGTTTACTTGTAGGATTCTTTGTTCCCTTGCTGGGTGTTGTCCTCTTGTTGGTAGTATGGATGAGAAGACTACTTGCGCACCTAGGTTTTTGACGTTCTTGCCTAGTTGCTCATAGTCGTTCTGTATTGTTTTCAAGTTCTTTTTTGTGTCATTTGTTCCTACATGGAGTAATAGTAGGGGGTAATAGTCTGTGGGTTTTATTATTTTGGTTACTTTCTCTGCTACGTCTATGATTTTGGCTCCTGGAAGGCAGCATACCTCTCTGGATTGGTTATCTGGTCTACAGATGGCGGGTTCAGTTCCTCTGAGGATTGAATCTCCTATTACCAGTACTCGCCTTTTCTTTTTGCTTGGGGTTGTTTGGGGAGTTTCTTTCTGTGTTGTAGTGGTGTTTGGTGGTGCTGCTTTGTTGAGCGTTCTTTCTGGTGTTTCTTTTCTGTGTGTCTGTGCGTTATCTTCTATTGGAAGTCCCTGGTATTGGTTGCTTAGAGTCAGTGGGGTTGGGTCTGGGTGGGTTGGTTTGGACTGTGGTTTTGTGTTTGGTTTGTGTTTTTTTCTGTGGGTGACATGTGTCCATCTGCTTTCTTCCTCTGGGGGGGTTACCTGTAGTGGAAGTTGCTTGGTCATTTTTATGTTCTTTTTGTGCATGTTCTTTTTGTGAGGTTTGGGATTTCTCATTTTGTTGTTTGAGTTTGAGGGTGTTTAGGTTTTTCTCTAGATCTTCTACTTTTTCTTCTAGTAATTTGATTAGTTTGCATTTGGTACATATGTAGTTTTGGAGTTCTGTGGGCATAAGAGTGTACATGGAGCATGCTCTGCAGGTCACAATAGAGTCTGTTCCTTGTGTGCTGGGGTTGTTTGGGTTGCTGCTGTTTTCGATGTCTTTCATTTGTGGGTATTTGGTGGTGGTGTTTTTTGGGTTGTGCCTGACATGGTCACTAATTAGTTTGTGTTAATTAATTAGTAATTAATGCATATAATACCTATAATATATAAAATTCAGCTGATATAGATATATAGATAGTTTAAGTAATATGTAATGTAAATATGTTCATTAAATCAGTAACAATATCTCTTCAATTTAAGTTGTAATTATTATTAATCTTTCAATGTAGATATACCCCAGCTTCCTTCTGCTGCTTAGATAACACCCTTCCAAATCCTCTTTATATTTCACCGTTCTTTTCTTTCCTTTAAGCTCAGTTTTTCCACCTTTTTAAAGACAACAAGTCAGTGGGGCTTTCCCCCCCCCCTCTACGCTCCACAGTCAGGTTATTTTTGCAGCGTCCCTTTAATTTTTTTTTCCCTCCGTCCTTCTTTCCGGAAGTGCTGGTTTTCTCCCTTCCTCCAAGATGTCGCTCATTCAAAACTGCTTAGTTACTGTAAGTTCTTTCTGTCCTTTATTTCCCTCCACCGTCCAGTATCACCACCGTTTCAAAGTAAAGGATTATTTTATCGATCCACCTCCTGTTGTCTCCGATCTTTCTTTTGCTCCGATCACACCGTTCTTTCTATGGGAAGCCTCTCAGCTGAGTTTACAAAGCCTCCTTCTCCTCGAGTCTTCCAGACTCTTTCTTTCCTCCCTCTTCTAACACCAACTCGCTTTTGTCCTCAATCCACTTTTCATTCAGATCCCCCTGTCACGCATACCTGTTTCTTCTCTCACCGAGGAAGATAAGTTGCTGAAGTTTTGAGCCTTGCCGAGCCTCGTTCCTCCAGCTATTTCTGGCTCCACGTGGTTGGATGTTTTCTTCTCTCTCTCTTTTTTATGGGTTCAGCTGGTCCCAGCCTTTAGATGTTGATATATGTGATATTTGGAGCTAATTTATGTCTATTGACTTATTTTGATAGCTTCTGCCTTATCTCTAACTCTAGGTTTTTGGGTCTTTTTCCTACACTCCGTCTTCAGCGATGGGACTAGGCGTCTGCCTCCGTCGCCATCTTCAATTAATCGGTTGGTTGTGGTGCTGGAGAAGGTTCCTGCATATTCCTTGCACAGCAAAGGTGACCAACAACCAAGTATGGTGCACATAACACCAGAAATAACACTGGAAGGGAAAATCACCAAACTGCGTCTCACTTACTTTGGCCATGTCTTGTTGGGGAATTCACTGGAGGAAGCAATTATGGTTGGAAGAGTTAGCAGGAAACCAGGCTGCTAAGGAACATGGTGGCTAGGCACCATCAAAGCTGACACCGGCCGGAGCAGAGAACAACTGAAGGAAGTAGGGCAAGATCGGAAGATGTGGAGAGACCACCTGGCCCAGAGAAGCACCAAGAGTTGGACACAACTGAATGGGTATCACCATCATCTCGACCATACACAGTGGGGTGCATCCTGACTTTCTGGACGCCTCCATGTTCCCTCAGCTGGTGTCACTATCCACGCCAGTCCTTAACTCTGCAGGACACAGAGACGAATCCTGATGAGCTCAGCTGGGACCCTGACAGGGGATCGTGACCTCCTCAAGATCTCCCTTCCAATAACGTCAGTCATGGGACACTTTCCAATCCTGACATGCAAGCATATTTTGTAACCCAGGACCCTGAAAGGAGCAGCGGCTCCAGGGCTCTGCCCTGCCTGATTGCAAACACCAACAGCCAACGGTCCGTTGCGTTGAGAAAGAGATCTCGACATCCTTCCATTTCCTCTTGTTCCTGCCAGGGATCTTCCCACTTCCTCAAAGCAGGACTTAAAGGAGGACCTTCCGTCCAGCCCAGCCTGGCATTCCTGCTGTTTGGGTACCATGAAGTCTGCATAGGGCCGCCTCCTCCTCCTTCTGGGCCTCCTCACCCTCTTGGCTGAGCTGCCCCCTTCAATGGGGCAAAGAGGTAAGTGGGCACTGCAAGCCCCATGCAGCAAATAATCCCAGCCCCAAGGCGTCTCTGAGGGCTCCATCCAGCTGATGCTGCTAGGGGTTTCCTCTGCTTTTCCTGGCAGCTTTGCTAAATGCCCCATTGAGGAAGAGACGGCAGGTAGATCAGCAGATTCAATGAAATGAGTGAAGGGCAGAGCAGGGGGTTCTACTTCATTGTCCTCTCAGTTCCTGGAGTGTCCTTGCAGGGCAGACTGGCAAGATCTAAGTTTATATATAGGGAGGACCTAAGAGAAGGGCTCCCCCTCAGCCCCTGCCCCAGAGACCCTCTCTCGATTAAGCTCAGCCAGGTGCGAAAGTTGCCAATGTGTCCCCAAAATGCTTTTTCGAAAGGCAGCTGGACCTGGTTTTTTTCGTTTCTCATCCACGAAGCCCTTTTGGGACAACCATGACCTGGATGATGGAGACTCTCCATAGACAATTGCCAATGTATTTCCCCCTCCTGGGCATCCAAGGGCCTTTTCTTTCAGGAATGGTATGTGCAGGAGAAGGTGCAGCACCCAGAGGGTCTCTGGTCACCTACAAAAGCTTTATTGGTCAAGCATCCCAAACGCCCATGCTCATCCTCACTTGCACCACTGAAAAACTGACCAGGGGATGCACAGAAGTGCCCCACAGATGGAAGCCAACTTGAAGAGGAAGGTTAATATGACCTGGTGAATAAGACCCTGCCTGTCAAAGAGGCTCTCTGCCCTCCTTGGCTCTTTGGAAGGGTGGATGGTTGAGCCAGGAGGTTGGCCAAAAGAATGATGATGCAACACTAGTCAAGAATTCATCCTTTAATAACTTTTTCATTGGTTTTTGTGCCTTTGAGTCCGTTTCATTCCTGGCCCGCTCCCTGTGGTTTTCTTGGCAAGGTTTCTCAGGGGTGGATTGCCATTGCCTCTTTCCTAGGGCTGGGAGAGAGTGGCCGGCCCAGGGTGGCTTTGTGACAATGGCAGGACTAGAACTCACAGTCTCCTGGTTCCTGGCCTGGTGCTTTAACTACTGGGCCTAAAAGGCTCTCTCTTGTTTGATGAGTTCAGCACCATCAGCTAAGAAAGAACCTCACAATGAAGTACAGATCTCCTCCTTAGCCTGGAGGGGGTCCCGGGGGGTCCTGGGTGGGCCAGCTCAGAGGACAATGGTCAGCAGGATGGGGCCTCCGTGGGACTTGAACTACTCCAGCTGGCAACGTCTCATCCTGGATGCACGGAGAGGCTTTGGCTGCTGAAAAAGGCCCAGAGGTGGGATCTCAACTGCTCTGGGGGGGTCCAACTCCAGGAGAATCTCTCACCCTCGGCATCTTCTATTCTGCAGGAAAACCCGAGGTGTGCCCCACGCCCTCTCCCGAAATTAGCACCATTTGTCTTGTGAAGTGTAGAAGTGACTGGGAATGCCCTGGGGAGCAGAAGTGTTGCAATTATGGTTGCCTGGTGCAGTGCATGGAACCCTACTAAAGTAAGTTGCGTACATTGTCCCTTGTGTAGTTTGCTTAGAGCGAAGGAACTGCTGTGTGGGGTCTCCTAGGCCTAGACATGCTCTGGGCACATGAAGGTCCCTCTGGGGTCCTTCAAGCTCTCTTTGTGTCCATCCAAGGGAGAGTAGGTGTGAGAAAAGGAAGGTGCCCTGATGCTCAAGCAGAAGGTGGTGTAGTGTGGTGGGGCCCTTCTTCCACACAGGTACCCAGCTCCACTCTATGGAAGCCGTAAGACTCTCTCTCCCCATTCCCCTCCCACTGCCTGACTTGTGTGGAATGAGGTGAAATGCCTCCTCTGATATCTGCCCATTAATTGGGGTGGTGGGGGAGGGGGGCTAAACCTGTTCTCCAAAGCACCTGAAGGCCAGACAAGGAATAATGGATGGAAACTGATCAAGGAGAGAAGCAACCTAGAACTAAGGAGGAATTTCATGGCAGTGAGGACAATTAACCAGTGGAACAGAAGTTGCCTCCAGAAGTTGTGGGTGCTCCATCACTGGAGGTTTTAAGAAGAGATTGGACAAGGGTTTGTCTGAAGTGGTATAGGGTCTCCTGTTTGAGCAGGGGGTTGGACTAGAAGACCTCCGAGGCCCCTTCCAGCTCTATTGTTCTGAATTCTGTATTCTGCTTGAAACCCTCAGTGATGGATCCCCATAACTCCAAGAGGGAGGCTGCCCCATTGCTTCCTGGCTCTCTCCCAATCCAGGCCATTCCTCCCGATTTCAGCTTTGGGTCTCCCTGGTTGTAAGATAAGGGTGGTTGAAGCACCGGAGGGAGTTCTGGGCAGAAATCTCATATCTGAATGTTTGTTTTTACAGGATCACCAATGAGGAGACCCACCAGAATTGGATCTAGTGTTCCAACTTGACCCAAAGATCCTTCTTCTGTCCTGGACCACCCTGGAGACCCTCCCCCCCCCCAAAAACCCACCCTGGGCTCATTCCTTCTCTTCTGCAATAAAGCTTTGGTTCCAGCTTCCCTCTCGGTCTCAGATGTCTCCTTGGGCCCCTTTGGGGGTTTCCCTCCCCACCTTGACCCGTGTCTGCCCCCCCCTTCTCCAATGTGGCCTTCCAGAGAGAATGCATGGATGAGGCCTCTCTTGGAGCCGGAAATCCCTGACACCCAGTCCCTTCGAAGGACTTACTCCAGAGAAATTCCGGCCGAGATTCTGCTACTCCCTTGATGGCTCCACCTGAATAGTCTAGACCAGCAGTTCCCAACCTGGGGGTCGCGATCCCTTTGGGGGTCGAATGGCCATTTCCCAGGGGTCGCCCCGGCATCCTCAGCTCCCCCCCCCCCCGCCACAAGCCTGGCCATGATATCGCGCCCCACAACCCGCGTCCCCACCGCGACCCACCCCACCACCGCCATTTGAGTTCTTTTACCCTCTGCGCATGCGTAAAGCGTTCTATGCATGCACAGAGGGTAAAAGAACCCAAATTGTGGCATCCAGGTGAAGTCTCCAGATCCGGGCGAGGTCTCTGCTCGCTTCACGTGTTGCAGTGGTGAAATGCTCCCGGTTCGCTCTTGCCTGTCGGTCGTCACAGAGCCGATGGAGCCGGTCGAGGCACAGGGCTTCCCCCGCCTGCTTCCCCCGCCCGCTTGGACGCCGCCATTTGAGTTCTTTTGCCCTCTGCACATGCAGAACACTTTGCGCATGTGCAGAGGGCAAAAGAACTCATGGCGGCGTCCAGGCAGGCGGGGGAAGTGGGTGGGGGAAGCCCTGTGCCACGACCGGCTCCATCGGCTCTGCGACGACCGACAGGCAAGAGCGAACCGGGAGCATTTCACCCCTGGCATGTTGTCTCTGGGAGCTTTTCGAGCCCCGTCGCAAAAGGTGTGCGCGAGTTTGGGGGGGCCGGGACAGACGGCTGCCCCGAGAGAGCCATCCCCTTCGCAGAGTCTCTCCCGTCTTCCTGTAGCGTTCGGGGCGAAGGGGGTGGCTCTCTCCGGGCAGCCGCCTGTCCCGGCCCCGCCAAAGTCGCGCACACCTTTTGCGACGGGGCTCGAAAAGCTCCCAGAGGCAACACGTGAAGTGAGCGGAGACCTCGCCCGGATCTGGAGACTTTGCCTGGACGCCGCCATTTGGGTTCTTTTACCCTCTACGCATGTGCAGAGGGTAAAAGAACCCAAATGACCGCTGCGGGGTGGGTCGCGGTGGGGGCGCGGTGGCAGGGCGCGGGTCGCAGCATTAGGAAGGTTGGGAACCGCTGGTCTAGAGAATGAGAGACAATGAGGCAAAGCAGACCTGTCTTTTCTGTCTTCAGTTAAGCAGAACAGAAATAAAAGAGAAGGGGGGAAGAACAGGAAAAGAAAACAGGAGGGCAGGAAAAACATTCGATATATGAAGGCTGCTTATGCGTGTAGATAAGTGTGTGTTTCACACCTATGTCATTATAGTTGTCAACGCAAAATTTCCTTACTCTGCCACCTGTTCCTAAGTCACCAGTAGCTTCCTCGATGTTAGTGGAAGTTATTAATCTCTTAATCTATCAGCAGAGGATCTATGGAGATCAGGTCCTGGTTGTCCCAAAGGGGCTTTTTTCAGGAGGCAACTGGACTTTCTTGCTTTTTCTTTTGAAGACATCATCCAAGAAGCTTCTTCAGCTCTGACTGGTGGTGAGGAATGGAAGGATTTATACTCCTTGCAGTCAATCTGGTCATTTGCATCCTTTTGGAGGGTCTTTGAAGCACTTTGAGGTTGAACCTGTGTCCTCAGGGTCACCTGAGTGGTGCAAATGGTTCCTGTAGTCTTCACTTTTTTTCCCTCTGGAAATCCATTCAAACTCCCACACCATTCCAAGGGTCTTCATCCCAAATGGCATAGCTAAAAGTCGTCTGTAGAGATTCTCCGTCATCGAAGGTCCTGGTTGTCCCAAAGGGGCTTTTTTCAGGAGGCAACTATGGACTTTCTTGTTTTTTCTTCTTTGAAGACGTTTTGCTTCTCATCCAAGAAGCTTTGTTGAAGAAGCTTCTAATAACAACAACAACAACAACAACAACAACAACAACAACAATAATAATAATAATAATAATAATAATAATAATAATAATAATAATAATAATAATAATAATAATAACAACAACAACAACAGAGTTGGAAGGGACCTTGGAGGTCTTCTAGTCCAACCCCCTGCTTACGCAGGAAACCCTACACTACTTCAGACAGATGGTTATCCAACATCTTCTTAAAAATGTCTGGTGTTGAATGAGAAGCGAAACGTCTTCAAAGAAAAACCAGAAAGTCCAGTTGCCTCCTGAGAAAAAGCACTCCTGGGACTATCAGCAGAGGGGAAAACACTCTGCAGAGATGGAAAAAAACATGGGCATCGGGAACCTTCAACCCTTTCCCAGAGTCCAACTAACGGCTGCAGCGCCCCCTCCTGGAATAGAGCAGCCGAGGGTTTCCTGAAAGCAGATTCCCACGCATCCCCCTCCTCCTTCCGTCTCCCACCACCCACCCGGCCATCCCTCCTTTCTCTTCTTCAGACATCCACAGTGGACGTCTTCCTCCTTTGGGGTTTCTTGCACACTCAGCTGGGAGGGAATTCCACTTCACGGCCATTTGCACACCAGCTCCCACAGATCAGCCCCCACTGGAGCGGAGACACCAAGCCGGTCTTTACGGGAGAGACCTCTGCAGCCAAGGGATGATACGGGGGCTTCCCTTATGCCCTCTCAGTGCAGAATAACAGAGTTGGAAGGGACCTTGGAGATCTTCTAGTCCAGCCCCCAATTCAAAAAGGAGAACTCTCTCAGGGACCGGCTGCCAGTGGGGCTGACAAGCACTCACTCCCCACCCACCGACCCCCAGTGGATCCTGCCAAATGGGAATCTCAGCCTCCTCCTCTCCTGGAAGTGGCAGCCACCCATGGAGCCTGGAGCACCGGCAGTTCTTACGACCACAATTAAGCCCAAAATTTCTGTTGTAAAGGGAGACAGTTGGGAAGTGAGTTTTGTCCCACTTTAATGACCCTTCTTGCCACTGTTGTTAAGTGAATCAATGCAGTTATGAAGTTGGTAACACGGTTGCTAAGTGAATCTGGCTTTCCCATTGACTTTGCTTACCAGAAGGTGGGAAAAGGGGATCACGTGAACCCAGGACACTGCGACCGTCATAAATATGAGTCAGTTGCCAAGCCTCTGAATTTGGGTCACGTGACCATGGGGATGCTGCAACGGTTCTGAATAGAATAGAGTGTCAAGGTTCCAAATAGCATCCAAAATTAAATCAGAGTCCGAGGCAAAATATTCCTCACAGTTCCAATTTATTAGCAGAGCCATATTGGCACGTCTGGGAGAAACCCGAATCTGAAGTCCCAGGGGTTTCTCCACCCAGTTTAAAGTTCAAGCCCTTGTCCCCACACCCCCAAGTCCATCACGTTGACCAATCTCCATCTGCCAACTTGGCAGCAACTCCCATCTCCTTCCGTGCAGGTGCAGGAGTGCAAAGACAAAGGACGACCTTGACAATCTAGAAGGAATTTGTTACGGCTACATGCAGACAGCCCTCATGCAATTCCCCCTCCCAAATTCCCACAGCAAAGAATACATTTTAAAATAGCATAAAGTGTGGCAGGCCAAAGACCCCAAGTAAAATGGCTTCAGCCTGACAGAGTTCACCAGGCAGGGCCCCTCCCTCCCTTCCCAGCCCTTTCTCCTTTATCATCTCCGCCATCTTCCTTAGTTTTCAGTTTGGAAAAAGAGAAAAGCTTTGGAGCAAAAATGGAAAAGTGCCCAGGAGCCTCCGAACAGCTCAGCATCCCCTCCGTGGGCTGCAGTCAGGCCCACTTGGCCTAGAAATTCCTGGGGGCTCCATTGTGACCAGGCCAGACTTGCAATTGGCCAAGCTGAGGAGCATCCCAGCAGGAGCCAGAGCAGAGAAATTACAGAATAACAGAGTTGGGAGGAACATGGAGGTCTTCTAGTCTAACCCGCTGCTCAAGACCAGATACTAGGGGCGTCCAACTTTGGAATTTTAAGATTTTAAGTTGTGGACTTCAAGTGCCAGAATTCCCCAGCTAGCTTAAAAGTTCCCAAGGTTAGACCCCCCCCCCCACTGCCCTATACCATTCCGGACAAGTGGCTGTCCAGTCTCTTCTTGAAAACCTCCAGTCGACAACACACACACACACACACACACACACACACACACACACACACACACACACACCGCCAAAGCCGCGCAGGAGATTCTGCAAAGCGGGGAAAGGGGACCCCCACCAGCAATGGGTCAGCTGCTCCACGCGAGGCGTCTCCCGCGCCTAGAGGCTGAGAGAGGCTGGTCCTTCTCCCTGCCCCGCGGTGAGGTGAGGTGGGAGTCGAGGGATATCGGGGGAATATTTGGGAAGCCACGGAGCCCTCCCCGCCCCTCCGTCCGGCCTCCGCTGACGTTTCCCCGCCGGACCCCCCGGCGCCGAAACCTTCCCCGCAGGAGTCATCCGGAGACGCGGGACGGGCAGGGCGGGGCGAGGGGGTTTCCCAGCCCGGCCCTCCGGAGGGGAGGGAAGGGGGGGGGCGCCGCGCTCTTAGCCCCGGAGAGGAGTCAGAGACGGCTCAGTCGCCCAGCCATCGCCATGAGGTCCGGTCGCAGCCCCCTCCTCCTCCTCCTCTTGGGGGTCGCCTTTGCCCTCTGGAGCCCCCTGCTCTCCGTCTCCGGCCTCTGTGAGTGGGGCGAGCGCCGGGAGGGGATGGGGCGAGACGGGAGGGCTGGGCGGTGGGATGCTTCGGCCAGAGGGGTCTTCGCCCCGTCTGAACCCCCTCCAGCTGGAGCCTCCGGGATGCGCCCCGAACGCCCAAGAGAAACCCCCCCCCCATTCCGCACAGCTGAGCGCCTCCCAGAGACCCACCGTTCTGCTCCCCGGGCTTCCCCGGACGCGGGAAGAGCCGTCCTCCGTCCTTCGCGAAGCCCTAGACGGGAGAGGGGGGAGAAGGGGGCGAGCGAGGCTCTGCTGGCTGGGCTTTCTTTCGGGGTCCCGGGCTCGGCTCGGCGCCCTTCGGGCTTCGGGCTTCGGGAAGGGTTCCCGGCTTCCCAAGGACGCCGCCCACCTGGGAGTCGATGCACTCCGGACGGCTGTTGGGAGGCAGGCGGGGCGCGACTGTGGAAGGGGGTCGTGGGAAGGGGCGAGCGGAGGGGGAAGGGGCGGCTCAGCCCGGCGGGGGCCAAGGGCCACGAACGAGGTTCCCGGCGGAGCCCGGCACGCACTTCCGTTCCCATGAAGTTTGCATTTGCCTGATGTGCGTAACTCCGAGGCGGGAAGGTTGGGCGAGGCCGATGAATCACGGAGCTTCGCTCCCGCCAGGGAGTCACCCCGTCAGGCTCCGGACTCGGAGAGATCCTCGGACGGTTCCGGGGCCGGAATCAGCTCCTCGGGCAAAATCCCGGAGAGGGAGACCGGGCCGGTGCAGAAGAAAACTTCGATGAACGGAGGGTCCGGTCGCCGCCTTCCCCCACCCCCCGCAAACGCTGCCGAAGGAGATCGCAGCCGCCCGCCCACGGGTTGTTTTAATGATTTGATTGATTGATTGATTGATTGATTGATTGATTGATTAATTAAATTTCTATGCCGCACATCTCCCCTACAGGGTAACTCTGGGAGGTTTACAGATTATAAAACCAACTGAAAAATAATTATATTATAATAATAATAATAATAACATAATTAATGTTATTAGTATTAATAACATTATAATAACATTAAGACCCAGGAACAGATCAGGGAGTTATTAGGCTTGATACAAATATTGATAGAGTTACACATTGTAAGCGTTTGTAGGATCTGGGAGGTCATCTAATCCACCCTCTAAGGCAGTGGTTCCCAACCTGGGGGTCGGGACCCCTTTGGGGGTCGAACGACCATTTCCCAGGGGTCACCCCGGCATCCTCAGCTCCCCCCCCCCACTGCCACAAGCCTGGCCATATCGCCTTAACTCGCCCGAGCCCTCCGATTGGTCGGGAGAGGTGCCATTCGGTGAGAGGCGTTTGTTGTGGAAGATGATATTCCTTGTGCTCTTGCAAAGACTGGCCCGAGAATTTCTGATCTGGCATAATTACATATTGTTTTTGTGATTAATCGCTGTGCTTTAATTATGTTCAATTTGTAACAATGAAAATACATCCTGCATATTAGATATTTACATTACGATTCATAACAGTAGCAAAATTACAGTTATGAAGTAGCAACGAAAATAATTTTATGGTTGGGGGTCACCACAACATGAGGAACTATATTAAAGGGTCGCGGCATTAGAAAGGTTGGGAACCACTGCTCTAAGGAGCGCTGACAGATGCTCCCCCCCCACCTTTCAAACACACCAATAAAGCTGCTTCTGAAGGGTGTTTAGGCCAGGGTCAAAGAGCTCAAAGTTTTCTCTAAATCTCTTTCCTTATCGCTGAAATCTTTGTTTGTTGTTCTGTCTTTGGAACAATCCTTCCACATGAGGCCATTCAGATGCTTGAAGAGAGCTACTCCCTAGCTCTCCCGCTGCCTTCTCTTCTCTTCTCTTCTCTTCTCTTCTCTTCTCTTCTCTTCTCTTCTCTTCTCTTCTCTTCTCTTCTCTTCTCTTCTCTTCTCTTCTCTTCTCTTCTCTCCTCTTCTCTCCTCTTCTCTCCTCTCTTCCCTTCCCCATTTTCTTCCCTTCTGCCTCCAAACATTTCCTTCTTTGAATGCTGACCACTCCGGGCACCATTTCTCCTCCCCTCTTGGTGGCCAAAGTCCTTCCTCAAATTCAGGATAGAGAATTGAGTGTAACATCCTAAGTATGAACTGAGCAGCCCGAAAGAAAGGGGATCCTGGCTTCTTTCCAGCCAGAACCTGTACTTCTCTAGGGGTTTGCTTGGATTGTCTCACATTGCTGGCCTGGGGTTTGCCTTGTAGTCCAGAGATTCCCTTCCCCCCCCCCCCATGCGCTGCAATGCTCCTCCACTGCCCCCCCACCCCCACCATCCTATTCGTGAGGACAGGTTTTTTTCTACCCCACAATGGACTTTGCTTCCTCTGTCTCTTTTGAAACGGCCTTGCTGGCTTTACCTGATAGCCATCTTTCCATTCAACGTTCCCGCACAGATGCGCTGCTGCTGCTTGCCTTGTGACGCAAATTTCAGCAGAGGGAAATTGCTCCTTGGAATTCCTTGGGTCAAAGCGCCTCCTTTGATTTGCTCTGGATAGCAGGCCTTGGCTTGCTTTAAAAGAATTGGTCATTAGGGGATATGCCAATCAGGGCCAGATCTGACCACGTCACCCATTTCATTTTTGTGGTCCAGGAAGATATTTGGATTGGAGATTTTGATCCCAGTTTAGAAACCTGATTCAGTCTTGTCTTCGGTGTGAAATTTGGCTGGATTACTCTCTTGAATCTCGTTTAAATTGAAGGTTTTGTTTCCCAAAGGGGTCTTGCTCCAGTTTCTTGCCAGGAGAATGGAAGCAAAGGGGGATATTCCCCCAAGCCCCTCTTAGCCCAAAGAGATGAAAGGTCTGCAGACTAAAACCTATGATGAACGGTTGAGGGATCTAGGTAGGTCCAGCCATCAAAGGATCCAGGGGGACATGACAGTTTTGTACTGGAAGACAATTGAGGGGCTGCCACAAAACAGAAGGGGGGGGTCAAATTATTCTCCAAAGCACCAGAAGGCAGGACAGGAAACAATGGATGGAAACTAATCAAGGAGTGAAGCAATATAGAACTAAGGAGGAATTTCCCGAGAACAATTGATCAGTGGAAGGAGCTGCTTCAGGAGTTCTAGATGCTCCATCACTGGAGGCTTTCAAGAAGAGATTGGACCGCCATTTGTCTAGAATGGTCTAGGGCAGCGGTTCCCAACCTGGGGGTCGTGACCCCTTTGGGGGTCGAATGACCATTTCCCAGGGGTCGCCCCGGCATCCTCAGTTTCCCCCCCCCCACTGCCACAAGCCTGGCCATATCGCGCCCCACAACCCATGCCCCGCAACCCACCCAGCCGCCGCCATTTGGGTATTTTTACCCTCTGCGCATGCTAAAAGCATTCTGCGCATGTGCAGAGGGTAAAATAACCCAAATGGCGGCGTCCGGGCGAAGTCTCCAGATCCGGGTGAGGTCTCCACTCGCTTCTCATGTGTTGCCTCTGGGAGCTTTTCGAGCCCTGTCGCGAAAGGCATGCATGACTTCGGCGGGGCCGGGACAGGTGTCTGCCCGGAGAGAGCCACCCCCTTTGACCCCGAACGCTAGAGGTAGATGGGAGAGACTCTGCAAAGGGGATGGCTCTCTTCGGGCAGCTGCCTGTCCCGGCCCCGCCGAAGTCACGCATGCCTTTCGCAATGGGGCTCGAAAAGCTCCCAGAGGCAACATGCAAAGTGAGCAGAGACCTCGCCCGGATCTGAAGACTTCACCCGGACGCCACCATTTGGGTCCTTTTACCCTCTGCGCATGCGTAGAACGCTTTGCGTATGCACAAAGGGTAAAAGAACCCAAATGGCGGCGGTGGGGTGGGTCGCGGTGGGGGCGCAGAGGCGGGGCGGGGGTCGCAGCATTAGGAAGGTTGGGAACCGCTGGTCTAGGGTCTCCTGCCTGAGCAGGGGGTTGGACTAGAAGACCTCCGAGGGCCCTTCCAGCCCTAGCATTCTATTGGCTGCAGCACCAGCATTCTGGTGTGATGTTTCCCATTGCTTCAGGGCTTCAGGCTCCCCGAGTTTCAATTAAAATATAACCATGTAAGAAAGACAAAGAAAACAAACAAAAGAACCAGCCCAGGATCCAGAGGGATCCTCCCTGTGTCAAGAGACACCCCCGAGGCTCTGGGTGCAAATTCTATTAGGGTGGGGGTCTCCAACCTTGACAACTTTAAGACACGTGGACTTAAACTCCCAGAATTCCCCAGCCAGTTAAAGTTCCAACTCCCCAGGAGTTGTGGGTCAGATTCAGGCTTGACAGGTGATGGGTACATTAATTGGAACCTGACATTGTGGACTCCCCAGTCCACAAGTCTTAAAGTTGCCAAAGTTGGAGACCCCTGAATTAGGGGGCTGTTCTATCCCCCCACCCCACCCCTAGAGCACCTACAACTGAGCCAAGTTTTGAGTTTCCTGAATCTCCTCTCTTGCCAGTCGAAGGGGGCTGCAGCACTTTCCCCGATGATTCCAAACGATGCGGGGAGCCTAAGCACCGTTTTTTCTACAACGTCACCTCCAAAAGCTGCGAGCCTTTCATTTACCACGGCTGCACTGGGAATCGCAACCGCTACCACACCATCGAGGAATGCCAGCGCTACTGCGGACAGATTGGTGAGCCCGGCTGTTGGGCAGGGAGGGGCAAGGGAGGGCCTGTGGGAAAGGCCCTGTCACCTCTTGGTGCTCCCTTGGGAGGGGGCAGGCTGAGGAGTAGCAGGGGTCTTGGGGAGGGGGGGTCTCCTGAGCCCCTGTGGAAAGAGGCCCAACCCAGCTGCGTGCTTCTTCTTCTAAGCTTCTTTGGGGGCTTCTGCCCTTGCACGACGCAGCCCCCCTTAGCTGGTCTTCCTTTGGTGCATCTCAGAGGCCAGTATGGGGTGGGGGGAGGCTTCCTCTTTCCTGCACCTCCTCTACCCCCCACCCCACCCGACCCCCACTGACTCTGATAGGGCTGCATGAGTGGCGCTTCCCAGAACCTATGGGTTGGTTCTGTTTTTCAGAAAAGCCCGGCTTCTGCCCACCAAGCCCTCGTGGCGCCTTGGTGCCATGCCTGGCAGGCTGTTTGCATGATGGCAACTGCCAGGAGACAGAGAAGTGCTGTTCCTACGGCTGTTCCTTGCGCTGCATGAAGCCCGTCACAGGTGAGACCCAGAGCCAGATACTCTTGGGGGGGGGGGACGCGGGACGTGAGCAATTCCGTGGCTCTGTCTTGGTGGGCCACAGTAGCCACTGGGGCCCTCTGGGTGCAACTGGCATGCCAATGGGGAGCTCCTGCAGATGCTGGGCATGGTTAAGGGCACTGGGGCCCACCCGATGTTTGGGGACTGCGAGCCCAGTCAGGCCACGTGGCCAGTCAGATAAGCACCAAAAATTCCAGGGGATATCATGTCATGTCACCATCACTGGTAAACTGCCTCTTCTAAGGATTCAAACTGATTTGCAGTTTGCCCTAAGCCCAGCCTTCTGGGTCCCTGATTCCTTCCTTCCTCCCTCCCTCCCTCCCTTTCTCCCCTCCATCATCCAGATCTTCCTTCCTCCCTCCATCCCTCCCTCTCCTCCATCCTTCCCTCCTTCTCATTCCCATCTTCCTTCCTTCTTTCCATCCTCCCCTTTAAAACATATATATAGCTGCCCACCTCATGCCCACTTCTTCTACACCCTCCCTCCCCCCTGCAGACCTCTGCCAGCTGCCTCCTGAAGAGGGGCCTTGCGATTTAAAATTGCAACGCTGGTTTTATGACCCGAAGACACAAAGGTGCCAGAGATTCGCCTTTGGAGGCTGTGCGGGGAATGCCAACAACTTCAACAAACGTCGCGGGTGCCGGTTGAGGTGCCGCAACAGAGGTGGGTATATGGTGCTTGCAGGGGCCCTGAAAGGTGGGAGGCCATGTGGGAAGGAGCAGAAGGTCCTGCATTCACACCTTGAGGGCTGCGTGCAAAGAAGAGCAAGGGGGAAAGGAGAGTCCCTGCCCCCCCCAAAGCACTGCAGAAGGAGCCCTCTTACTCCCCTCTGAGATTCTGCTGTGGGATCCGGCCCTCTGGCCAACAGGAGAAGGAGGACCATGGATCTCTTGGGGAATAAGACCTCGCTGTTTACAAGCGATCCCTTGTTCCGGCCCCTCCGATCCGGTTCCATCGTGCTCAACCCGGATACCTGGCAACCAGGGTTTTCAGGGCCCTGGGCTCAGGATGCTGCTGCTTAACGCCAGGTCAATCGTCAACAAAGCCCCCTTGATACGTGACTTAATCACAGAGGAGGGGGCTGACCTGGTGTGTGTTACCGAGACCTGGCTGGGGCAGGAGGGGGGAGTAGCTCTCTCCGAGATATGCCCAGCCGGTTTCTCGGTGCAGCACCATTCTCGACCCCAGGGAAGGGGGGGAGGAGTGGCAATAATAACGCGTGGAAATCTGCATCCTCGTAGGATCCCTGCCCCGGAGATTGTTGGGTGTGAGACGCTCCTTTTGAAGTTGGACTTAGGGGTACAGGTGGGCCTTTTCTTAACGTACCTGCCTCCCAGCTGCGTAAGCAAGGCCCTGCCTGAGCTGCTCGAGGCAGTAGCCGGCTTGGCAGTTGAGTTCCCCAGGCTTATGGTGCTGGGGGACTTCAACTTGCCATCTGCTGGCGAAACCTCTGGGGCGGCCCAGGAGTTCATGGATTCCATGACAACCATGGACCTGTCCCAAGTAATCCAGGGTCCGACTCATGAGGGTGGTCACACGCTCGACCTAGTGTTTCTTTCGGGGCAGTGGAGAGATGATCTGAAGATAAGGGACTTAGTCATCACCCCACTGTCATGGTCAGATCATTTCCTACTGAGGCTGGATTTCGCAGCCCCATTCCTCCCCCGCAGGGAGGCGGGACCGACTAAGTGGTTCCGCCCCATGCGCCTAATGGAACCGGAAGGATTCCAGAGGGAACTTGGGGAAATACCTGAAACCCTGGTACACAATTCGGCTGACTCCCTGGTGGCTGCTTGGAACACCGCAGCATCAGGGGCTCTAGACCGAATTGCGCCTAAGCGACCTCTCTATGACAGTGGATTCCGGAAAGCTCCCTGGTTTACCGAGGAGCTCCGGGAGATGAAACGCCAGAAGAGACGTCTGGAGCGCCGCTGGAGGGCCAGAAAAACCGAGTTTGATCGAACACTATTAAGAATTTACATCAGATCTTATTTAGTGGCGATAAGGGCGGCAAAACGATCCTATTTTTCCGCTCTTATTGCGTCCGCAGATTCTCGCCCAGCCGCCTTGTTTAGGGTGACTCGCTCCCTCCTTGTAAAAGGGGGGAGCGAGGAACACTTACAAGGCAGAGCTGAGGAATTCGCTGAGTTTCTGTCGGATAAAGTCGCTCAGATTCGGTCAAATCTGGACTCCGGCTGGGCAGAGTCCATTGAGTTGACAGGGGCTAGTCTTAGTCCATCATTATGGGAAGAGTTTGGGCCTGTTTCTCCCGAGGATGTGGACAGGGCTGTGGGAGCGATGGGTACCTCCACCTGTTTATTGGACCCGTGCCCCTCCTGGCTGGTTTCGGCTAGCAGAGAGGTAGCACGCGGCTGGATCCAGGCGGTGGTCACCGCTTCTTTGAGAGAGGGATCCGTACCGCAGTCGTTAAAAGCTGCGGTGGTGCGACCCCTCCTGAAGAAGCCTTCCCTGGATCCAGCTGACTTGAAGAACTATCGTCCGGTCTCCAACTTACCTTTTTTAGGGAAAGTTGTGGAGAAGGTGGTGGTTACTCAACTTCTGCAGCTCCTGGATGAAACAGATCATCTAGACCCTTACCAGTCGGGTTTCAGGCGCGGCTACAGTACAGAAACTGCCTTGGTCGCTCTGATGGATGATCTCTGGCGGGCCCGGGATGGGGGAAATTCCTCCATCCTGGTGCTACTTGACCTCTCAGCGGCTTTCGATACCATCGACCATGGTATCCTTCTGCATCGTCTCAGCGAGTTGGGAGTGGGAGGCACCGTTCTGCGGTGGTTCTCCTCTTATCTCGCTGATAGGATGCAGTCGGTGCTGGCAGGGGGGCAGAGATCGTCCCCTAGGCCCCTATTATGTGGGATGCCTCAGGGGTCGGTTCTCTCGCCCATCCTGTTCAACATCTACATGAAACCGCTGGGGGAGATCATTCGCAGACATGGGGTGTGTTTCCATCAGTACGCTGATGACACCCAGCTGTACATCACCACCCCGTCTGACTTCAGTGAGGCAGTTGATGTAATGTGCCGGTGCCTGGACGACGTCAGGATCTGGATGGGGAGGAACAGACTCAGACTTAATCCCGACAAGACTGAGTGGCTGTGGATATTGCCTCCTAAGGACTACGACAACTGTCCCTCCGTGGTCCTTGAGGGAGCGAAACTGACTCCCTCGGACCAGGTCCGCAACTTGGGGGTCCTTCTAGATCCACAGCTAAAATTGGACCATCATCTTTCAGCTGTGGCTAGAGGGGCCTTTGCACAGGTTCGCCTGGTGCACCAGTTGCGGCCATATTTGGAGAAGGAGGCTCTACTCACGGTCACTCATGCCCTTGTCACCTCTCGCTTGGACTACTGCAATGCGCTCTACATGGGGCTACCCTTGAAGAGTATCCGGAGACTTCAGTTGGTGCAAAATGCGGCTGCGCGTGCTGTGGTGGGTGTGCCAAGGTACACCCACGTGACATCGATACTCCGCCAGCTGCATTGGTTGCCCATCGGTCTCCGGGTCCAATTCAAGGTGTTGATCACCATCTTTAAAGCCCTTCATGGCTTGGGACCAGGTTATCTACGGGACCGCATTCTGCCTCATACTTCCCTTCGACTGGTTAGGGCCCACAGAGTGGGCCTCCTCCAGGTCCCGTCGGCCAAACAATGCCGGCTGGCGGGCCCAAGGGGGAGAGCCTTCTCTGTGGCTGGCCCTGTGCTCTGGAACCAACTTCCACCAGAGACCCGAACTATCCCCACTCTGCTGGCCTTCCGGAAAGCTGTTAAGACATGGCTTTTCCTGCAGGCGGGGGGTAGAGCTTAATTCATTCGAGCCCACCCCCCAAGTATGTATGATGTTGAATGGTTGGTGATGATTCTTTTTATAGTGTGTTTTAATTTTTATATTTGCTTTTAATTAACTTTTTAGATTTTGGTTATTCTTGTATTTTCTCACTGTTGTACGCCGCCCTGAGTCCTTAGGGAGTTGGGCGGCATATAAGAATTCCAAAATAAAATAAATAATAAATAAAATAAATAAACGCGGCCCAAGTTATGTTCCAAAAGCCCCCTCTGCTCCACCCCCAAGCTAGGTGGGTGCCACTCACCCTTAATCCTGCCCCAGAAGAGAAGGTCCGCTTCCCCCAGGGAGGGGGGCTGGCCTGCACCCAAATGTAGGCGCCCAGACTGGCCGGGGAGTTCTCCCCCTGGAGCAAAGCAGCCCCTCACAGCAGGGGAGGGGGGTCTCTCTGGTTCTGGGACAGGCCAGCCTGGCAAGAAGGGGGGGCTCTCCAAGGGAAGCCCCCAAGGAAGACCGTTCCTGACGCCTCCTTCCCTTTTCCAGCGTCTCCCTAAGGGCTCCGTGGATGGACGCTCGGCCTGCTTTGCGCTGAAGGAAAAGAGAGGCCGCTTCAGGATGGGACCAGGCGCAGAAAGCCGCCAGGCGCCTTTCAAAGGGGGGAATTCTGGAATAAATTATTGCCCGAAGGAGACGGTGGTCCCAGATGCTGTGTGTGTGTTTCGTGGGAGAATCTTTTCCTGGCAAGCGAAAGGGAGCAGAGGCTGCCCCCCCCCCCGGCATCCTTCACCATTAAAGCACGGAGTTTGCCAGATCTGCCAGGCACGTTTATGGTTTATGGCCCCCATGCATCTGTAGAAATTGAACCAATAGATAAATAAATACACCCACTTGCCCCAGATCTCACACGCACACTTGCTGGGTGCCCATCTGGCTGTTCTTTATCCTCCTTGCCAGCCATACAGAGGAGGGTGTGCCAGTCGTACCCACCCAAGGAGCCATCACAGACACGGGGGAGGGGAGGCTTTGTGGAGTGTCTCCCCCTCTCCATACAGGAGCCGCCTAGATTCTCACACCTCCCTCTAACCGGATAGTGAATCAACCTGTTTTTCTGTGTTCACACCACACACTGGATCAGAAACTAACACAAAGCCACAAAAATTAATCCAGACAATGAAGGACAGTAACTTCATTAGCTATTTTTATCCTAACTTTATTACATTATAAGTAACTCAGGGTGGTGAACACACAACTAATACTCCTCCCTCCTCCTATTTTCCCTGCAAACAGCAACCCTGTGAGGTGGGCCGGGCTGAGAGAGAAGGGCTGGTGGAAAGTCACCCAGCCGGCTTTCATGCCTAAGGCAGGACTAGAATTCGCTGCTTGAGGAGGGGGTTGGACCAGGAAGCCTCCCAGGCCCCTTCTGACTCCCTCCTCCTGTATTCTGGGAGCTCCTGTCCTAGAAGCGAAGAGGCTGTGGGTGGGACGGCTGGACACGACTGCCTCCTGCGGGCCATTTGCTGCCCACATTGCAAAAGCTGTTGCCAAAACTCTGCACAACCTACACAGCCCCAGGGCAGGAGGGAGGTCGGAGCAAGCTATGAGGAGCATCAGGGCCAGACCTGGGCATGCGTAAACCCCTTTGAGATGCCTGTGAGGTTTTTCATAATGGGTTGACTTCACAGAACATGTTTTAGGTGGCTACTGTCTATACCACCATCATAAACGCTAAACCCTGCACCTGAGGGCAAGGCAAGAAATAATGGGTGGAAAATTCTCAAGGAAAAAGGCTACCTACAGTAGATCAGAGGAAAATGTTTATGACAGTGAGAACAATCTACCAGTGGAACAGAAGTTGCCTTCAGAAGTTCTGGGTGCTCCATCACTGGAGGTTTTTAAGAAGGGATTGGACAGCCACTTGTCTGGAATGATAGCCTGTCTTGGACTAGAAGACCTCCAAGGTCCCTTCCTATCGTTCTGTCATTCATTCATGGCTGGTGCAAACAACCTCCAGGAACCCCCCAAAAAAAGACTAACCAAATCTGGCTCCAGATTTGACCGAAGGAGATTTGACCGAAGGAGATTTGACTGAAGGAGGACACCCAGGAAGACTGGCTAAACGATCTACTGTGAATCCGGCATTTCTGAAGGGTGATCCTGACAAATTCCCAAACAAAGGTGAGACTTAAGAGATTCCCTAAAACTCCCTGTTGGGTGATTTAGTAGTAATTTGTATAAACATAAGTAAAAAGTAACGATAAAAGAGGACAATTGGACAGTAGGACAGGGACGGTAGGCACGCTGGTGCGCTTATGCACGCCCCTTACAGACCTCTTAGAAACGAGGAGAGGTCGACTGTAGTCAGTCTAAGGTTAAAGTTTTTGGGGTTTGGGGAAGAAACCACAGATTCTGAGCTATTCCCTGCGAGGCTATTCTCTGCAAGGCTACTCCCTGTGAAGGAATTCCCTGTGAGGTGACTCCCTGCTTACAAGCTCTGCGAAGCACAGAGATTCCCTACAAAGCAATCCATCTCCTGTGCTGAAGTGAGCTGGAGCTGTGAGGCTAGGAAGGAGATTCCCTGCGAGCGAGCGGAGCCTGATTCAGCATAGCCTGATCTCCCTGCAAAAGACACTACAAAAAAGACATTGAAACTCTAGAGAAAGTGCAGAAGAGAGCAACCAGGATGATAAAGGGTCTGGAAAATAAAACATACGAAGAGCGGTTGCAGGAACTGAGCTTAGCCAGTCTGGCGAAGAGAAGGACCAGGGGTGACATGATAGCAGTGTTTCAATACTTGAGGGGATGCCACAGAGAGGAGGGGGTCAGGCTGTTCTCTATAGCACCAGAAAGCCAAACAAGGAATAACGGATGGAAGCTGACCAAGGAGAGATTCAACCTGGAAGTGAGGAGAAACTTTCTGACGGTGAGAGCGATCAACCAGTGGAACAGCTTGCCAGCGGAGGTCGTGAGAGCCCCAACACTTGCGACCTTCAAAGGGAGACTGAACTGCCATCTGTCTCAAATGGTGTAGGAACTCCTGCTTGATTTTTTTTTTTTTAGATTTATTATTAGAGTTGGAAGGGACCTTGTAGGTCATCTAGTCCAACCCCCTGCTCAAGCATGAGTTCCTACACCATTTGAGACAGATGGCAGTCCAGTCTCTCCTTGAAGGTCGCAAGTGTTGGGGCTCTCACGACCTCTGCTGGCAAGCTGTTCCACTGGTTGATCGCTCTCACTGTCAGAAAGTTTCTCCTCACTTCCAGGTTGAATCTCTCCTTGGTCAGCTTCCATCCGTTATTCCTTGTTTGGCTTTCTGGTGCTATAGAGAACAGCCTGACCCCCTCCTCTCTGTGGCATCCCCTCAAGTATTGAAACACTGCTATCATGTCACCCCTGGTCCTTCTCTTCGCCAGACTGGCCAAGCTCAGTTCCTGCAACCGCTCTTCGTATGTTTTATTTTCCAGACCCTTTATCATGCTGGTTGCTCTCCTCTGCACTTTCTCTAGGGTTTCAATGTCTTTTTTGTAGTGTGGTGACCAAAACTGGATGCAGTACTCTAGGTGTGGTCTGACCAAGGCTTTATAGAGTGGTACAAGTACCTCTCTGGTCCTTGATTGTATCCCTCTATTTATGCAGCTCAGGACTGTATTGGCCTTTTTGGCTGCTGCTGCACACTGCTGGCTCATATTTAGTTGGCTGTCTACCAGGACTCCGAGATCCCTTTCGCAATCGCTGCTATTGAGTGTGGTTTCGCGTAGTTTGTATATGTATTTTTGATTCTTCTTGCCTAGGTGCAGAATTTTACTTTTCTCTGTGTTAAATTTCATTTTATTGGTTTGGGCCCAGTGTTCGAGTCTGTCGAGGTCCCTCTGGATTTTGAGTCTGTCCTCTGGGGTGTTTGCTACTCCCGCCAGCTTGGTGTCATCTGCAAATTTGGTTAGTTCTCCTGCTATTCCCTCATCTAGGTCATTTATAAAGATATTGAAGAGTACTGGGCCTAGGACGGAACCTTGTGGTACCCCACTGCTTACTTCTCTCCATGTGGACTTAGAGCCATTGAGGACTACTCGCTGGGTACGGTTGGTCAGCCAATTGTTAATCCATCTGGTTGTGTAGCTGTCTATCCCGCTTTTTTCTAGCTTATGAAGGAGTAGGTTGTGGTCTACTTTGTCAAATGCTTTGCTAAAGTCCAGGTATATTATGTCTACTGCATTACGCTGGTCTACTAATTTGGTCACAGTGTTGAAGAATGAAATGAGGTTGGTTTGGCATGACTTGTTCTTAACAAATCCGTGTTGACTGTTGGTTATTGCTTGGTTTGTTTTTAGATGATGGGAGATCTGGTTTTTAATTATTTTTTCCAGTATTTTCCCAGGTATTGATGTTAGGCTGATTGGTCTGTAGTTTCCTGGGTCTGTTTTTTTACCTTTTTTGAAGATGGGGACCACATCAGCTCTTTTCCAGTCCTCGGGTAGTTCCCCTGTGTTCCAGGATTTGTGGAAGATGTGGTGCAGTGGTTCTGAAATGACTTCTGCTAGTTCTTTTAGGACTCTGGGATGTAATCCGTCTGGTCCTGGTGCTTTGTATTCGTTAAGTTCAGATAGGTGATCTCTTACTGTATTTTTGCTTAGGTTGAGTCTTGCTTCGAATCTGTTTTTTATATTTGTGTTGCTGGGTAGTTGAGCTGCAGTTTCCTTTTGTGTGAAGACTGATGCGAAGAATGTGTTCAGTAGCTCTGCTTTTTCTGTGTTGTCTGTTACTTCTTTGCCGTCTTCTCTCTTTAGTGGACCAACTGTTTCTTTGATTTTTTTCTTGTTGTTAATGTGTTGGAAGAAGCTTTTTTTGTTGTCTTTGACTTTTGTTGCGAGTCTTTGTTCATTCTGGGCCTTTGCTGTCCTGATTGTTTCTTTACAGATTCTGGCTGTCTGTTGGTACTCTGCCTTGGTTATGTGCCCCTCTTTCCATTTTTTGTATTTATCTTTTTTTTTCATTCAGTTTATCGGTGAGATTTTTGTTTAGCCATGCTGGTTTCCTTTTGGATTTCTTGTTTTTCTTCCTCATCGGTATTGTGGTGTTCTGGGCTTTTATGATCGTGTTTTTCAGGATCTCCCAGGCTTCTTGAGTTGTTTTACCCTTTAGTACTTCCATCCAAGAGATCTTTCCCAGGTTTTCTCTGAGTTTATTGAAGTCGGCTTTTTTAAAGTCTGGGATATAGGTGTCGTTATGTTCAGTTATTTGTGTTTGCTTTATGGTGAATTTTAGTATTACGTGGTCACTCTCGCCCAGTGTTCCCGCAGTTCCAACTCCTTCTATTGTTTCTTCTCTGTTTGTAAGTATTAAATCCAGTATGGCTGCCCCTCTAGTTCCATCCTCCACTTTTTGGACAATGAAGTTGTCAGCTAAGATGGTTAGGAATCTGTTAGATTTCTCACTTGGTGCTGAGTTGGTTTTCCAGTTGATGTCCGGGTAGTTGAAGTCTCCCATTATTACAATGTTGTTTTTCTTGCATATGTTCTTTAGCTGGTTGGTAAAAAGGGTGTCCATTGTTTCTGTTTGGTTTGGTGGTCTGTAGTATACTCCTATTGTTGTGTCATTCTTTTTTTCTTTTATGTTGACCCATATGCATTCTAATGGGTTTTCTTCCTTGGTTACTTGTAGCTCTGTAGCTACATAGTGGTCCTTTATATACAGTGCAACTCCACCTCCTTTTTTGTGTGATCTGGTTTTTTTGTAGAGTTTGTATCCTTTTATCTGTGTGTTCCAATCGTGTGATTCATCCCACCAAGTTTCTGTTATTCCAACTATGTCATGTGTACCTTCGTGCATTAACATTTCAAGTTCACCCTGTTTATTCCCTAGGCTTTGTGCATTTGTGTAGAGGCATTTGAGTTCTTTGTGCCTGATTGTGGGTGTTCTTTCTTTGTCTCTTGTTTGGCGTTTGAGTTTGTTTTCTTCCCCATCCCTTTTTGGTTTGTTGTTTGTTTTGTTTGCTTGGGTTCCATTCTTGAAGTTGGGTCCCAGGGATCCTGTAGATTGGTCACCCTCCCCTCGTGATTTTAGTTTAAAGCCCTCCTGACAAGTTGGGCCAGTCTTTTTCCGAAGACATTCTTCCCAGTCTTTGTGAGGTGTAACCCATCCCTTGCCAAAAGTCCATCTTGGAGGTAGTACAGTCCATGGTCCAGAAATCCAAAGTTTTTTTGGCGACACCAACCTTTTAGCCAGTGGTTTACTTGTAGGATTCTTTGTTCCCTTGCTGGGTGTTGTCCTCTTGTTGGTAGTATGGATGAGAAGACTACTTGCGCACCTAGGTTTTGACGTTCTTGCCTAGTTGCTCATAGTCGTTCTGTATTGCTTTCAAGTTCTTTTTTGTGTCATTTGTTCCTACGTGGAGTAATAGTAGGGGGTAATATTCTGTGGGTTTTATTATTTCAGTTACTTTCTCTGCTACGTCTATGATTTTGGCTCCTGGGAGGCAGCATACCTCTCTGGATTGGTTATCTGGTCTACAGATGGCGGGTTCGGTTCCTCTGAGGATTGAATCTCCTATTATCAGTACTCGCCTTTTCTTTTTGCCTGGAGTTGTTTGAGGAGTTTCTTTCTTTGTCATTGTGGTGTTTGGTGCTGCTGCTCTGTTGAGGGTTCTTTCTGGTGTTTCTTTTTTGTGTGTCTGTGTGTTATCTTCTATTGGAAGTCCATGGTATTGGTTGCTTAGAGCCAGTGGGGTTGGGTCTGGGTGGGTTGGTTTGGACAGTGGTTTTGTGTTTGGTTTGTATTTTTTTCTGTTGGTGACATGTGTCCATCTGCTTTCTTCCTCCGAGGGGTTAGCTGAAGTGGAAGTTGCTTGGTCATTTTTGTGTTCTTTTTGTGCGTGTTCTTTTTGTGGGGTTTGGGGTTTCTTGTTTTGTTGGTTGAGTTTCAGGGTGTTTAGGCTTTTCTCTAGATCTTCTACTTTTTCTTCTAGTAATTTGATTAGTTTGCATTTGGTGCATGTGTAGTTATGGTTTTCTGTGGGCATAAGCGTGTACATGGAGCATGTTCTGCATGTCACAATGGAGTCTGTTCCTTGATCCATGTGTGTGGTTTTTTGGTTGGGGGTGAGAGTAGGAGTGTAGAGTGTGGGAGTGTGGAGTTACTAGTAAGTTTCCCTTGTCTGTGAGTGTGTAGAGTGTGGGTGTGTGATTACTAGAAGATTTCCTATTGTCCGTTAGTCTATCAAATTGCTTATTCTGCTCGCTTATTCTACTTATTATTTACTACTTATTCTGCTTATTCTACTTGTTTCTTGCTAACTTATTCTACTTACTATTAACTATTTTATTTTACTACAGTAGGTGGTCTCAATCTTTCTTACTTGTTCTACTTACTATTTACTATCTTATTTTACTTATTCTGTTTGCTTCTTACTAAGTTATCCTACTTACTATTTAACTTATTTTGCTTCTTACTATCTTGTTCTACTTACTATTTACTGTTTATTTTACTACTTCTTACTATCTTATTCTTCTTACTGTTTACTACTTTTTTTATACTACAATCAGTTGTCCCCGTCTATCAATTAGCTTATTTTGCTTCTTACTGTCCTGTTCTACTTACTCTTCACTACTTATATTACTGCTTCTTGCTATCTTATTCTACTTACTATTTACTACTTTATTTTACTATAATCAGTTGTCCCAGTCTATCAATCAGATGTGAGTTGGCTAATCACTCTATTATCGGTTGATCAATCTATTGGTCAGATGGATTCTATTCAATCTATTAGTCAGATGGCTAATCACTCTATTATGGTTGATCAATCTATTAGTCAGATGGGTTAGTTAGCTAAACAATCTATCATTTTTTCTAGTAGGTATCCCTATAATTAAACAATCAAATAACTTAATCTACTAAAAATCAATGGTCCTGTGATCATTCCCAATCTATCAATCAATTAAATTCCCAATCTATCAATCAGTTAGGTTAAATTAAACAGTCAATGATCAATCTCAATCTATCAATCCCAATCTATAGTCCAGGAAATAAGCAGGCTCCGGTGAGGGAAATGAACAAGCTCCGATGAGGGGAACAAGCAGGCTCTAAAAGCTTCTGACTCTGCTGCAGCACGCTGGGGATCACAGGTGCTCCTTTGATCTTTGCCGGTATAAACTTCTTTGTGCTGCCTCTCGTTGCCGGCTCTCTCCTCTGCTGTGCTTCGCAGCCACGTGGCTCCCTTTATCCTCTGGGTGCAGGGGAATCGGATGGTTGCAGGGGGATCAGGTTACGCTGAAGCAGTCTCCGCTCGCAGGGAATAGGGATCCTAGCCTCACAGCTCCAGCTCACTTCAACAAACGAGATGGATTGCTTTGTTGATAATCTCTGTGCTTTGCAGAGCTTGTAAGCAGGGAGTCAACTCACAGGGAATTCCTTCACAGAGAGTAGCCTTGCAGGGGATAGCCTTGCAGGGAATAGCTCAGAATCACCCCACAGGGAGTTTCAGGGAATCTCTTAAGTCTCACCTTCGTTTGGGAATTTGTCAGGATCACCCTTCAGAAACGCCGGATTTGCAGTAGATCGTTTAGCCGGTCTTCCTGGGTGTCCTCCTTCGGTCAAATCTCCTTCGGTCCAAGCAGGGGGTTGGACTAGATGACCTACAAGGTCCCTTCCAACTCTAATAATAAATCTAAACCAGAGACAGCAGCCCAAGCGGGAGCTCAAGTGGCCATCCTGCAGGGGGTGCTTGATCGGGGTCTCCTTCTGGGGCCACAACCCTGTCCCAGTAGTGAAATGTAAATTTTTTTTGCCACCGATGGGCGTGGCTTGGTGGGCGTGGCTTGGTGGCAGGTCATGTGACTGGGTGGGTGTTGCCAATTTTATTTTATTTTATTTTAGCATTTTTAACTTTTAAAAAGTTTTTAAAAAGTTACAACGATCAGCTGGTGTTTCCCCAGGTTAGGGGCTAGCAGCCTCGTGGGAAGGTAAACCCCCCCACAAGCCTCGCAGGTGGGCGCAGCCCCGCAGAGGAACCCACCGGGCTTCTCTGGCTCTTTGTTCGACAGCTCTTTTTCTCTCGCCCGCCGCGTTCTGGAGAGAAAACGTCTGAGGCAAAAGCGGCTTTGGCGAGTCCAACACGTGTCCGGCCTGTGGAACGGAGCCTCTCGAACGCTAGGAACTGCCCAAAGCGCCTCAGGGTGAGGTGCCATTCCTGCTGCTGCTGCCACTGCTGCTTCCTCCAAGCCCCCCAGGTGCACGTGGGTGGTGGGCGGCTCAAATTACGTCGCTGAGCCCAGACCCTTTCACCGCGTCCGAGGAAGGGGAAGCAAGCTTCGTTTTCAGGACCATCGACCTCACCCCATTCCTAAGAGGTCGGTAAGGGGCGTGCATAAGCGCACAATCGTGCCTACCATTCCTGTCCTAATGTACCCATATATTCATACCTCTTTTACTCTTATTCATGCTTGTACTATTACATATATATTCAATCATGTTCTACTGTTTATACTTTGCTTATAATCATATATGCTTGAAAATTAAAACAAACAAATAAATAAAATAAATAAAATAACAGTCCCGCAGGCCGGATGTGCATCGGACTCACCCAAAGGTGAGCGAGCCTCACCATGTGTCTCCGAAGCGGCTCCTCGGATGAGCGCAATGGGTCTTCCCCCACCCCCACCAGTGTTGGCCTTACCTTTTGCTGCTGCTGCTATGGGGCTGAGAGCAGTGGCAGCGGCGTTCTGGGACTGCAAGCGGATGTCCCAGGGCTGCTGCACATGCGCACCGCATTGGACTGCTGGCGCTCCAGCATCACATCAGGCTGGCCAGGATAGGGCCAGAGCACAGATGCCACGGATTGTGGAGGGAGGCGAGCGGGTGGCAGGCGGCATCCAGGAGCAGCAGCGGTAGCAGGCGACCAAGAGCAGGCGATCGCTCCAGCATCTCTCGCAGCCCTCCTCCAGTGCGGACTCGTGTCCTTGCCCGTTAAGCGCAGGCTGTGTCTGGCTCTGGCGTCTCCGCTGTAGAACGCCGAGATTGGAGCCTCCCTCTGCTGGTGGCAAGGGCAGGGGAGCGCTAGGGTCGCTAAGGCAGCGTGCCAAGGAGAAACGGGGATAGATCGAAGTCTGCACACCGCATGTGCAGCCCCAGGACATCCGCTTGCAGGACAAGCAAGCGGCGACTGGGGGCGTGGCCAGCAAGCCGTTGCTACTGGCTCGGTGAACCACCGGCGGCCAACGCTACCGGTATGACCGAACCAGTCTGAACCGGGAGCATTTCACCCCTGCGGGCCTATCCCAATCCACTGTCCAGGTGAGAGCATCTCCCCATGGTGCCCTTTCTGCCCTCTAAAGCTGCTAACGTGGGAATGACTCATGATCTCAGAATGTACTGAACAGGCCAAAAGAATAATGATGCAACACTAGCAGAAGAAACAGTCATGAATTCATCCTTTAAAAACTTTTTCTTTGATTTCCGTTGTGCCTTTGAGTCCGTTTCATTCGTGGCCCGCTCCCTGTGGTTTTCTTGGCAAGGTTTCTCAGGGGTGGATTGCCATTGCCTCTTTCCTAGGGCTGGGAGAGAGTGGCCGGCCTAGGCTGGCTTTGTGACAATGGCAGGACTAGAACTCACAGTCTCCTGGTTCCTGGCCTGGTGCTTTAACTACTGGGCCTAAAAGGCTCTCTCTTGTTTGATGAGTTCAGCACCATCAGCTAAGAAAGAACCTCACAACGAAGCACAAATCTCCTCCTTGGCCTGGAGGGGGTCCAGGGGGGTCCTGGGTGGGCCAGCTCAGAGGACAATGGTCAGCAGGATGGGGCCTCCGTGGGACTTGAACTCATCACTCCCTGCAACTCCTGCCCCTCCAGGAGACCGAAGGAAGGAAGGAAGGACTTGTCCGGTCACAGAATACAAGAGTCGGAAGGGACCTTGGGGGTCTCCAGAGCCAGCAGAAAAAGCCTCTGACCCCCCCCCCTCATCCCCTAGAACCCCTTCCTGAGGGGGAGGGAAGACCACGGTGGACACCCCCCCAGCACACCCACAAGGAGAAGCCCCTCCCTCTGCACATGTCCACCCCCAGGATTCCAAGCCAAAAGGAAGGAGCTCAATTAGAGATTAAGATTAAGGTAACCTTGTTGGAATATTCATGACTGGGAGAGCCATGTGATTGAGTCAGCCAATCAGGCTGAAGTGTTAATTGAGCATGTCCAGAAACTTAGCAAGAAGAAGGGTGTGGTTTACTCTGTCCACCATTAAAGATTGCTGTGAAAACATCTCAACATGTGATCTGAAACAAAGTGTGGTATTGTTAATGTTTTATTCTACTTATAAAGAAGTTATTTGAATCAGCAAAATGCAGTTATCTTCTGAAGCTTCTGATTTATTGCGTAACTCTGACAGGTTATGGGCCCAGAAATCGCTCAAGAAGTAAAATTAAAACTGCATTGTAATTTAAAGCTGATAAGAAGCTGTCTGTGTTGTTAAAGGAACAGGCAGAGAAGAAAAATAAAGCAGGATGGCTGCTGCTATGGAATTTAAAGACAGTCCAATACCTAAATTGGGGAAGAAAAATTATTTAATTTGGGCTGCAAAAATGGAATGTTTTTTGAAAGCAAAAGAATTATGGGACATCGTAGCAGACCCCCCACAAGGTGTGCTTGGAGCAGCAGATCAAAAGGCTCATGACAAAGCTATGGCTTATCTTCTTTTAAGTCTGGGGGATGATCAATTCTTAAATGTAGCTGAATTAAAGTCTGCAAAAGAGATATGGCAGAAATTGAGAGCAGTACATGTCAATGTTTCTGCGTGTAATGTGGTCCAACTTTCAAGAAAGCTTTTCAGAATGAGTTTGCAGACAGGAGATTCTATGGAAGATCATTTAATGAAAATGCAGTCTAATTTTCTAGAATTGGAGCAACGTGGAGTAAAGTTTCCAGAGTCCCAGAAAGTTTTATTAGTGTTAAATAGTTTGGATCAGAGCTGGGAGACTGTATCAGCTATTTTTGAAAGTAAGCCAGAAGCAGATTTGAATTTGGAGGCTTTGAAATCGTGTTTATTGAATGAATATGAGAAAAGGCTTTTCAGCCATGCTGATGGAAAATTCCACAGGCGGGGGCCCAACAAGGAGTACAGTGGAAACTTACAGCAAGTCTCCAGCAAAATTTTCCACAGGCTGCCTATCTCTAGCAACAGCCGAGGTGTCTGCAGACAAGAGGAAAGCAGAGGCAGGAGAGATCAAGTTACACAGCAACAATTCTTCAAGCAAGATAAAAAAGCATGTTTCATTTGTGGAGAGACAAATCATCTGCAGAAAAGCTGTGCACAGAGAAGAAATGTGCAAGACAAGAGACATTATTTGCAAGGACAGATTGCAGTTGCAAAAGTTTGTTATAATAACAATAGAGACAAATGGTTGATTGACAGTGGGGCTAGTCAAACAATTGTTAATAATTCTGACTTATTTTCCAGATTTTTCCCAGGAAACCATGAAGAAGTAGCCTTAGCCAATGGTCAAAAGGCTAAAATCATTGGAAGAGGCGATGTGCAAATTCCATATTTGGACTCCAGGTTTACTGATGTGTTATGTGTACCTGAAATGGAGCATAATTTGTTAAGTGTGTCTAGTTTAGACAAGCAAGGTTATGAAACCACATTTGTTAATGGGAAGTGTATCATCCAAAGAAATGGGAATGTTTGTGCACAGGGCATAAAAGAGGATAATCTTTATGTATTGCAGGGACAAAAGGTCCCACATTGTTCCCAGATATTTAAAAATGTAGCAGAACACAATTCGTGTGTTCATCTTCTGCACAGACGACTTGGTCATGCTAATTTTAAGGTTGTTCAACAAATGAAAGAATTTGCAGAAGGATTAGATTTGAAGGGATGTAAGGCATATTTGGATTGTGCAGTATGCAAAGCATCGAAATCCAAAGCATTCCCAGTTAGCAAGTTTAGCACAAGACAAACCACAAAAGCTCTAGAACTGGTGCATGCTGATTTAATTGGGCCTATGCAAGCCAGTTTGGGAGGAGCAAAGTATGCGCTGGTCATTGTGGATGACTACAGCAGGTTTGGGTTTTGCTACTTACTTAAGAGTAAAACAGAGGTGCTACAGCAATTTAAGCAATGGTTAAGCTTTGTAGAGAGAAGGTACAAACAACAGGTATGTCAGTTGCAAACTGACAGAGGTTCTGAATTTATGTCAACAAATTTTCAACAATGGTTGAGACAATTGGGAATAAGACACAGGCGCACAAATCCTTACACACCGGGAGAGAACGGAGTGGCTGAAAGGAGGAATGGTGTTTTGCAAACAATGAAACACTCATTACTGGAGGATTCTGGTATGAGCAGGTCATATTGGAGTGAAGCCATACTGACTGCCAATTATTTAGTAAATAGGCTGTGGAGTTCATCCATCAATAATACTCCATATGCAATGCTATATGGGAGAAAGCCTTCTTTAGCACATTTAAAAATATTTGGAAGTACTGCATGGGTACATATTCCAAAGGCAATCAGAAGAAAGGGACAACAAAAGGCTAGAAAGCTCAGATTTGTGGGCTATGAGCCAGGCTCAAAAGGGTATCGCTTTAGTGATGGAAGTAAAAGGATAGTGATTTCAAGGTCTGCTAGTTTTGCAGAACAAAATTGGAACAGAATTGATGCAAATTCTGAAAATGTCTCACTTAGTGACGGTGATCCGCTTAGCGACGGTGATCCACTTAGTGACAATAACTCATTTAATGATGGTGAATCATTTACTGAAGGTGTCAATGTTCAGGGAGGAGAGTCTGAACAAGATATTAAGACAGAAAAGCTTGAAACACAAGTACAGGCAATGCCACGTAGGTCAGAGCGTAGTAACAGAGGGGTACCGCCAGACAGGTATTCTGCCAGTAAAGTTAAAGTGTGTAATGTGTGGTATGAGCCAAGAAACTATAAGGAAGTATTGGCATTACCAAAAGTTGAACAAGAAAAGTGGAAGGAAGCCATGGATAAAGAGATGAAATCCATGGGAGATCATGAAGTGTTCACATCTGTGACTTTGCCACAGGGTACGAAAGCTGTAGGATGTAAGTGGGTATATAAGAAAAAGGTATTACCCAATAATGAAGTACAGTATAAGGCAAGATTGGTGGCACAAGGTTTTTCTCAATTAAAGAATGTGCACTATGATGAGGTGTTTGCACCAACTGTAAAAGGTGAGAGCATAAGACTAGCACTGGCATTAGCATCAGCTTACAGGCATAGAATTTGGCATTTTGATATAACCACTGCATTTCTCAATGCTGAATTAGAGGAAGAAATTTATATGGTTCAAGCGCCAGGGTATGAAAATAAAAAGCCTAACATGGTGTATAAATTGAACAAGGCCATTTATGGGCTGAAGCAGTCAGCCAGAAATTGGAATATCTGTTTAGATACTGCATTGAAAGGTCTTGGGTTCAAGAGTTGCAAAGCTGATGGTTGCATATACACTGGAAAGTTACAAGGTGGGAATTGTCTACTATTAGCATTTGTGGATGATCTTTGTTTCATTGCAAAGGATGCATCACAAGTTAAAGAATTTGCTAATAAGTTAGAAAAGAAATTTGAATTAAAGAATTTGGGAGAAATAAAGAATTATCTCGGTGTAGAGATACAAAAAACTGAAAAAGGTGGTTATATTCTCAGTCAAAGGAGAAAAATTGAACAATTATTAGAGAAGTATAACATGAAAGATTGTAATATTGCTCCTACACCTATGAGCACAGATTTTTACAATAGTTTGGGTGAGGACAAAAGTGAAGCCTGTGATCAGGAGATATATCACTCTGCAATAGGGAGTCTGTTATATCTGTCACAGTGGTCCAGACCAGACATAGCTTGTGCAGTGAGCATCTTAAGTCGCTTTACTGCTACACCTACAAAGTTGCATTGGATGGGTGTGAAAAGAATTCTCAGGTATTTGAAGGGAACTGTGAATTTAGGTCTTCAAATACAGGTCACTGAAGAATTAAAATTGAAATGTTACGTTGATAGTGATTATGCAAATGATGTAAAAACCAGAAAGTCTAATTCTGGAATTGTAATAATGTTTGGAGGGGCTTTAATTGGTTGGAAGTCCAGAAAACAAACAACGGTTGCTATTTCAACTGCAGAAGCAGAGTTTATTGCATTGTCTGAGTTATGTTCTGAAGTAGTTTGGTATGTACAGTTGTTACAAGATTTAAATGTAAATGTAAATGAAGCTGTAACTGTTTATGAAGATAATGCTGCTTGTATAAAAATGGCAACAGGTGACAGAGTGAAGAACAGAAGCAAACATGTGGACATTAAGTATTGTAATGTCAGGGAAGCTGTAAAAGAAAAATTGATACGCTTACATCATTGTTCTTCAGAGGATAATTTAGCAGACATGATGACCAAACCATTGGGTGGCGTCCATTATAGGAAATGTTTAAATCCAATAGGTATGATGTCTCTCCCAGTAATGAAGGGAGGAGTGTTGGAATATTCATGACTGGGAGAGCCATGTGATTGAGTCAGCCAATCAGGCTGAAGTGTTAATTGAGCATGTCCAAAAACTTAGCAAGAAGAAGGGCGTGGTTTACTCTGTCCACCATTAAAGCTTGCTGTGAAAACATCTCAACATGTGATCTGAAACAAAGTGTGGTATTGTTAATGTTTTATTCTACTTATAAAGAAGTTATTTGAATCAGAAAAATGCAGTTATCTTTTGAAGCTTCTGATTTATTGCGTAACTCTGACAAACCTTTATGGTCATTTTCTTCTGTGAGCACACTGCCCCACATTAAAAATAAAATTCTGTTGCCCATACACATACATAACACATGCCCATATCTCTACCCATACTCATGCATAACACACATACACACATGCTATACACAGACACACAGACACACACACACACATACACACACATGATGGATGGATGGATGGATGGATGGATGGATGGATGGATGGATGGATGGATGGATGATAGATTAAGGTGACCAGATGTCCCGCTTTTGGCGGGACAGACACGCTTTTCAAGCGTGTGTCCCGCGTCCCTCATTCTTTCCAAAAAGTCACGCTTTTTTGGAAAGAATGCCCGCAACAAACAAATTTTGAAACGAAACAGCGGGATGTCTGGTCACCTTAGAATGACACCCCCCCCCCCCGCTTCTTCCTCCAGCCAGACGCGCGCCCAAGCAACGGGGCGGGGCAGAGCGAACACTGGGGCGGGGGCGCCGCTTTGCACTTGTCTTTCAGAGCGGTTGAAAAGCTTTCTAGCAAAACTAGGAAGACGGAGGTGGGGGGAGGAGGAGGAGAGTGCCCGAGGTCCCCCCCTCCTCCACCCCCCTCCCACACCGACATGGAAAACAGGCGCCTGCCAGACAGACAGCCCGGGCAGGGGAAAGGCGCGATTTCGAGTAACAGGTTAATAGAGGGGGGGAAAACTTGCTTTCTGGGGAGAAAACGAAGCAAAAACAAACTGGGGGGGGGGGGGTCGCGCTCAGGCGGATTGGTTGCTGCAAATGAATTAAGATGAAGCAGCACCGTCTTCCAACTGGGTGGTGGGACAAGTTTGATTTCGAAGAGGGGAGGGGGTGTTGGGAACCTGAGGAGCGGGCAAGTGGGAGGGTCGGAGGGAGGGAGGGAGGGGGGGGAGGGAGAGAGAGAGAGAGTCCTTTCTCCAGTGGGGGCAAATTTAGTTGATCCTTGGAATTTTAACTAATTTTAATTTTAACCTGAAGATCTCAAAATTGCCCTAAGTGTGTGCCTGTATGTGTACATAAAGAGATAGGAGAGAGGAAAGAGGAGGACAAGAAGGGAGTCCCGTCTGTCCGCTCCTCTGTGATCCCAGTGCAGGAGGATATCTGCTTGTGTGTATGCTTGCGTGTATGAAAGAGATGGGGGAGAGGAAAGAGGAGGAAAAGAAGGGAGTCCCGTCTGTCCCCTCCTCTGTGATCCCAGTGCAGGAGGATATCTGCTTGTGTGTATGCTTGCGTGTATGAAAGAGATGGGGGAGAGGAAAGAGGAGGAAAAGAAGGGAGTCCCGTCTGTCCCCTCCTCTGTGATCCCAGTGCGGGAGGATATCTGCTTGTGTGTATGCTTGCGTGTATGAAAGAGATGGGAGAGAGGAAAGAGGAGGAAAAGAAGGGAGTCCCGTCTGTCCGCTCCTCTGTGATCCCAGTGCAGGAGGATATCTGCTTGTGTGTATGCTTGCGTGTATGAAAGAGATGGGAGAGAGGAAAGAGGAGGAAAAGAAGGGAGTCCCGTCTGTCCCCTCCTCTGTGATCCCAGTGCAGGAGGATATCTGCTTGTGTGTATGCTTGCGTGTATGAAAGAGATGGGGGAGAGGAAAGAGAAGGACAAGAAGGGAGTCCCGTCTGTCGCCTCATCTGTGATCCCAGTGCAGGAGGATATCTGCTTGTGTGTATGCTTGCGTGTATGAAAGAGATGGGAGAGAGGAAAGAGGAGGAAAAGAAGGGAGTCCCGTCTGTCCCCTCCTCTGTGATCCCAGTGCAGGAGGATATCTGCTTGTGTGTATGCTTGCGTGTATGAAAGAGATGGGAGAGAGGAAAGAGGAGGAAAAGAAGGGAGTCCCGTCTGTCCCCTCCTCTGTGATCCCAGTGCAGGAGGATATCTGCTTGTGTGTATGCTTGCGTGTATGAAAGAGATGGGGGAGAGGAAAGAGAAGGACAAGAAGGGAGTCCCGTCTGTCGCCTCATCTGTGATCCCAGTGCAGGAGGATATCTGCTTGTGTGTATGCTTGCGTGTATGAAAGAGATGGGGGAGAGGAAAGAGGAGGACAAGAAGGGAGTCCCGTCTGTCCCCTCCTCTGTGATCCCAGTGCAGGAGGATATCTGCTTGTGTGTATGCTTGCGTGTATGAAAGAGATGGGGGAGAGGAAAGAGGAGGACAAGAAGGGAGTCCCGTCTGTCGCCTCATCTGTGATCCCAGTGCAGGAGGATATCTGCTTGTGTGTATGCTTGCGTGTATGAAAGAGATGGGGGAGAGGAAAGAGGAGGACAAGAAGGGAGTCCCGTCTGTCCCCTCCTCTGTGATCCCAGTGCGGGAGGATATCTGCTTGTGTGTATGCTTGCGTGTGCGAAAGAGATGGGGGAGAGGAAAGAGGAGGACAAGAAGGGAGTCCCGTCTGTCCGCTCCTCTGTGATCCCAGTGCAGGAGGATATCTGCTTGTGTGTATGCTTGCGTGTATGAAAGAGATGGGAGAGAGGAAAGAGGAGGAAAAGAAGGGAGTCCCGTCTGTCCCCTCCTCTGTGATCCCAGTGCAGGAGGATATCTGCTTGTGTGTATGCTTGCGTGTATGAAAGAGATGGGGGAGAGGAAAGAGGAGGACAAGAAGGGAGTCCCGTCTGTCGCCTCATCTGTGATCCCAGTGCAGGAGGATATCTGCTTGTGTGTATGCTTGCGTGTATGAAAGAGATGGGGGAGAGGAAAGAGGAGGACAAGAAGGGAGTCCCGTCTGTCCGCTCCTCTGTGATCCCAGTGCAGGAGGATATCTGCTTGTGTGTATGCTTGCGTGTGTGAAAGAGATGGGAGAGAGGAAAGAGGAGGAAAAGAAGGGAGTCCCGTCTGTCCCCTCCTCTGTGATCCCAGTGCAGGAGGATATCTGCTTGTGTGTATGCTTGCGTGTGTGAAAGAGATGGGAGAGAGGAAAGAGGAGGAAAAGAAGGGAGTCCCGTCTGTCCCCTCATCTGTGATCCCAGTGCAGGAGGATATCTGCTTGTGTGTATGCTTGCATGTGTGAAAGAGATGGGAGAGAGGAAAGAGGAGGACAAGAAGGGAGTCCCGTCTGTCCCCTCATCTGTGATCCCAGTGCAGGAGGATATCTGCTTGTGTGTATGCTTGCGTGTATGAAAGAGATGGGGGAGAGGAAAGAGGAGGACAAGAAGGGAGTCCCGTCTGTCGCCTCATCTGTGATCCCAGTGCAGGAGGATATCTGCTTGTGTGTATGCTTGCGTGTATGAAAGAGATGGGGGAGAGGAAAGAGGAGGACAAGAAGGGTGTCCCGTCTGTCCCCTCATCTGTGATCCCAGTGCAGGAGGATATCTGCTTGTGTGTATGCTTGCGTGTATGAAAGAGATGGGGGAGAGGAAAGAGGAGGACAAGAAGGGAGTCCCGTCTGTCCCCTCATCTGTGATCCCAGTGCAGGAGGATATCTGCTTGTGTGTATGCTTGCGTGTATGAAAGAGATGGGGGAGAGGAAAGAGGAGGAAAAGAAGGGAGTCCCTTCTGTCCCCTCCTCTGTGATACCAGTGCGGGAGGATATCTGCTTGTGTGTATGCTTGCGTGTGCGAAAGAGATGGGGGAGAGGAAAGAGGAGGAAAAGAAGGGAGTCCCGTCTGTCCCCTCCTCTGTGATCCCAGTGCAGGAGGATATCTGCTTGTGTGTATGCTTGCGTGTATGAAAGAGATGGGGGAGAGGAAAGAGGAGGAAAAGAAGGGAGTCCCGTCTGTCCCCTCCTCTGTGATCCCAGTGCAGGAGGATATCTGCTTGTGTGTATGCTTGCGTGTATGAAAGAGATGGGGGAGAGGAAAGAGGAGGACAAGAAGGGAGTCCCGTCTGTCCCCCCATCTGTGATCCCAGTGCAGGAGGATATCTGCTTGTGTGTATGCTTGCGTGTATGAAAGAGATGGGGGAGAGGAAAGAGGAGGAAAAGAAGGGAGTCCCGTCTGTCCCCTCCTCTGTGATCCCAGTGCAGGAGGATATCTGCTTGTGTGTATGCTTGCGTGTATGAAAGAGATGGGGGAGAGGAAAGAGGAGGAAAAGAAGGGAGTCCCGTCTGTCCCCTCCTCTGTGATCCCAGTGCGGGAGGATATCTGCTTGTGTGTATGCTTGCGTGTATGAAAGAGATGGGGGAGAGGAAAGAGGAGGAAAAGAAGGGAGTCCCTTCTGTCCCCTCCTCTGTGATCCCAGTGCAGGAGGATATCTGCTTGTGTGTATGCTTGCGTGTATGAAAGAGATGGGGGAGAGGAAAGAGGAGGAAAAGAAGGGAGTCCCGTCTGTCCCCTCCTCTGTGATCCCAGTGCGGGAGGATATCTGCTTGTGTGTATGCTTGCGTGTGCGAAAGAGATGGGGGAGAGGAAAGAGGAGGACAAGAAGGGAGTCCCGTCTGTCCCCTCCTCTGTGATCCCAGTGCAGGAGGATATCTGCTTGTGTGTATGCTTGCGTGTGCGAAAGAGATGGGGGAGAGGAAAGAGGAGGAAAAGAAGGGAGTCCCGTCTGTCCCCTCCTCTGTGATCCCAGTGCAGGAGGATATCTGCTTGTGTGTATGCTTGCGTGTGCGAAAGAGATGGGGGAGAGGAAAGAGGAGGAAAAGACGGGAGTCCCGTCTGTCCCCTCCTCTGTGATCCCAGTGCAGGAGGATATCTGCTTGTGTGTATGCTTGCGTGAAAGAGATGGGGGAGAGGAAAGAGGAGGACAAGAAGGGAGTCCCGTCTGTCCCCTCCTCTGTGATCCCAGTGCGGGAGGATATCTGCTTGTGTGTATGCTTGCGTGTGCGAAAGAGATGGGGGAGAGGAAAGAGGAGGAAAAGAAGGGAGTCCCGTCTGTCCCCTCCTCTTGATCCCAGTGCAGGAGGATATCTGCTTGTGTGTATGCTTGCGTGAAAGTGATGGGAGAGAGGAAAGAGGAGGAAAAGAAGGGAGTCCCATCTGTCCCCTCCTCTGTGATCCCAGTGCAGGAGGATATCTCCTTGTGTGTATGCTTGCGTGTATGAAAGAGATGGGGGAGAGGAAAGAGGAGGACAAGAAGGGAGTCCCGTCTGTCCCCTCATCTGTGATCCCAGTGCGGGAGGATATCTGCTTGTGTGTATGCTTGCGTGTATGAAAGAGATGGGGGAGTGGAAAGAGGAGGAAAAGAAGGGAGTCCCGTCTGTCCCCTCCTCTGTGATCCCAGTGCGGGAGGATATCTGCTTGTGTGTATGCTTGCGTGTGCGAAAGAGATGGGGGAGAGGAAAGAGGAGGACAAGAAGGGAGTCCCGTCTGTCCCCTCCTCTGTGATCCCAGTGCAGGAGGATATCTGCTTGTGTGTATGCTTGCGTGTGCGAAAGAGATGGGGGAGAGGAAAGAGGAGGAAAAGAAGGGAGTCCCGTCTGTCCCCTCCTCTGTGATCCCAGTGCAGGAGGATATCTGCTTGTGTGTATGCTTGCGTGTGCGAAAGAGATGGGGGAGAGGAAAGAGGAGGAAAAGACGGGAGTCCCGTCTGTCCCCTCCTCTGTGATCCCAGTGCAGGAGGATATCTGCTTGTGTGTATGCTTGCGTGAAAGAGATGGGGGAGAGGAAAGAGGAGGACAAGAAGGGAGTCCCGTCTGTCCCCTCCTCTGTGATCCCAGTGCGGGAGGATATCTGCTTGTGTGTATGCTTGCGTGTGCGAAAGAGATGGGGGAGAGGAAAGAGGAGGAAAAGAAGGGAGTCCCGTCTGTCCCCTCCTCTTGATCCCAGTGCAGGAGGATATCTGCTTGTGTGTATGCTTGCGTGAAAGTGATGGGAGAGAGGAAAGAGGAGGAAAAGAAGGGAGTCCCATCTGTCCCCTCCTCTGTGATCCCAGTGCAGGAGGATATCTCCTTGTGTGTATGCTTGCGTGTATGAAAGAGATGGGGGAGAGGAAAGAGGAGGACAAGAAGGGAGTCCCGTCTGTCCCCTCATCTGTGATCCCAGTGCGGGAGGATATCTGCTTGTGTGTATGCTTGCGTGTATGAAAGAGATGGGGGAGTGGAAAGAGGAGGAAAAGAAGGGAGTCCCGTCTGTCCCCTCCTCTGTGATCCCAGTGCGGGAGGATATCTGCTTGTGTGTATGCTTGCGTGTATGAAAGAGATGGGGGAGAGGAAACAGGAGGACAAGAAGGGTGTCCCGTCTGTCCCCTCATCTGTGATCCCAGTGCAGGAGGATATCTGCTTGTGTGTATGCTTTCGTGTATGAAAGAGATGGGGGAGAGGAAAGAGGAGGAAAAGAAGGGAGTCCCCTCCTCCGTGATCCCAGTGCAGGAGGATATCTGCTTGTGTGTATGCTTGCGTGAAAGAGATGGGGGAGAGGAAAGAGGAGGAAAAGAAGGGAGTCCCGTCTGTCCCCTCCTCTGTGATCCCAGTGCAGGAGGATATCTGCTTGTGTGTATGCTTGCGTGAAAGAGATGGGAGAGAGGAAAGAGGAGGAAAAGAAGGGAGTCCCGTCTGTCCCCTCCTCTGTGATCCCAGTGCAGGAGGATATCTGCTTGTGTGTATGCTTGCGTGTATGAAAGAGATGGGGGAGAGGAAAGAGGAGGACAAGAAGGGAGTCCCGTCTGTCCCCTCCTCTGTGATCCCAGTGCAGGAGGATATCTCCTTGTGTGTATGCTTGCGTGAAAGAGATGGGGGAGAGGAAAGAGGAGGACAAGAAGGGTGTCCCGTCTGTCCCGTCATCTGTGATCCCAGTGCAGGAGGATATCTGCTTGTGTGTATGCTTGCGTGTATGAAAGAGATGGGGGAGAGGAAAGAGGAGGACAAGAAGGGTGTCCCGTCTGTCCCCTCATCTGTGATCCCAGTGCAGGAGGATATCTGCTTGTGTGTATGCTTGCGTGTATGAAAGAGATGGGGGAGAGGAAAGAGGAGGACAAGAAGGGAGTCCCGTCTGTCCCCTCATCTGTGATCCCAGTGCGGGAGGATATCTGCTTGTGTGTATGCTTGCGTGTATGAAAGAGATGGGGGAGTGGAAAGAGGAGGAAAAGAAGGGAGTCCCGTCTGTCCCCTCCTCTGTGATCCCAGTGCGGGAGGATATCTGCTTGTGTGTATGCTTGCGTGTATGAAAGAGATGGGGGAGAGGAAACAGGAGGACAAGAAGGGTGTCCCGTCTGTCCCCTCATCTGTGATCCCAGTGCAGGAGGATATCTGCTTGTGTGTATGCTTTCGTGTATGAAAGAGATGGGGGAGAGGAAAGAGGAGGAAAAGAAGGGAGTCCCCTCCTCCGTGATCCCAGTGCAGGAGGATATCTGCTTGTGTGTATGCTTGCGTGTATGAAAGAGATGGGGGAGAGGAAAGAGGAGGAAAAGAAGGGAGTCCCGTCTGTCCCCTCCTCTGTGATCCCAGTGCAGGAGGATATCTGCTTGTGTGTATGCTTGCGTGAAAGAGATGGGAGAGAGGAAAGAGGAGGAAAAGAAGGGAGTCCCGTCTGTCCCCTCCTCTGTGATCCCAGTGCAGGAGGATATCTGCTTGTGTGTATGCTTGCGTGTATGAAAGAGATGGGGGAGAGGAAAGAGGAGGAAAAGAAGGGAGTCCCGTCTGTCCCCTCCTCTGTGATCCCAGTGCAGGAGGATATCTGCTTGTGTGTATGCTTGCGTGTATGAAAGAGATGGGGGAGAGGAAAGAGGAGGAAAAGAAGGGAGTCCCCTCCTCCGTGATCCCAGTGCAGGAGGATATCTGCTTGTGTGTATGCTTGCGTGAAAGAGATGGGAGAGAGGAAAGAGGAGGAAAAGAAGGGAGTCCCTTCTGTCCCCTCCTCTGTGATCCCAGTGCAGGAGGATATCTGCTTGTGTGTATGCTTGCGTGTATGAAAGAGATGGGGGAGAGGAAAGAGGAGGAAAAGAAGGGAGTCCCGTCTGTCCCCTCCTCTGTGATCCCAGTGCGGGAGGATATCTGCTTGTGTGTATGCTTGCGTGTGCGAAAGAGATGGGGGAGAGGAAAGAGGAGGAAAAGAAGGGAGTCCCGTCTGTCCCCTCCTCTGTGATCCCAGTGCAGGAGGATATCTGCTTGTGTGTATGCTTGCGTGTGCGAAAGAGATGGGGGAGAGGAAAGAGGAGGAAAAGAAGGGAGTCCCGTCTGTCCCCTCCTCTGTGATCCCAGTGCAGGAGGATATCTGCTTGTGTGTATGCTTGCGTGTATGAAAGAGATGGGGGAGAGGAAAGAGGAGGAAAAGAAGGGAGTCCCGTCTGTCCCCTCCTCTGTGATCCCAGTGCAGGAGGATATCTGCTTGTGTGTATGCTTGCGTGTATGAAAGAGATGGGGGAGAGGAAAGAGGAGGAAAAGAAGGGAGTCCCGTCTGTCCCCTCCTCTGTGATCCCAGTGCAGGAGGATATCTGCTTGTGTGTATGCTTGCGTGAAAGAGATGGGAGAGAGGAAAGAGGAGGAAAAGAAGGGAGTCCCGTCTGTCCCCTCCTCTGTGATCCCAGTGCAGGAGGATATCTGCTTGTGTGTATGCTTGCGTGTATGAAAGAGATGGGGGAGAGGAAAGAGGAGGAAAAGAAGGGAGTCCCTTCTGTCCCCTCCTCTGTGATCCCAGTGCAGGAGGATATCTGCTTGTGTGTATGCTTGCGTGTATGAAAGAGATGGGGGAGAGGAAAGAGGAGGAAAAGAAGGGAGTCCCCTCCTCCGTGATCCCAGTGCAGGAGGATATCTGCTTGTGTGTATGCTTGCGTGAAAGAGATGGGAGAGAGGAAAGAGGAGGAAAAGAAGGGAGTCCCTTCTGTCCCCTCCTCTGTGATCCCAGTGCAGGAGGATATCTGCTTGTGTGTATGCTTGCGTGTATGAAAGAGATGGGGGAGAGGAAAGAGGAGGAAAAGAAGGGAGTCCCGTCTGTCCCCTCCTCTGTGATCCCAGTGCGGGAGGATATCTGCTTGTGTGTATGCTTGCGTGTGCGAAAGAGATGGGGGAGAGGAAAGAGGAGGAAAAGAAGGGAGTCCCGTCTGTCCCCTCCTCTGTGATCCCAGTGCAGGAGGATATCTGCTTGTGTGTATGCTTGCGTGTGCGAAAGAGATGGGGGAGAGGAAAGAGGAGGAAAAGAAGGGAGTCCCGTCTGTCCCCTCCTCTGTGATCCCAGTGCAGGAGGATATCTGCTTGTGTGTATGCTTGCGTGTATGAAAGAGATGGGGGAGAGGAAAGAGGAGGAAAAGAAGGGAGTCCCGTCTGTCCCCTCCTCTGTGATCCCAGTGCGGGAGGATATCTGCTTGTGTGTATGCTTGCGTGTGCGAAAGAGATGGGGGAGAGGAAAGAGGAGGAAAAGAAGGGAGTCCCGTCTGTCCCCTCCTCTGTGATCCCAGTGCAGGAGGATATCTGCTTGTGTGTATGCTTGCGTAAAAGAGATGGGAGAGAGGAAAGAGGAGGAAAAGAAGGGAGTCCCGTCTGTCCCCTCCTCTGTGATCCCAGTGCAGGAGGATATCTGCTTGTGTGTATGCTTGCGTGTATGAAAGAGATGGGGGAGAGGAAAGAGGAGGAAAAGAAGGGAGTCCCGTCTGTCCCCTCCTCTGTGATCCCAGTGCAGGAGGATATCTGCTTGTGTGTATGCTTGCATGTGTGAAAGAGATGGGGGAGAGGAAAGAGGAGGAAAAGAGAAAGAAATGAGAAAATGATGGAGGGAAAGAATGAGAGAGAGAAAGGGAGAAAGAGATGAGAAAGAGAGAGGGGGAGAAAGAAAAAGAGAGAGATGAAAGAGATGAGAGAGAGAGAGAAGAGAAAGAGAGAGAGATAGGGAGAAAGAAAGAGAAAGACACAAAGAGAGATACCTGTTTAAAAGAAAATAGAAAAGTGGCTCTTTGAGTTTTTAAGGCTGCAGACCCCTGGGTTAGGGAAACACCATGGTCGTTAAGTGAACCTTGTAGTCATTAAGCGAACACTGGTTGTTAAATGAGTCCATTTTCCTCTATGGGCATTTTTAACCGGAAACCAGAAGAAATTGTTGGGAACTGCCAAAGAATAAAATAATACTACACATATTTTTTAATGTATTACATTTGTAAATTGTACTTATGTTGAAATTAAAAAAATATATATTACAATACTATTTTTGCATTCTATGAAAATTTTTGTTGCTCCATATAGACCAAATTTTTAATCAGGAACCCACCCATCCCCGGTTGCTCCAAATAGACCAAATTTTTAATCAGGAACCCACTCCCCCACCCACCCCGGTCAATAGTGTCCCTCTTTACCAATGTTAAAATCTGGTCACCTTATGATAGATAGACAGATAGATAGATAGATAGATAGATAGATAGATAGATAGGTAGGTAGGTAGGTAGGTAGGTAGGTAGGTAGGTAGGTAGGTAGGTAGGTAGGTAGGTAGGTAGGTAGGTAGGTAGGTAGGTAGGTAGGTAGGTAGGTAGATAGATAGATAGATAGATAGATAGATAGATAGATAGATAGATAGATAGATAGATAGATAGATAGATAGATAGATAGATAGATAGGGGGCTAACAGATAAATACACATAAATCTTAATCACTTTCCATTTTGAATACATAGCGTGAAGGGGAAACTTGAGAGTTCACAAGGTTGATGCTACACGCAACAAAAATGTGACTGAATCTGGGTGTTCTTCTTCGGGTACCACGAAGCCCCCTCCCGGAAGGAAATAATTACTCAATATTCCACCATAATTCCAATACCCCAATTATCTGAACAAACTAATAAGGCCAATTATTAACAAGATATAATCACTCCCAAGGTTATATCTCAAAGTCCCCAAAATTTCTAGTCCTTAAAAGTTATAGTTTTCAGTATAGTTTTTACACACTGTTAATAATAATAATAATACAATTAGGTTACCCAATCATCAACTTCCACCTTCTAACAATTAGGGTTAATTGCAGCAATTGTACAAAATCTGTTGTGTTCGAGCTCAGTTCCCGTGGTGTGCTCAATAAAGTTAGTGGGCTGGATCTGCTCATAAACGGGGCCCTGGGTGATCTTGACGGGAACTCTACAGGTGACCAAATGCAAAACTAATCCCTTCCGTCTCGCCTGGGAGAAGAGAATTCCACACCAACTGAATTCAAGTACTAGAATCAGGATGTTTCTCATGAGGAGAATGAACCTGAATCTGCAAATGGGCAGCACAAGGGTTGAGCCCTCCGGGGTGGGGGAGGGGGGAGGGGGCCTATCTAGTGACTGGCCAGGCTTGCAACTGGGAGTTGTGAAGTGGTCCAGGAGAAAGAAGTCCAGAACCCCACTACTCCTATGATCTTCCATCTTGCTCCCCACAGATCTGGGCATCTTCCTACTGCAGCCTCCGATGCCTCCTTGGGAGATGAAACTGTCCACTGGACCCATAAGTTGAGGGTGGAGTGGGGAGGAAGTGTGATATGTGTGAGGTTGGGGGAGTTTTAGAGATGTGAGGGATACATTTGAAATACAATTTTGGAAGTAATTGTAAAAATTTCTTCCTGTGGGAAAATGCTTTTGATTAAAACAAGAATAATTAGATGAAAAAATGAAAAAATGGACCAGAAAGAACTAAAAGGAACTAAACTTTACAATTTAGAGGATACTTAAACTTAACCTACAACAAAAGAATGAAGCAAAATATTTTAACATTGGACATGTTGAATGTCACAATCTGAACTATAGATCCAGATGTTAATTTTAACCGCCTCTGCCTTGATAAATGGGCTGTGTGTGGATGATGTCATGGAAGGGGAACAGGTTCTAACAAATAAGATGGAAAATTAGATATGGACCTGGATATAAAAACGATTGGCTACAAGAATGACACAGAAAAAGAGGAAAAACTGGACATACAAGATAGGTTAATAACTAAAAGGGGTTTAACAAACACCAAATTAGGAAAGTGGTCGGGTAATTTTCTGTGTTGGAATTACAAAACAGACTTGTCAAAGGTTTGCAATTTTTTCTGAGGGACGTAAAGAAATGAAAAGAAATTAAGTTCTGCAACATTATTTGAAGAGACAAAAGATCAAGATTGTTACAAATAAAAACCAGGCTAGAAACTAGGAAATAGGGAGTTCTAGTCTCTCCTTAGACATGAAAGCCAGATGGGGGCCTGAGCCAATCACCAGGAGATGGAAGTTCTAGTCCTCCCTTTGGGAACCCACGGAGCCCTCCCCGCATTCTCCGCCCCTCCGGCCGCAGACGTTTCCTCCCCGGACTCCCGGGCGCCGAAACCTTCCCCGCAGGAGTCATCCGGAGGCGCGGGACAGGCAGGGCGGGGCGAGGGGGTTTCCCAGCCCGGCCCTCCGGAGGGGAGGGAAGGGGGGGGCGCCGCGCTCTTAGCCCCGGAGAGGAGTCAGAGACGGCTCAGTCGCCCAGCCATCGCCATGAGGTCCGCTCGCAGCCCCCTCCTCCTCCTCCTCTTGGGGGTCGCCTTTGCCCTCTGGAGCCCCCTGCTCTCCGTCTCCGGCCTCTGTGAGTGGGGCGAGCGCCGGGAGGGGATGGGGCGAGACGGGAGGGCTGGGCGGTGGGATGCTTCGGCCAGAGGGGTCTTCGCCCCGTCTGAACCCCCTCCAGCTGGAGCCTCCGGGATGCGCCCCGAACGCCCAAGAGAACCACCCATTCCGCACAGCTGAGCGCCCCCCAGAGACCCACCGTTCTGCTTCCCGGGACGCGGGAATAGCGGTCCTCCGTCCTTCGCGAAACCCTAGACGGGAGACTGCCGGGCTTTATTCGGGTCCCCCGTCTCGGCCTGTCGGGCTTCGGGCAGGGGTCCCGGCTTCCCAAAGAAGTCGCCCACCTCGGAATCAGTGCACTCCGGACGCCGTATCGAAGGAGGTCGTGGGAAGGGGCGAGGGGAAAGGGAAGGTCCGGAATCAGCTCCGCGGGAAAAATCCCGGAGAAAGGAGACCGGGCCGGTGCAGAAGAAAACTTCGATGAACGGAGGGTCCGGTCCCCGCTTCCCCCCCCCCCCGCCTCCCCGTGCAAACGCTGCGGAAGGGGATCGCAGCCGCCCGCCCGCCCGCGGGTTACTTTAATGTGAGATTGATTGATTGATTGATTGATTGATTGATTGATTGATTGATTGATTGATTGATTGATTGATTGATTGATTGATTGATTGATTGATTGATTGAATGTCTATGCCGCCCATCCCCTACAAGGTGACTCTGGGTGACTTACAGATTGTAAAACCAACTGAAAAATAATTACATTATAATACTAAACACAATATTATTCGTATTAATAATTTTTTTAAAAAAATTTTTTAATAAAACTTATATACCGCCCAACTCCCAAAGGGACTCTGGGCGGCTTACAAGTATAGAAATACAATAATAAGATAAAAAGACAATTAAAACAACAGTTCAAGCAAACCTCTACATCACAACACATACATACATGGGGTGATCTCATTAGCCCCAGACCTGCCGGAAAAGCCAGGTCTTAAGGGCCTTCCAGAAGGCTAGCAAGGGGGGGGGGGTATTACGGATCTCGGTAGGTAGTTCATTCCATAGGGTCGGAGCCGCAACAGAGAAGGACCTCGCCCTCGTACCTGCCAGCCAACATTGTCTGGCTGACGGGACCCGGAGAAGGCCCTCCCTGTGCGATCTCACTGGTCGTTGGGAGGAATGCTGTAGAAGGCGGTCACGTAGATAAACTGGTCCCGAGCCATGTAGGGCTTTAAAGGTGATGACCAACACCTTGAATTGCATCCGGAGACTGATCGGTAACCAGTGCAGCTCGCGTAAGATGGGAGTCGTGTGGGTATACCTAGGGGCGCCCACAACAGCGCGCGCAGCTGCATTCTGGACCAGTTGTAGTCTCCAAACACTTTTTAAGGGTAGCCCCATGTAGAGCGCGTTGCAATAATCAAGCCGTGAGGTAATGAGGGCATGAGTGACCGTGACAAGAGCCTCTCGATCCAGATAGGGTCGCAATTGGTGCACTAGGCGAACCTGTGCAAAGGTCCCCCTAGCTACAGCTGTCAGATGGTGGTCTAATTTCAGCTGTGAGTCTAGGAGGACACCCAAATTGCGAACCTGTTCTGAGGGGGTTAAATTTTCACCCCCCCCCAAAACCAGGATAGGACGATCGATATAGTCCTTAGGAGGCAACATCCACATCCACTCAGTCTTGTCTGGGTTTAATTTGAGCCTGTTGACTCCCATCCAGACCCTTACATCGTTCAGGCACCGGCCCATCAGTTCCACCGCTTCACTGAATTGACGAGGGGTGGAGATGTATAACTGAGTGTCATCAGCATACTGCTGGAACCTCACCCCATGTCGTCGGATGATCTCACCCAGCGGTTTCATGTAAATGTTAAATAGGAGGGGGGAGAATACCGAACCCTGAGGCACCCCACAAATGAGGGGCCTAGGGGTCGACCTCTGACCCCCTGCCAACACCAACTGTGACCGACCAGAGAGTTAGGAGGAGAACCACTGTAAAACTGTGCCGCCCACTCCCAGCTCCCTTAGCCGGCACAGAAGGATACTGTGGTCAGCGGTATCAAAAGCCGCTGAGAGGTCAAGCAGCACCAAGATGGAGGGAAAAAAACCATCTGGGGCCCACCAGAGATCATCCATCAGTGTGGCCAAAGCAGTTTCCGTGCTGTAGCCAGGCCTGAAACCCGATTGGAAAGGGTCAATATACCGTATTTTTTGGAGTATAAGACGCACCTTTTTCCTCCCTAAAAGTGGCTGAAAATTCAGGTGTGTCTTATACTTTGAATGTAGCTTTTTTTTCCAGCCCTAACTAGGTGCTAACAGATCTTCCCAGCTCTTACCTTGCAGGCTTTTTCATTGTTACTCTCTCCAAAGAATGTTTTTCCAGCCCTAAGTCTTTGCAGGGTTTTTTTTCATTGCTCTACTTCAGGGGTCGGGAACCTATGGCTCGCGAGCCAGATGTGGCTCTTTTGATGATTGCATATGGCTCGCAGCAGGGGTGAAATCCTCCCGGTTCTTCGATACTCCGCATTGCCCGAAAACCCTGTAACTAAACGCCCAGACAGAGAGAAGTTAGCAACGTGGAAAGAGGGGCAACATTGACAACTACCGCTGCTTGAGCGGTGGGCCAATAAGAGAGCCCGCTGATGGGGCCACGTGAGGGAAGTTTGTGTGGAAAGACGGTTGGGAAACCAAGGAAACGGTTAGCAGGAGTGAAGCGGTGAGAGGGCGGGGCCGGGGCCGAGCACGCGCGGCAGATGAGGGGCTTTGTGTGAGAGTGTAGACTTGGCTTTCTTGCTTCCCTTCGCGCGTCGTCCCGCCGCTCTGTTAATTGTCAGGCCGTATCAACCTCCCCCTTTTTCTGTGGTGCCTAATGGTGGGATAGTTTGAATAAATAAGCCAAGCGGCCGAAGGAGCCTTGGAGCTCCGATGCTGCCCTGCTCTAGTCGCCTGCTGGGAAGGCTGCAGCAGCCACCATCAGCTGGCGGCATAAGGCAAGAGGCAGGCGGGAGACGAGGGCAGGAGCTGGCTGTCGAGGGAGCGCGCGGCTGAGAGGCATCTCGCGCGGGGAGGAAACTTTGTCTGGCTTGGCTTCGAGAGCGAGCAAGCAAGCGAGAGCAGCGCAGCCACAGCGGGAAGGGAAGCAAGCAGCCTGCTCTGCCACTCAAGCCAGCGGCTGCCGGAAGCAACAAGGGCTTTAGGAAAAGAGAAGGAGGAGCGCCGCCACCGCCGCTAGCACTCTTTCCTTCAGTTCTATCTTTTCCTTCTCTTTTCCTAACGCCCTTGTTGCTTCCGACGGCCGCTGGCTTGAGTGGCAGAGCAGGCTGCTTGCTTCCCTTCCCGCTGTGGCTGCGCTGCTCTCGCTTGCTTGCTCGCTCTCGAAGCCAAGCCAGACAAAGTTTCCTCCCCGCGCGAGATGCCTCTCAGCCGCGCGCTCCCTCGGCACTCCCTCCTTCCTTCCTTCCTTCCTTTCATCTCTGGTCTTCCTTCATTCCCTTTTCTCTTCTTCCCTCTTTCCTAGCCCTCAGCACCACAAGATCCTTTTTCCCAAATGAAGAAAAGAGTGCTGGTGGCGGCTGCTGTCGTGCCGAGGGAGTGCGCGGCTGAGAGGCATCTCGCGCGGGGAGGAAACTTTGTCTGGCTTGGCTTCGAGAGCGAGCAAGCAAGCGAGAGCAGCGCAGCCACAGCGGAAAGGGAAGCAAGCAGCCTGCTCTGCCACTCAAGCCAGCGGCCGCCGGAAGCAACAAGGGCGTTAGGAAAAGAGAAGGAAAAGATAGAACTGAAGGAAAGAGTGCTAGCGGCGGTGGCGGCGCTCCTTCTTCTCTTTTCCTAACGCCCTTGTTGCTTCCGGCGGCCGCTGGCTTGAGTGGCAGAGCAGGCTGCTTGCTTCCCTTCCCGCTGTGGCTGCGCTGCTCTCGCTTGCTTGCTCGCTCTCGAAGCCAAGCCAGACAAAGTTTCCTCCCCGCGCGAGATGCCTCTCAGCCGCGCGCTCCCTCGGCATGACCGCAGCCGCCACCAGCACTCTTTTCTTCATTTGGGAAAAAGGATCTTGTGGTGCTGAGGGCTAGGAAAGAGGGAAGAAGAGAAAAGGGAAGGAAGGAAGACCAGAGATGAAAGAAAGGAAGGAAGGAAGGAAGGAAGGAAGGAAGGAAGGAAGGAAGGAAGGAAGGAAGGAAGGAAGGAAGACCAGAAATGAAAGGAAGGAAGGAAGGAAGGAAGGAAGGAAGGAAGGAAGGAAGGAAGGAAGGAAGGAAGGAAGACCAGAGATGAAAGGAAGGAAGGAAGGAAGGAAGGAAGGAAGGAAGGAAGGAAGGAAGACCAGAGATGAAAGGAAGGAAGGAAGGAAGGAAGGAAGGAAGGAAGGAAGACCAGAGATGAAAGGAAGGAAGGAAGGAAGGAAGGAAGGAAGGAAGGAAGGAAGGAAGGAAGGAAGACCAGAGATGGAAGGAAGGAAGGAAGGAAGAGGAAGAAGAAGAGGAAGGGTGGGAGGAAGAGAAAAAAGTGAGAGGGAAAGAAAGAAAGAAAGAAAGAAAGATTTTAGGAAGGAAGAAAGACAGAAAGAAAAAGAAAGATGGTAGGAGGGGTAGTCTTATACGAAGAGTATATCCCAAACTCTATATTTTCATTGGAAAAGTTGGGGGTCGTCTTATATGCCCAGTCGTGTTATACGCCGGAATATACGGTATATGGCTCTCACTGAAATAAATTTCCAAATTTTTTTGCTTTCATGGCTCTCTTAGTCAAAAAGGTTCCCGACCCCTGCTCTACTTGCTCCAAAGAAGTTTTTTTTCTAGCCCTAACCAGGTGCTAACGATCTTCCCAGCTCTTACTGGCTTGCAGGCTCTTTCATTGTTACTCTCTCAGAAGGTTTTTTTAAGTCCTAACCAGGAGATAAAATAATGTGCTGCAGCTGCTCCGAATAAGTTTTTTTTTTAGCCCTAACCAGGTGCTATCTTCCCAGCTCTTACCGGCTTGCATGCTCTTTCATTGTTACTCTCAGAAGAAGGTTTTTTTAAGTCCTAACCAGGGGATAAAATAATGTGCTGAAGCTGACCAGACTAAGGATGCTAGCCAGATGAATACCTGGTAGGCAGATTGTTTTCCCCTATTTTCCTCCCCAAAAACTAAGGTGCGTCTTATACTCCGGTGCGTCTTATACTCCAAAAAATACGGTAATCCGTTTCATCCAATAGCCGTTGGAGCTGAAGCACCACCAATTTCTCAACAACCTTACCCACAAAGGGCAGGTTGGAGACTGGACGAAAGTTCTTCAATTCTGCTGGATCCAGGGAAGGCTTCTTGAGGAGGGGCCTGACCACCGCAACTTTATAACATTGTAATAAACATCCAGGAACAGAGCAGGGAGTTAGAATCACTGAGTTTCAATTAAAATATAACCATGTAAGAAAGACAAACAAAAGAAACAAAAGAACCAACCCAGGATCCAGAGGGATCCTCCGTGTCAAGAAATACCCCCAAATCCCACCCCACCCCCGAGGCTCCGAATGCAAATTCTATTAGGGTGGGTGTCTCCAACCAGGGCAACTTTAAGACTTGTGGATTCAACTCCCAGAATTCCCCAGCCTCTATTCCGGGGTTTCTCTATCCCCCCCCCCCACACACAAACACCCCAGAGCACCTACAACTGAGCCAAGTTTTGAGTTTCCAGTATCTCCTCTCTTGCCAGACACCAGATGGTGCGAAGCTTTGCCCAATTCCGAACGATGCGAGGAGCCTGAAGAACGTTTTTTCTACAACGTCACCTCCAGGAGATGCGAGCCTTTCACTTACTTTGGCTGCCCCGGGAACCGCAACAACTACCCCACTATCAAGCAATGCCAGAAATATTGCGCAATGGATGGTGAGCCTAGCTGTTGGACAGGGCGGAGCAAGGGCTGAGGGCCTGTGAGAAAGGGGCAGGGCAGGGGCCATGGGGGGCAGGCTGAGGAGCAGCAGAGGTCTTCGGGAGGGGGTCTCCTGGGCCCCTGTGGAAATGTGGAAATAGCCCAATTGTCAGGCCGAAGCCATTTTAATTGGGGTCTTTGGCCTGCCACACTTTATTCTATTTTAAATGTATTCTTTGCTATGGGAATTTGGGAGGGGTGATTGCATGAGGGATCTCTGCATGTAGCCATAACAAATTCCTTCTAGATTGTCAAGGTCATTCTTTGTCTTTGCACTCCTGCACCTGCACGGAAGGAGATGGGAGTTGCTGCCAAGTTGGCAGATGGAGATTGGTCAACGTGATGGACTTGGGGGTGTGGGGACAAGGGATTGAACTTTCAACTGGGTGGAGAAACCCCTGGGACTTCAGATTCGGGTTTCTCCCAGATGTGCCAATATGGCTCTGCTAATAAATTGGGACTTTGAGCAATACTTTGCCTCGGACTCTGATTTAGTTTTCGATGCTATTTGGAACCCTGACACCAATCAGCTTCATGCCTTTTCTTTTCCTCTAAGCTTCTTTTGGGGATTTTGCTCTTCCATAAGGCAGCCCCCCCCCACTGTGGTTGGTTCTTCTTGTTTTGTGTAGCTGATCTCTGAGGACAGTACTCTTTCCTGCACCTCCTCTCATTCTCCCCCCCCCCATCTCTGATGGGGCTGAATGAGTGGCGCTTCTTCACCCAGAGCCCTGCTGGACAGCAGTGCAAACTCAGCGGCTTCCTTTCAAGAAGGGGGTGGGCTGAAGGGCGGGGGGGTCCCTGAGACAGGCAGGCAGGCAGGGAACACTTGGGGGGGGGGCAAGAGAAGAGTCTGGAATGAATACGCAAAATGACAGATTTGCTGTGTTTGTACACTTCTAATCCTAACCCTAAACCCATCTGGAAGGGAGGGGGTGGGTGGGTGTCTCCCCAGTTCTGCTCCATTCATGCTCTGCACAGCATAGGGGTGCCTGCCTGAAAGGAAATAAAAAATGCCCTAATCTAGCTGAGGGAGGAGGGCTTGGGGGAGAGGGAAGACAGAGTCCCCAGTCTCTGATTCCTGCCTCCTTCCCTCCCTCCCTCCCTCCCTCCCTCCTTCCTTCTGTTGGAAGAAATATCCATCTGGTTCAGTTCCAAGTGGGGAGAAAGACACTGGAAACATGGAGGCTGCTTGGAAGGATGGTTTAATGAAGCAGAGCCACCAAACACCTGGTCCTGGTGCAGCTGACCACATGGAGTGGAGAGTGAGGGTTATTTATACCCTCTCTTGGACCTTGCCCTTGAGCTTCCTGTTCCTGTGCAAGAACATGTATTCTATTGGCTGTAGTCAGACTCCCAGGGGACTTCATGTTTGTCTTGAAGTCAAGTTTGGTTGAAGTGTGCTGATGCAATGAAGGGGCTGAAGGCTAATCCTACCTTTGTTCATCCTCCCTTGTTGCTGGGAGTAATGGATTTCCAAATCTGCATTTCTAAATGCTGGCCTCAGCTTAGAATGGAATGGAATGGAATGGAATGGAATGGAATGGAATAGAATAGAATAGAATAGAATAGAATAGAATAGAATAGAATAGAATAGAATAGAATAGAATAGAATAGAATAGAATAGAATAGAATAGAACAGATGTTGGAATGAAGAATAGAATAGAGTAGAGTAGAGTAGAATAGAATAGAATAGAATAGAACAGAACAGATGTTGGAATGAAGAATAGAATAGAATAGAATAGAATAGAATAGAATAGAATAGAATAGAATAGAATAGAATAGAATAGAATAGAATAGAATAGAATAGAATAGAATTTGGAATGAAGAATAGAATGGAAGAGAAGAGAAGAGAAGAGAAGAGAAGAGAAGAGAAGAGAAGAGAAGAGAAGAGAAGAGAAGAGAAGAGAAGAGAAGAGAAGAGAAGAGAAGAGAAGAGAAGAGAAGAGAAGAGAATTCTTTATTGGCCAAGTGTGATTGGACACACAAGGAATTTGCCTTTGGTGCATATGCTCTCAGTGTACATAAAAGAAAAGATACGGCTTCCGGTTTGGATCGCGCCATCGCGGACACCCCTTCGTTGGGCGCCTTTCCGATTCTTGTAAAAAGCCGCCAGAACAGCTATCTGGCGGCTTTGAAATCTCTTCCCCGGGCAAAGGGGAGAGATGAGAGCCTGACAGGTGGGGTAGAGCCCCCCCAGCGCCCTAGGAGCCATCTAAGGGCGCGAAGGGAGGGCTCCCCATGCAGCCTGTCTCCAGCTCCGGGAATCAGGAAACCTCCGCTTTTGCGGAACTAGATGTCGTGACCACCGCTGCTTCCAGAATGGGATTTACAACTATTTTTGATTTATAGAAGCAGACAGAGAGAAACAGGCGTGAGATGGGCAAGTACTGAAACCTCTTTTTTCTTTTTTCTTCAACTCCTGTGCAAGCTTTCACTTTGGCAAGGAAACAAAGTAACAATATAGCGATTGAGAAGTGAAAGTGACTTTTGTTTTCCCAGAGGCTTTTTTTTTCTCTCTTATGGAAATTTTTGACTTGGAAAATTGGCTTTTCTTTCTCTGTCTCCTAACCCTGGATTAAAGTTATAACTGAAAGATTTTTAATAATAAAAGACTACCTGGTTTTGAAACTGGAAAGAACTTTAATTAGGCATCTGGCTTTTTTTTTCTTTTCTCTTTGTATTCTTTTGAAACACCACAATGGCTTCAAAATCTGGAAAGAGTGTTTTGAGTAAAAGAAATGACTATCCCTCTGGTTATATTTCTAAAACGCAACTTAATACTGAGTTAACACCTCCACAGCCTTTGACACCTGAAAATTTATTAAATAATTTAAAGATTATGAAACATGAACTGACTTTGGAATTTAATCAGAAAATTAGTGAGATAGACAAAAAAATGCAGGCTGCTTTGAAGAATATGAATCAATAACTTAGGTTGGACGTGTTAGAGGTTTGCAAAGGATTAGCAACAAATATTGAAGTTCTGGCAGAACGTATTGAAACAAATAAACAAGCTTTGGCAACCTCGGTGGAATACATAGATAAAATTCAAAATGACATTGCAAATTTTGAAACAGAGGTGTTGATGACACAGTTCAGATCAATGGAAGTTGCTATAAGGGTCAGAGGATTGAAGGGGGGATTATATGAAGATTTAAAAGGAAGGATGGTTGATGCTTTGGATCAGGTGTCTGGAATCTCTAAAGTGGAACTGGCTACACAAATCGACAAGATATACAGAATCAATTCGTGGTATGCTAAACAAAAACATTTACCAAGGGACATTGTCATATATTTTACTACAAGAGCTTTACGGAATAGAATTATACAGGCAACGTTCAACAATAATCTTAAGGTGAATGGTCAGGAATTAAAGATTTGGAAAGAAATCCCCTCTAAAATGCTTAAAGCCAGAAAAAGTTACACTTTTCTGATTGATGAACTCAAAAGATTAAATTTACAATATAAATGGAAAGCGCCAGTAGGATTAGCGGTGAAATTTTCTGGAAAAAGATACCGGCTAAATACGATAAAAAAAAGCCACTGAATTGTATGTCAATGTTTTAAAGGCTGATATATCCAAAATTCCAGAGGAAGGATGTATGAAAGTAAAAGAGGAGGAGGAGGGGAAGCCATCCCTGTTGGATCAAAGGGAAATAGATTTAAAAAACCAAAAGGAGTGCCAGAGCCAGACAGTCGGGGAAAAGGAGATGGAGGATCGGGACCAGATGGGAGACGAGTTGATAAATTCAAATCATTGAGTTATTAAAAGATGCAACTATCAAGATACAAAAAGATGTGGTGTTGAAATATATTGGACGGATAGAGACTAATATGATTGTACTTTTCCTTTTCTCTTCCCCTTTTTATATATATATATTTGAAGATTTGTCTTTCTTTTTTTTTAAGATCTTAAAGATTTTTTGTTCTTTGAAGTTAATAAGTTAATGTATAATAATATTAGGTTATTAATATTATGATGAAATTTAATATTTAATGATTACCTATGTAATATTTAGTTAAGTTTTATTTAACTTTGAGGCTATTTTTAATGTTAATAATATTAGATATATACAATTTTTTGAAGATTTGTTTTTTTTCTTTTTTTTAACACTTTAAAGATTTGTCTTTCTTTTTTTTAAGATCTTAAAGATTTCTTGTTCTTTGAAGTTAATAAGTTAATGTAGAATAATATTATGTTATTAATATTATGATGAAATTTAATATTTAATGATTACTTATGTAATATTTAGCTAAGTTTTATTTATCTTTGAGGCTATTTTTAATGTTAATAATATTAGTTTAAGATTTTTGTATTTTATATTTAGCTATTATTTATATAATATTTACTTTGCACAAGGTAGAGGATTGAAGGGAGGAAGAAGGAAGTTTGTTTGTTTATTTCTTTTCTCTTTTTTTATTTTCTCTCTACTTTATTTTAGTTATGTTTTTCTTGTATTGTTAAAGAGATTTTTCTTTCTTTTTTTTTCTTTTTTCTTTTTTTTGTATCTTTATTATTGTATACATAGACGATATATTATTAGTGTATAATTTGGAGTTGAAGCTTTCAAAAAATAATGTTCTTTTTTTTAATTAACTTAATTTAAATTTATTTAATTTATATTATGCCCTGTATTATCTCTGGGAAGTCCGGGGGGAGGGAAGGGGGTGGGTTAGGGGGGAGAAAAAAATAAAAAAATGTTTGTACTTTATATTTAATATTTAGCTACTATCTATGTAATTTTGTACTAATAAAACATTTTGAATAAAAAAAAAAGAAAAGATACATTTGTCAAGAATCATGAGGTGCAACACTTAATGATTGTCATAGGGTTCAAATAAGCAATCAGGAAACAATCAATATTAATATAAATCGTTAGGATACAAGCAACAAGTTACAGTCATACAGTTACAGTATAAGTGGGAGGAGATGGGTGATAGGATCAATGAGAAGACTAATAGTAATAGTAATGCAGACTTAGTGAATAGTTTGACAGTGTTGAGGGAATTATTTGTTTAGCAGAGTGATGGCGTTCAGGAAAAATCTGTCCTTGTGTCTAGTTGTCTTGGTGTGCAGTGCTCTATAGCGTCGTTTTTGAGGGTAGGAGTTGAAACAATTTATGTCCAGGATGCGAAGGGTCAGTAAATATTTTCACGGCCCTCTTTTTGACTCGTGCAGTATACAGGTCCTCAATGGAAGGCAGGTTGGCAGTAATTGTTTTTTCTGCGGTTCTGATTATCCTCTGAAGTCTGTGTCTGTCTTGTTGGGTTGCAGAACCGAACCAGACAGTTATAGAGGTGCAGATGACAGACTCAATGATTCCTCTGTAGAACTGTTATCAGCAGCTCCTTGGGCAGTTTGAGCTTCCTGAGTTGGAGCAGAAAGAACATTCTTTGTTGTGCTTTTCTGATGACGTTTTTGATGTTAGGTGTCCATTTTAGGTCTTGAGAGATGATGGAACCTAGAAATTTGAAGGTCTCTACTGTTGATACTGTGTTGTCTAGTATTGTAAGAAGTGGTAGAATGGGAGGTGTTGAGTTCCGATACTGAAGAGGCAGGAGGCAGACTTAGTGACAACAGCTCTTTATTAGGTTTAGTGAAACTCCAGCAAAAGCCCAGCCGGCGGCTCCTGTTTAAATCGGGAGCCCCGGCTGAAAGGAACCAATCAGCGTTCTTTATTCTCCCGCTCTAAAGAGTGGACCTGGTTGGAAACATCCTGCTAGTATGCAAATCCTAAGACATAACAGGAGGGTTTCTCCTAAAGTCTACCACCATTTCTATGGTTTTGAGTGTGTTCAGTTCCAGATTGTTCCGGTCGCACCACGAGGCTAGTTTTTCCACCTCCCGTCTGTATGCAGTTTCATCGTTGTCTTGAATGAGACCAATCACTGTTGTACAGTGGTGAAATCCTCCCGGTTCGCCCTGGCCCGTCCTTCGGCGTATAGCCGATGGAACTGGTGGCGGTCGCGGCGCGGAGCTTCTCCCGCCCGCTTTCCCGGCCCGGCTGAACGCCGCCATTCGGGTTATTTTTCCCTCTGTGCATGCGCGCGCATGCACAGAGGGGAAAATAACCCAAATGATTGTGGTCAGCCGGGCCGGGAAAGCGGTGATTGTGTTCAGCCGGGCCGGGAAAGCGGGCAGGAGAAGCTCCGCACCGCAACCGCCGCCAGTTCCATCGGCTATACGCCGAAGGACTGGCCCGGGCGAACCGGGAGGATTTCACCCCTGCTGTTGTATCATCTGCAAACTTCAGTAGTTTAACAGATGGATCTTTTGAGATGCAGTCATTGGTATAGAAAGAGAAGTGGTGAGAGCACACAGCCTTGGGGAGGGGGGGGCTGTGCTAATTGTACAGGTATCTGATGTGATTTTGCCTAGCTTCACCTGCTGCTTCCTATTTGCTTGGGGGCAGGGAACTGAGGCTCTGAGTTTCTGTCTTTAGAAATATGTTTCTCCTTTAGGGATATATAATATTCTACCTGTTTTAATATTTCTCAAAATGCTTCTTTCTTTTAGGAGGGGTGGGTGCTAACTTTCTTTCCTTCCTTCCTTCCCTCCCCCCTCCCTCCTTCCTTCTTTCCTTCTCTCCTTCCTTCCTTCCATCCATCCATGCTCCCTACCTCCTTCCTTCTTTCCTTCCTTCCTTCCATCCTCCCTCCTTCCTTCCTTCCACCCTTCCTTCCCTCCCCCTCCCTCTCTCCCTCCTTCCTTCCTTCCTTCCTGAGGACCCAGATTGTTGGGGGCAATTATGCTGAACTCTGTAAACTGCTTAGAGAAGGCTGTAAAGCACTATGAAGCGGTATATAAGTCTAAGTGCTATTGCTATTCTTTCCTTCTTTCCTTCCTTCCTTCCCTCCTTATATCCTTCCTTCCATCCTCCCTCCTTCCTTCCTTCTTTCCTTCCTTCCTCCCTTCCTCCCTTCCTTCCCTCCCCCTCCCTCCCTCCTTCCTTCTTCCCTTCTTTCCTTCTTTCCTTCCTTCCTTTTTATATCCTTCCTTCCTTCCTCCCTTCCATCCATCCATCCTCCCTCCTTCCTTCCATCCATCCTTTCTTCCTTCATATCCTTCCTTCCTTCCCTCCCTCCCTCTAAAACATCTACCTTATTTTTCGGAGTATAAGACGCACTGGAATATAAGACGCACCTTAATTTTGGGGGAGGAAAACAAGAAAAAAAGAATTCTGCCTCTGCCTACCAGCATCAGGATTAGCGGGGTCCTCACTTCCACACGGATTTTGATAATGAGCAGCAGAGATCTTTTTATCTGTTCTAACAATAAAAATGAATTTTGCTTTCTAAGATTACAGAAATATGAAGTGAATAAGAAATTACAAGTAGTCATATATGATTGTATAATCTTCTGTGTTTTTGTATTGTTAATAAAACATATTAGTAGCAGATATTCCTTGATTTTTCAGAATCCACTTTTGTTGCTTAAGGTAAATCTCAGATTTCTGCTATGGAAGTGGTCAGTTTACTTGTATAAGGTGACTAACTAAATTTCCCAAGAAAAGCCTCCTCAGGTAATACTAGGAAAACTTAGAAGAATAATGAGATTTCTTTAAAGCACATATTCTTCCAATCTTTAATCAGACTTTCTGTTTTATCATGCATCTTTTGACATTTTTTTCTGCAGAAATTGGGGTGGAATTTAACTGGATTGGGTGGGGTGGGGTATGATTTTCATGGGGGCAGAAGACAGACTTAGCTCCACTCCCAAAATGCCCCGGTCTTCTTACCTGTAGCCGTAGGCATTGAAAGCCGGGCTTTCTCTCAGAAAGGCCCGATAGAGAGGCAGCACATCAGTCCTCCTGGACCTGCCATTTCGTAAACATGCTACCAGGCTTCCCAGCAAGCCCCTGCGCCTTTGCTGCCTCGGTCGGAGCCTGATTCCCGAAGCAGCCCAGGGAACTGCGTTGAAAGCCTTTTAAACGAAAGAGTTTTCTGGTGGCAGATTCCACTCCGTTTTTGGGGAGGGGGAATCTGCCACCTGGAAACTCTTTCCTCCACGATCCTCGCGTTTCAGACACCCTTTTTGCAATCTGGGATGGGGATCTGCCACCAGAAAACACTTTCGTTTAAAAGGCTTTCAACGCAGTTCCCTGGGCTGCTTCGGGAATCAGGCTCCGACCGAGGCAGCAAAGGCGCAGGGGCTTGCTGGGAAGCCTGGTAGCATGTTTACGAAATGGCAGGTCCAGGAGGACTAATGTGCTGCCTCTCTTTCGGGCCTTTCTGAGAGAAAGCCCGGCTTTCAATGCACTTTCCCGGGACGCTTCGGGAATCAGGCTCCATGTGGAAGTGAGGATCCCCGCCGCCTGGAACCACCCGAAAATGCAACGCGTGGAGCAGGCGGGCGGGGCTACATTCGGAGTATAAGACGCACCCAGATTTTCACCCTCTTTTTGGGGGGGGGGAAGGTGCGTCTTATACTCCGAAAAATACGGTATGTAGCTGCCCACCTAATGCCAACCTTTCTCCCCTCCCTCTGCCCTACAGACCTCTGCCACCTGCCTCCTAAAGAGGGGCCTTGCGATGTCAAAGGGCAACACTGGTTTCACGACCCAAAGACCAAAGGTTGCAAGAAGTTCACTTTTGGAATCTGCGGGGGGAACCTCAACAACTTCAAAACACATCGGGAGTGCCGGCTGACGTGCCCCAATAAAGGTCGGTGTGCAATGCTGTGGGGGTGGGAGGGGCTGAAAGGTGGGAGGCCATGTGGGAAGGAGCAGAAGGTCCTGCATTCACACCTGGAGGGCTGCGTGCAAAGAAGAGCAAGGGGGAAAGGAGAGTCCCTGCCCCCAAAGCACTACAGAAGGAGCCCTCTTACTCCCCTCAGATTCTGCTGGGGGATCCGGCCCTCTGGCCAACAGGAGAAGGAGGACCATGGATCTCTTGGGAACGCGGCCCAAGTTATGTTCCAAAAGCCCCCTCTGCTCCACCCCCAAGCTAGGTGGGTGCCACTCACCCTTAATCCTGCCCCAGAAGAGAAGGTCCGCTTCCCCCAGGGAGGGGGGCTGGCCTGCACCCAAATGTAGGCGCCCAGACTGGCCGGGGAGTTCTCCCCCTGGAGCAAAGCAGCCCCTCACAGCAGGGGAGGGGGGTCTCTCTGGTTCTGGGACAGGCCAGCCTGGCAAGAAGGGGGGGCTCTCCAATGGTTCTGGGGGGAGGGCCGGGAAGCCCCCAAGGAAGACCGTTCCTGACGCCTCCTTCCCTTTTCCAGGGTCTCCCTAAAGGCTCTGTGGATGGACGCTCGGCCTGCTTTGCGCTGAAGGAAAAGAGAGGCCGCTTCAGGATGGGACCAGGCGCAGAAAGCCGCCAGGCGCCTTTCAAAGGGGGGAATTCTGGAATAAATTATTGCCCGAAGGAGACGGTGGTCCCAGATGCTGTGTGTGTGTTTCGTGGGAGAATCTTTTCCTGGCAAGCGAAAGGGAGCAGAGGCTGCCCCCCCCCCGGCATCCTTCACCATTAAAGCACGGAGTTTGCCAGATCTGCCAGGCACGTTTATGGTTTATGGCCTCCATGCATCTGTAGAAATTGAACCAATAGATAAATATACCCACTTGCCCCAGATCTCACACGCACACTTGCTGGGTGCCCATCTGGCTGTTCTTTATCCTCCTTGCCAGCCATACAGAGGAGCAGTGGTGGGTTCCTACCAGTGCAGTCCACTCTATAGCACCGGTAGCGGCCTGCTGGTGATGTCACAGTACCGGTGCGGTCAGTTGCCGGTGCCTGGGCGCCGCCATTTTTTATTTTAAAAATTTAATTTTTTAAAAAAAAATTTCTTCTGCGCATGCCCAGAAGCCGAGCTTCTGGCACTGCACATGCGCTGCCTTCCTACCCCACAGTGAGTCCAAGCAGGGGAGGATGGCTGAGGGAGTGCGTGAGATGCTGAAAGAACGGGCGGCAGGACCTATCTCAGTTCCCCTCCCTTCAGCAGTCCGAGAAGCCACAAAAGTGCGGTGATGATCCTAGGCATTTTTGCACGTTTGAGGCTTCTCGAGCTGCTGAGTGGAGGGGGAATGGGCGGCAGGAGCCTAGGATCATCGAATGGGGAGAAGCATTCAGGTTGGACGGAGCCTCCTAGAAGAACCGCTGCCGCGGTCTTGCTGCTCCCGCTGCAGGGGGCTACATTGCGGGTGGGCAATGCCCCCCTGCTTCTCTGGCCGCTGCCAAGCTCCCAAGGCCCACGCCCACCCGGTCACATGGCTGGCAAGCCACACCCACAAAATAAGCCACACCCACAGAGTGGTAGTAAAAAATTTAGGAACCCGCCCCTGCAGAGGAGGGTGTGCCAGTCCTACCCACCCAAGGAGCCATCACAGACACGGGGGAGGGGAGGCTTTGTGGAGTGTCTCCCCCTCTGCCTACAGGAGCCCACCACCTATTTTGCCAGCTTAACGCGTCCCCTTTCATATCCAGCGCCTGGATTCTCACACCTCCCTCACACTGGATAGTGAATCAACCTGTTTTTCTGTGTTCACACCACACACTGGATCAGAAACTAATACAAAGCCACAAAAACTAATCCAGACAATGAAGGACAGTAACTTCATTAGATATTTTTATCCTAACTTTATTACATTATAATTAACTCAGGGTGGTGAACACACAACTAATACTCCTCCCTCCTCCTATTTTCCCTGCAAACAGCAACCCTGTGAGGTGGGCTGGTGGAAAGTCACCCAGCCAGCTTTCATGTCTAAGGCAGGACTAGAATTCGCTGCTTGAGGAGGGGGTTGGACCAGGAAGCCTCCCAGGCCCCTTCCGACTCCCTTCTCCTGTATTCTGGGAGCTCCTGTCCTGGAAGCGAAGAGGCTGTGGGTGGGATGGCTGGACACGGCTGCCTCCTGCCGGCCATTTGCTGTCCACATTGCAAAAGCTGTTGCCAAAACTCTGCACAACCTACACAGCCCCAGGGCAGGAGGGAGGTCAGAGCAAGCTATGAGGAGCATCAGGGCCAGACCTGGGCATGCGTAAACCCCTTTGAGATGCCTGTGAGGTTTTTCATAATGGGTTGACTTCACAGAACATGTTTTAGGTGGCTACTGTCTATACCACCATCATAAACGCTAAACCCTGCACCTGAGGGCAAGGCAAGAAATAATGGGTGGAAAATTCTCAAGGAAAAAGGCTACCTACAGTAGATCAGAGGAAAATGTTTATGACAGTGAGAACAATCTACCAGTGGAACAGAAGTTGCCTTCAGAAGTTCTGGGTGCTCCATCACTGGAGGTTTTTAAGAAGGGATTGGATAGCCACTTGTCTGAAATGATAGCCTGTCTTGGACTAGAAGAGGAAAGGAAAGGAAAGAACGGTGAAATATAAAGAGGATTTGGAAGGGTGTCATCTAAGCAGTATTGAAGGAAGCTGGGGTATATTTACATTGAAAGATTAATAATAATTACAATTTAAATTGAAGAGATATTGTTACCGATTTAATTAACATATTTACATTACATATTACTTAAACTATATATCTATATCAGCTGAATTTTATATATTATAGGTATTATATGCATTAATTACTAATTAATTAACACAAACTAATTACTGACCATGACAGGCAAAAAAACCCAAAAATACCACCAAACACCCACAAATGAAAGACATTGAAAACAGCAGCAACCCAAACAACCCCAGCACACAAGGAACAGACTCTATTGTGACCTGCAGAGCATGCTCCATGTACACTCTTATGCCCACAGAAAACCATAACTACACATGCACCAAATGCAAACTAATCAAAATACTAGCAGAGAAAGTAGAAGATCTAGAGAAAAGCCTAAACACCCTGAAACTCAACCAACAAAATGAGAAACCCCAAACCCCACAAAAAGAACATGCACAAAAAGAAAATAAAAATGACCAAGCAACTTCCACTATAGCTAACCCCCCGGAGGAAGAAAGCAGATGGACACATGTCACCCAGAGAAAAAAACACAAACCAAACACAAAACCACTGTCCAAACCAACCCACCCAGACCCAACCCCACTGGCTCTAAGCAACCAATACCAGGGACTTCCAATATAAGATAATGCACAGACACACAGAAAAGAAACACCAGAAAGAACCCTCAACAAAGCAGCAGCACCAAACACCACTACGACAAAGAAAGAAACTCCCCAAACAACCCCAGGCAAAAAGAAAAGGCGAGTACTGCTAATAGGAGATTCAATCCTCAGAGGAACCGAACCCGCCAACTGTAGACCAGATAACCAATTCAGAGAGGTATGCTGCCTTCCAGGAGCCAAAATCATAGACGTAGCAGAGAAAGTAACCGAAATAATAAAACACACAGACTATTACCCCCTACTATTACTCCATGTAGGAACAAATGACACAAAAAAGAACTTGAAAACAATACAGAACAACTATGAGCAACTAGGCAAGAATGTCAAAAACCTAGGTGCGCAAGTAGTCTTCTCATCCATACTACCAACAAGAGGACAACACCCAGCAAGGGAACAAAGAATCCTACAAGTAAACCACTGGCTAAAGGGTTGGTGTCGCCAAAAAAACTTTGGATTCCTAGACTACGGACTGCATTACCTCCAAGATGGACTTTTGGCAAGGGATGGGTTACATCTCACAAAGACTGGGAAGAATGTCTTCGGTAAAAGACTGGCCCAATTTGTCAGGAGGGCTTTAAACTAAAATCGTGAGGGGAGGGTGACCAATCTACAGGATCCCTGGGGCCCAACTCCAAGCATGGACCCCAAGCAAACAAAACAAACAATGAACCAAAAAGGGATGGGGAAGAAAACAAACTCAAACAACAAATAAGAGACAAAGAAAGAACACCCACAACCAGACACAAAGAACTCAAATGCCTCTACACAAATGCACAAAGCCTAGGGAATAAACAAGGTGAACTTGAAATGTTAATGCACGAAGGTACACATGACATAGTTGGAATAACAGAAACTTGGTGGGACGAATCACACGATTGGAACACACAGATAAAAGGATACAAACTCTACAAAAAAACCAGATCACACAAAAAAGGAGGTGGAGTTGCACTGTATATAAAGGACCACTATGTAGCTACAGAGCTACAAGTAACCAAGGAAGAAAACCCATTAGAATGCATATGGGTCAACATAAAAGAAAAAAAGAATGACACAACAATAGGAGTATACTACAGACCACCAAACCAAACAGAAACAATGGACACCCTTTTTACCAACCAGCTAAAGAACATATGCAAGAAAAACAACATTGTAATAATGGGAGACTTCAACTACCCGGACATCAACTGGAAAACCAACTCAGCACCAAGTGAGAAATCTAACAGATTCCTAACCATCTTAGCTGACAACTTCATTGTCCAAAAAGTGGAGGATGGAACTAGAGGGGCAGCCATACTGGATTTAATACTTACAAACAGAGAAGAAACAATAGAAGGAGTTGGAACTGCGGGAACACTGGGCGAGAGTGACCACGTAATACTAAAATTCACCATAAAGCAAACACAAATAACTGAACATAACGACACCTATATCCCAGACTTTAAAAAAGCCGACTTCAATAAACTCAGAGAAAACCTGGGAAAGATCTCTTGGATGGAAGTACTAAAGGATAAAACAACTCAAGAAGCCTGGGAGATCCTAAAAAACACGATCATAAAAGCCCAGAACACCACAATACCGATGAGGAAGAAAAACAAAAAATCCAAAAGGAAACCAGCATGGCTAAACAAAGACCTCACCGATAAACTAAATGAAAAAAAAAAGATAAATACAAAAAATGGAAAGAGGGGCACATAACCAAGGCAGAGTACCAACAGACAGACAGAATCTGTAAAGAAACAATCAGGACAGCAAAGGCCCAGAAAGAACAAAGACTCGCAACAAAAGTCAAAGACAAAAAAAAAGCACATTAACAACAAGAAAAAAATCAAAGAAACAGTTGGTCCACTAAAGAAAGAAGAGGGCAAAGAAGTAACAGACAACACAGACAAAGCAGAGCTACTGAACACGTTCTTTGCATCAGTCTTCACACAAAAGGAAACTGCAGCTCAACTACTCAGCAACACAAATATAAAAAACAGATTTGAAGCAAGACTCAACCTAAGCAAAAATACAGTAAGAGATCACCTATCTGAACTTAACGAATACAAAGCCCCAGGACCAGACGGATTACACCCCAGAGTCCTTAAAAAACTAGCAGAAGTCATTTCAGAACCACTGCACCACATCTTCCACAAATCCTGAAACACATGGGAACTACCCGAGGACTGGAAAAGAGCTGACGTGGTCCCCATCTACAAAAAAGGTAAAAAAAACAGACCCAGGAAACTACAGACCAATCAGCCTAACATTAATACCTGGGAAAATACTGGAAAAAATAATTAAAAACCAGATCTCCCATCATCTAAAAACAAACCAAGTAATAACCAACAGCCAACACAGATTTGTTAAGAACAAGTCATGCCAAACCAACCTCATTTCATTCTTCAACACTGTGACCAAATTAGTAGACCAGTGTAATGCAGTAGACATAATATACCTGGACTTCAGCAAAGCATTTGACAAAGTAGACCACAACCTACTCCTTCATAAGCTAGAAAAAAGTGGGATAGACAGCTACACAACCAGATGGATTAACAATTGGCTGACCAACCGTACCCAGCGAGTAGTCCTCAATGGCTCTAAGTCCACATGGAGAGAAGTAAGCAGTGGGGTACCACAAGGTTCCGTCCTAGGCCCAGTACTCTTCAATATCTTTATAAATGACCTAGATGAGGGAATAGCAGGAGAACTAACCAAATTTGCAGATGACACCAAGCTGGCGGGAGTAGCAAACACCCCAGAGGACAGACTCAAAATCCAGAGGGACCTCGACAAACTCGAACACTGGGCCCAAACCAATAAAATGACATTTAACACAGAGAAAAGTAAAATTCTGCACCTAGGCAAGAAGAATCAAAAATACACATACAAACTGGGCGAAACCACACTCAATAGCAGAGATTGCGAGAGGGATCTCGGAGTCCTGGTAGTCAGCCAACTAAATATGAGCGAGCAGTGTGCAGCAGCAGCCAAAAAGGCCAATGCAGTCCTGAGCTGCATAAATAGAGGGATACAATCAAGGACCAGAGAGGTACTAGTACCACTCTATAAAGTCTTGGTCAGACCACACCTAGAGTACTGCATCCAATTTTGGTCACCACACTACAAAAAGACATTGAAACCCTAGAGAAAGTGCAGAAGAGAGCAACCAGGATGATGAAGGGTCTGGAAACTAAAACATACAAAGAGCGGTTGCAGGAACTGAGCTTGGCCAGTCTAGCGAAGAGAAGGACCAGGGGTGACATGATAGCAGTGTTTCAATACTTGAGGGGCTGCCACAGAGAGGAGGGGAGCAGGCTGTTCTCTATAGCACCAGAAAGCCAAACAAGGAATAACGGATGGAAGCTGACCAAGGAGAGATTCAACCTGGAAGTGAGGAGAAACTTTCTGACGGTGAGAGCGATCAACCAGTGGAACAGCTTGCCAGCGGAGGTTGTGAGAGCCCCAACACTTGCAACCTTCAGGGGGAGACTGGACTGCCATCGGTCTCAAATGGTGTAGGAACTCCTGCTTGAGCAGGGGGTTGGACTAGATGACCTACAAGGTCCCTTCCAACTCTAATAATAAATCTAAACCAGAGACAGCAGCCCAAGCGGGAGCTCAAGTGGCCATCCTGCAGGGGGTGCTTGATCGGGGTCTCCTTCTGGGGCCACATCCCTGTCCCAGTAGTGAAATGTAATTTTTTTTGCCACCGGTTCTGTGGGCGTGGCTTGGTGGGCGTGGCTTGGTGGCAGGTCATGTGACTGGGTGGGTGTGGCCAATTTTATTTTATTTTAGCATTTTTAACTTTAAAAAGGTTTTTTAAAAGTTACAACGATCAGCTGGTGTTTCTCTGGCTCTTCGCTCGACAGCTCTTTTTCTCTCGCCCGCCGCGTTCTGGAGAGAAAACGTCTGAGGCAAAAGCGGCTTTGGCGCGTCCGGCCTGTGGAACGGAGCCTCTCAAACGCTAGGAACTGCCCAAAGCGCCTTAGGGTGAGGTGCCATTCCTGCTGCTGCTGCCGCTGCTGCTTCCTCTAAGCCCCCCAGGCGCGCGTGGGTGGTGGACGGCTCAAATTACGTCACCGAGCCCAGTCCCTTTCACCGCGTCCGAGGAAGGGGAAGCAAGCTTCGTTTTCAGGACCATCGACCTCACCCCATTCCTAAGAGGTCGGTAAGGGGCGTGCATAAGCGTCCAATCGTGCCTACCATTCCTGTCCTAATGTACCCATATATTCATACCTCTTTTACTCTTATTCATGCTTGTACTATTACATATATATTCAATCATGTTCTACTGTTTATACTTTGCTTATAATCATATATGCTTGACAAATAAAACAAATAAATAAAATAAATAAAATAACAGTCCCGCAGGCCTGATGTGCATCAGACTCACCCAAAGGTGAGCGAGCCTCACCATGTGTCTCCGAAGCGGCTCCTCGGATGAGCGCAATGGGTCTTCCCCCACCCCCACCAGCGTCGGCCTTACCTTTTGCTGCTGCTGCTATGGGGCTGAGAGCAGTGGCAGCGGCGTTCCGGGACTGCAAGCGGATGTCCCAGGGCTGCTGCACATGCGCACCGCATTGGACTGCTGGCGCTCCAGCATCACATCAGGCTGGCCAGGATAGGGCCAGAGCACAGATGCCACGGATTGTGGAGGGAGGCGAGCGGGTGGCAGGCGGCATCCAGGAGCAGCATCTCTCGCAGCCCTCCTCCAGTGCGGACTCGTGTCCTTGCCCGTTAAGCACAGGCTGTGTCTGGCTCTGGCGGCTCCCCTGTAGAACGCCGAGATTGGAGCTTCCCTCTGCTGGTGGCAAGGGCAGGGGAGCGCTAGGGTCGCTAAGGCAGCGTGCCAAGGAGAAACGGGGATAGATCGAAGTCTGCACACCGCATGTGCAGCCCCGCGACATCCGCTTGCAGGACAAGCAAGCGGCGACTGGGGGCGTAGCCAGCAAGCCGTTGCTACTGGATCGGTGAACCACCGGCGGCCAACGCTACCGGTATGCCCGAACCAGTCTGAACCGGGAGCATTTCACCCCTGCAGGCCTATCCCAATCCACTGTCCAGGTGAGAGCATCTCCCCGTGGTGCCCTTTCTGCCCTCTAAAGCTGCTAACATGTGGGAATGACTCATAATCTCAGAATGTACTGAACAGGCCAAAAGAATAATGATGCAACACTAGCAGAAGAAACAGTCATGAATTCATCCTTTAAAAACTTTTTCTTTGATTTCCGTTGTGCCTTTGAGTCCGTTTCATTCATGGCCCGCTCCCTGTGGTTTTCTTGGCAAGGTTTCTCAGGGGTGGATTGCCATTGCCTCTTTCCTAGGGCTGGGAGAGAGTGGCCGGCCTAGGCTGGCTTTGTGACAATGGCAGGACTAGAACTCACAGTCTCCTGGTTCCTGGCCTGGTGCTTTAACTACTGGGCCTAAATGGCTCTCTCTTGTTTGATGAGTTCAGCATCATCAGCTAAGAAAGAACCTCTTAATCTCACAGGATTAGAGATTAATCAATTAGAGATTAAGAGATTAAGATTAAGGTAACCTTTATGGTCATTTTCTACTGTGAGCACACTGGCCCACATTAAAAATGAAATTCTGTTGCCTGCTATCAAAGAAAAGTTTATCTCTACCCATCCCTATATATATAACAAACATGTACACATGCTATATTCATAGATACACACATACATACATACATACATACATACATACATACATACATACATACATACATAAATATACACACACAGACAGACAGACAGAGAGACAGACAGACAATAGATAGATAGATAGATAGATAGGTAGGTAGGTAGGTAGGTAGGTAGGTAGGGAGAGAGAGAGAGAGAGAGAGAGAGAGAGAGAGAGAGAGAGAGAGAGAGAGAGAGAGAGAGAGAGAGAGAGAGAGAGAGAGAGATAGATAGATAGATAGATAGATAGATCGACAAAGATAGATAGATAGATAGATAGATAGATAGATAGATAGATAGATAGATAGATAGATAGATAGATAGATAGATAGATAGATAGATAGATAGATTCAACACCCATATAAATATATACATACAACTTATTTGGAAAATAAGTTGACCCCTCCTTCTTTATGGCAGCAGAGATGGCGGAGGAAAATCTGACTCCGCAAAAGATCTGGGTTCTCCCCAGCCGTTCGCTTGAAGGAGACCACCCCCAGAGTTTCTTTTTCTCTGGGTGAAATTAGATCATAGCAGGTACCCGAAGACTGTGGCGGAATAACTAGCCACACGTGGATAGTACCGCTAGTCTCCTTCTCGACTACCATCTGTGGAGACAGCCGCCCATTTTGGAGCGGCAGGGAGGCCGTGAGGGCCGGTTTCTTCAGGCCTGATGGAAAGTTTGGAAGGTTTGGAAGACCATCGAAAAAAATCGAGAAAGGGGTGAATTTGTCATCAGCCTAAGGGGAGACAGCGAGCTCGGACGGCGTGCCTGTTGTAGATGGCTGGGAGCTTTGCTGTGCCTCGTCAGAGATGTCAGCTGTGGTGTGTGCGAGGCCGGGCTCCGCTTTCCATTTTCACCGGTGGAGATCGATGGCGATTCTGTGAGAAAAAGAAAAAATATCTCTCTTTCTTTTTGTTAGGTCTCTGGGTTGGGTAAGACAATATATGTCTAGCTTTTAACAGCTATAAGTATGTTTAGCTTAGGTGTTGCAGACTGCCACAAGAGGGAGCTAGAGTTCACAGCTTATTTCTATGGGAGTCCCTCTCTGTTTGTCTTTGGTCTCTGCTACTTAGTGTAGTCTCTGCTACTCAGTGTGTATTCTCTGCTACTCATTAGAGCAAGGCCTAGAGTATGTATGCTCTGCATTTCTCTCTGTGTTGTAGTTATGTATTATAGCTAAAATGTATTTGTATTGGATAATACTTGGATTGTTACTATGACTATTAAGTGTATGACTTTGGACTGTTTATAGGAAAATGCTATTTCTTAAAGTAAACTTTAATTCAAGTTAGTGTAGCTGTGTGTGACTGAGTACTTATTCACAACTGATCTCAATCTAAACGTTTCTGTATGCACAACCTTGGTAACACAAGGAATACTCTGCTAATACATTAACACTGGTTATGGGCCCAGAGAGATATTGAGAGTTAGTGTGAATATTCAGTTTCATACTCAGACAGCTAACTTGTGGTTTACTGTTAAATTAACAATGGCACAAGAACAGTCAACTAGCTTATCCCTGATAACCAGGTTAGATGGAACTAACTATGTTTCCTGGTCTATGAAGTGCAGCTTACTTTTGCGTAAAGAAGGATTATGGACTGTGGTTAATAATCCACCTGATATAACAGCTTGGGATCCAACAAATGCTGAAGATAAGAAGAAAATAGCTGCCTTTAACCGGGATAATGAAAAGGCTCTTAGTATTATTGGACTGACACTGAGTGATCAGCAACTGGTCCATATTCATGGTGAAGATTCTGCTGCCAAGTGTTGGAGTACCTTAAAGAGACTTTATGTTCGAGATAGTGTTGGTGCGCATATACACCTTACACGTAAACTGTTCAGAGCACGTTTGTTAAAAGGTGGTGACATGTTAGCTCATTTGGAGTTTATGAAGAGAACATTACAAGAGCTACATGAAAAAGAACTGATTTTCTCAGAGTTGCATCAAGTTTATATTATTCTTTCTTCTTTGGATGACTCTTATGATGATTATGTGTCTTCACTGGAAGTTTTGACCAGAAATGAACTGACATTGACTGGCATAATAGGAAGACTGTTAGAAGAGTCTAGAAGAAGGCAAGATAGAAAACAACTGAGAGAGAAACCACCACAGGAAGAACAATGGTCTTCAACTGCCTATATTGTTAGGAAATGTTATTCTTGTGGGGCTAAAGGTCATATAGCTAGATTCTGTAAAAGGGGTAAAAAGCAGAATGCTAGTAATATGCAGAGAGCTTATAATGATGTCAGTGTAGCTATATCAAGTACAAATAAAACTGTAAGCCATGATATCTGGATAATAGACAGTGGAGCATCTCAGTGTATAACTAAAAGTAAAGAGAGATTTGTTAATATGACTGAAAGTAAACAGCATGTATCATTAGCAAATGGCTGGAAATTGAGAGTATCTGGAGAAGGTAATGCATATTGTTCATGTATTAATGAAAGTTTACCAATGTTATATGTACCTAACCTTAAAAATAACTTACTATCTGTCAGAGAATTGGTAAAAGCAGGGTTTGTGGTAACTTTTCAGGGAGATAAATGTTTAATTGAAAAACAAGGTAAAAGAGTTACTGCAAGATTGCATGATGGCTTATACATTATCCACGATAGTCCATTAAATAAGGCTAATTCAGTTTATGAAAAGAGAAAGCCTCATGATGAATGTATTCATTTGCTCCATAGACGTATGGGACATTTAAATTTCAAAATTTTAAAGAAAACTGTTGAGTTATCTAATGGTATAAAATTAAAACCTTGTGCAAGATATTTAAATTGTAATTCTTGCAATCAGGAAAAGAGCAAGGTAATTCCTGCAAACAGGTTAAATGGATTTAAAACCAAGGAACCATTAGAGGTTGTATTTGCTGATCTCATTGGCCCTAAGAAACCCAGTTTAGGTGGAGCCTGTTATATATTGAGCATAGTTGATCATTTTTCTAGATATGGTTTCTGTTATCTGATGAAAACAAAAACAGAAACATATCAGCATTTTGTAAACTGGTTAAGGTTTGTTGAACGAAAAATGAATAAGAAACTGGTTAGTTTAGTAACAGATAATGGTACTGAGTTTACCAATAAGAGATTTGAAGATATGCTAAAGAGAGCTGGTATTGAACATAAGCGTTCTGCTCCTTTTCGGCCGCAACATAATGCACATATTGAAAGAAGAGGTCAGACATTACAGGCTATGTCTAGAACCATGATTTCAGATTCTGGTTTACCAGAGAGGCTCTGGGGTGAAGCTATAATGTGTGCTAACCATGTTTTGAACAATGTAGTGAATGCAACAACTGGTGAATTGCCATTTACCCGTTGGTATGGTAGGAAACCAAATCTTAGTTATTTGCATACATTTGGTGCACCAGCATGGGTGCATATTCCCACACAAGTAAGGCGAAAGGGACAACACAGAGCACGGAAATTATGTTTTGTAGGGTATGAATCTAATCATAGATCATTTAGATTCTGGGAGCCAGGTACTACTAGAGTATATTGTAGTGCAAGTGCTAAATTCCTTGAGCATGTTGGATGGAGTAAACTGGAACAGGAATACAAGGAACAAGATAGTATCGTTGTTGAGGATCCATTGTTTCCTGATGATTCTGATAAGAAAAGTACTGATGATAGGATAGTGAAAGAATCCTCAATAGAGGAACCATCTATGGATGATGTAGAAGATACTTCGATAGGGGAGGAAAAGGAAGAGGAAATTCCAACAACTTGTACTAAATTGCCTAGGAGGTCAACTAGGGAGAGACGTCCACCTGATAGATATCAGGCAAGTATTGTATGCCAGATTAATGTGGAACCGTCTAATTATAATGAACTTAAGCTGTATCCAACAAAGGAACAGGTAGCTTGGCAGGAAGCTATGAATAAGGAATTAAAATCTTTAAAGGATCTTGAGGTATATGAAGATGTAAGGTTACCACCAGGTGAGCGTGCAATAGGTTGCAGATGGGTGTATAAATTAAAGACTGGTGTGGATGGCACTGTTACCCATAAAGCAAGATTAGTTGCTCAGGGATTTGCTCAATCAGATAAGGATTATGATGAGGTATTTGCACCTAGTCTAAGAGCAAATACATTGAGAGGAGCATTAGTTTGGGCAGCGAAAAATAAATGCATAATTAATCATGTAGATGTCGAAACTGCATATCTACATGCACCTTTACAACATACCATTTATATGAAAAAGCCATTAGGTTTAAAAGATGATGGAAAAAATGATTATTGGAAATTAAAGAAAAGTCTTTATGGTTTAAAGCAATCAGGTTATGAATGGAATAAATGCATTGTAAAAGAATTAGTTTCCATGGATTTTAAAGCTGGTATAGCTGATCCTTGTTTATTTAGGAGAGAGAAAGATGGTTTGATTTCTCTGTTGCTATTATTTACAGATGATATAGCGATTATAACAAAGACTGAACAAGAAGCAAATGATATTGTTTCTGAATTACAAAGAAAGTTCAAGATTAGAAATTTAGGAGAAATTAAACATTATTTGGGTCTCGATATAATGAAGACAAATAGAGGATTCAAAATTTCGCAAGCTAAGAAGATTAGCCAATTGTTAAAAAGATATAACCTGGAGAATTGTAAAACTGCTAAGACACCAATGGATCAGGGATTTACAAATAGTGATACTAAATGTCCTGTGTTTGATAAGGAGATATATCAGTCTCTAATTGGTAGTCTCTCATATTTGAGTAATTGGTCTAGACCAGATATATCTTACAGCGTAAATCAACTGGCTAGATATAATGCTGAACCAAATGAAAGGCATTGGCAAGCAGCTAAATAAATACTTAGATACCTAAAGCACACAATACATTATTCTTTGTATTTAGAACCGAGAAATGAATTAGTGTTAACTGCATATGCTGATGCAAGTTTTGCTACTGATGCAATGACTCGCAAATCAACATCAGGTATAGTGGTAATGTTGGGTAATGCTTTAATAGGGTGGAAATCTATTAGGCAACAACATATTAGTTTATCCACTATGGAAGCAGAATTCTCGAGTTTATCATTAATGTGTACAGAATTGGTGTATTATAAACAATTGTTAAAGGATATAGGAATTACTGTACAGGAGCCATTTATTGTGTATGAAGACAATCAATCTGCCATTAGTATGGCTAATAGTTTAGCTGTGAAAACAAGGTCGAAACATACTGATTTGAGATATCTGAATGTTAGACAATGTGTTCAAAATAAAATGGTTAAGTTGGAATACTGCATGACTGAACAGAATATTGCAGATCATTTTACTAAAGCGCAAGGTGCAATTAAACACAAAGAGTGTTGTGAAAACTATGGTTTAAAGATGTAAGGTATTATATATTGATCTACCCAAAGGGGAGAATGTTAGGTCTCTGGGTTGGGTAAGACAATATATGTCTAGCTTTTAACAGCTATAAGTATGTTTAGCTTAGGTGTTGCAGACTGCCACAAGAGGGAGCTAGAGTTCACAGCTTATTTCTATGGGAGTCCCTCTCTGTTTGTCTTTGGTCTCTGCTACTTAGTGTAGTCTCTGCTACTCAGTGTGTATTCTCTGCTACTCATTAGAGCAAGGCCTAGAGTATGTATGCTCTGCATTTCTCTCTGTGTTGTAGTTATGTATTATAGCTAAAATGTATTTGTATTGGATAATACTTGGATTGTTACTATGACTATTAAGTGTATGACTTTGGACTGTTTATAGGAAAATGCTATTTCTTAAAGTAAACTTTAATTCAAGTTAGTGTAGCTGTGTGTGACTGAGTACTTATTCACAACTGATCTCAATCTAAACGTTTCTGTATGCACAACCTTGGTAACACAAGGAATACTCTGCTAATACATTAACACTTTTCCAACGAGTGCCTTGGTAGTGGACCGATTGTGTGTGGAGCACTGTGAGCTGGGCCAGCGTCCGTGAGTCAGAGCTGCCAGGTCCTCAACACTGACTATGGAGATCGCCGCCGCCATTACTTTCAGAGCGGTGGCACGTTCCGGGAACTAGCTCCAACCTTTGATGTCCGGGGAACACTTATAAAGCACTACCATTACCGCCACCATTATCGTTGTTTTTATCATCATTTTGGCTGCTTGGTGGGAGTCTAACTTTGCATCAAACGGACGCAGAGGTATTTTCCAAGGGCTGCACCCTCCATTGCCGCCAGCTGTACCCGAGGCGATTATAGTCATTGTGGCTGTTCTTCCATCTATTACCATCTCTGTCGCCGTGGGTGTCCCTGGGCGTTTTAACGACCATTACGATCGGGACAAAGATGTGGTGGATTATTGCGGTGACTAGCACTTTTCCCTGGTGTGTACGTTCCTTGCGGGGGAACCCCCCCCTCGGGTAGAGGTCAATCGTATACCGAGGGGAGGGGGATTGTGGGCTCCCAAAGACATTTGAGTAAGGGAGAGTTTTCACGACCCCTGGATTATCAACTCCCTGATGATCCCTATTATGCCATGAAGAATAGTAAATGTATACAGATTTTAAGAACTGGAGACTTTTTAATCTTCCCGACGTTTCTCCCTAGGAGTTCTCAAAGACATCATATGAAAAAGGACAGAACAGGCTGAGGCTAGGCAGGGGATCTGTCTTCCCAGCATACCCTTACTTGGATGGTTCCTCCTTTTGTTTTAAACTTGTGTTATAAACTTGTGTTTCTACCTCTGATATGTTGTGTGGGTGTGAGAGAGTAGTGATGACGATTGGTATGGGTGTATGAGTAGCTTGAATGATTGTGAAGAAATGAAGAAGTCGGGCGCTGGGATTCCGACCCCCTCTGCTGAATGTGGAAACAGAAGCGGAGGGGGCCTTGATTTCGACCCCCAGCTCAGTGTGGATGGTATGGATGGCCTGCAGGGAGCAAGGAGGACCAGGGGGGAGGGGGAGGGGATCTCGGGGGGGTGGAGAGCTGGAATATTCCGGTCATGATGGGAAGAGGTAGGTATGGCGGGAGCAGAGGGGTGGGGGGCTCTCGGGGAATAAGACCTCGCTGTTCACAAGCGATCCCTTGTTCCAGCCCCTCCAATGTGGTTCCATCTTGCTCAACCCGAGTACCTGGCAACCAGGGTTTTCAGGGCCCTGGGCTCAGGATGATGCTGCTGAATGCCAGGTTGATTGTCAACAAAGCCCCCCTGATACGTGATTTAATCACTGATGAGGGGGCGGACCTGGTATGTATAACTGAGACCTGGCTGGGCCAGGAGGGGGGAGTAGCCCTCTCTGAGATAAGCCCAGACGGTTTCTCAGTGCAGCATCATTCACGACCCCAGGGAAGGGGAGGAGGAGTGGCTATTATAACGCACCGGAATCTGCATCCTCGTAGGATCCCTGCCCCGGAGATTGTTGGGTGTGAGATGCTCCTTCTGAAGTTGGACTTAGGGGTTCAGGTGGGCCTTCTGTTAGTGTACCTGCTTCCCAGCTATGTTACTAAGGCCCTGCCTGAGCTGCTTGAGGTGATACCTAGCCTGGCGGTGGAGTTCCCCAGGCTTATGGTGCTGGGGGACCTTAACCTGCCTTCGGCTGGCGAAACCTCTGGTGCAGTTCAGGAGTTCATGAATTCCATGACAACCATGGACCTGACCCAAGTAATCCAGGATCCGACTCATGAGGGAGGCCACACGCTTGACCTAGTGTTTCTTTCGGGGCAGTGGAGAGATGATCTGAAGGTAGGGGATATAGTCACCACCCTGTTGTTGTGGTCAGATCATTTCCTATTGAGGTTGGATTTCACAGCCCCACTCCTCCCCCGCAGGGAGGCGGGACCGACTAGGTCAGTGGTTCCCAACCTGGGGGTCGGGACCCCTTTGGGGGTCGAACGACCATTTCCCAGGGGTCACCCTGGAATCCTCAGCTCCCTCCCCCCACTGCCACAAGCCTGGCCATATCAGCTCAATTCGCCCGAGCCCTCCGATTGGTTGGGAGAGGTGCCATTCGGTGAGAGGCGCTTGTGATGCCTGGTGGCCGAGCTAAGGGGCGGGGCATCGCAAGATTGCACGCTGGAGAGTACAAGGCGGTGCTTAAGACATCTGTGGCCGCCCCTGTCTCCAGCTCACAGCGGCAGTTTCTTCCCACTGGTGTCGAAGGGAAAGGGAGTCACGGGAGGGAACGGCCAGCCAACGACCACTTAAGTTTAACAGCGCATAATGGCGGGAAGGAGGACAGCTGGGTTGGGCTTATCTGTCTGCCCTCTCGCCCTCGGCTGGCACGGAGACCCAGTGAACAAAGAGGCAAACGGAGGGAGGGAAGACAGAGACTAAGAGATATTAGTGCAGGGCTAGCCTGATCATACAGCCTCGGTGCTGAGGGCGCCACCGCCGGGGGCAGGAGGAGCTAAGCCGGAGGGAACTGGAGAAGGAGGTGGTGCCGGAGCATGGTCCATCGCCGCCGCCCTGCTCCGTATGATCAGGCTAGCCCTGTGCTAATATCTCTCAGTCTCTCTCTTCCCTCCCTCCCTGTTTGCCTCTTTCTTCGCTGGGTCTCCGCGCCAGCCGAGGGCGAGAGGGCAGACAGATGAGCCTGACCCGGCTGTCCTCCTTCCCACCGTCATGCGCTGTTAAACTTAAGTGGTTGTTGGCTGGCCGTTCCCCCCGTGACTCCCTTTCTCTTTGACACCAGTGGGAATAAATTGCTGCTGTGAGCCCCAGCCGGCCCCGGTTTGCGAGTCCCGGCTGTAGTCGGAGATGTGGGACTTGGCAAGCGAGGAGACGGGGATGCTGGAGGGGGTAGCAGGGAGTGTCTGGGCGGGAGGATTTAATAAAATATAAAATATAGTTCTTAAAGCAGAAGACATATAAACCCTGCGGTGCGGTGGTGAGACCCCTCCTGAAGAAGCCTTCCCTGGATCCAGCTGACTTAAAGAACTATCGTCCGGTCTCCAACTTGCCTTTTATAGGCAAAGTTGTGGAGAAGGTGGTGGCTACTCAGCTTCTGCGGCTACTGGAGGACACAGATCATCTAGACGCCTATCAGTCGGGCTTCAGGCGCGGCTACAGTACAGAAACTGCCTTGGTCGCTCTGATGGATGATCTCTGGCGAGCCCGGGATGGGGGGAACTCCTCCATCCTGGTGCTACTTGACCTCTCAGTGGCTTTCAATACCATCGACCATGGTATCCTTCTGCATCATCTCGGCGAGTTGGGAGTGGGAGGCACCGTCTTGCAGTGGTTCTCCTCTTATCTCGCCAACAGGATGCAGTCGGTGTTAACAGGAGGGCAGAGATCGTCCCCTAGGCCCCTGTCATGGGGGTGCCTCAGGGGTCAGTCCTCTCGCCCATCCTGTTTAACATTTACATGAAACCTCTGGGGGAGATCATCCGCAGACACGGGGTGTGTTGCTGATGACAGCCAGCTGTACATCACCACCCCGTCTCAATTCAGTGTGGCAGTTGATGTAATGTGCCGGTGCCTGGACGACGTTAGGATCTGGATGGGGAGGAACAGACTCAGACTCAACCCCGACAAGACTGAGTGGCTTTGGATATTGCCTCCTAAGGACTATGACAACTGTCCCTCCTTGGTTCTCGAGGGAGCGAAACTGACTCCCTCGGATCAGGTCCGCAACTTGGGGGTTTTCCTAGACCCACAGCTAAAATTGGAGCATCATCTTACCGCTGTGGCTAGAGGGGCCTTTGCACAGGTCTGCCTGGTGCACCAGTTGCGGCCATACTTGGAGAAGGAGGCTCTACTCACGGTCACTCATGCCCTTGTCACCTCCCGTTTGGACTATTGCAACGCGCTCTACATGGGGCTACCCTTGAAGAGTATCCGGAGACTTCAGTTGGTGCAAAATGCGGCTGCACGTGCTGTGGTGGGTGTGCCAAGGTACACCCACGTGACACCTTTACTCCGCCAGCTGCATTGGTTGCCCATCGGTCTCCGGGTACAATTCAAGGTGTTGATCATCATCTTTAAAGCCCTTCATGGCTTAGGACCAGGCTATCTCCGGGACCACATTCTGCCTCATACTTCCCTTCGACCGGTTAGGGCCCACAGAGTTGGCCTCCTCCAGGTCCCGTCAGCCAAGCAATGCCGGCTGGCGGGCCCTAGTGGGAGGGCCTTCTCTGTGGTGGGCCCCGCGCTCTGGAACCAACTTCCCCCAGAGACCCGAACCATCCCCACCCTGCTGGCCTTCCGAAAAGCTGTCAAGACATGGCTTTTCCTGCAGGCAGGGGGTAGAGACTAATCCATCTGAGCTCTCCCCCGGGTATGTCTGGCCGACGGATGTTTTTTTAATAATGAATTTTTAATTTTTGTATTTGCTTTTAATCAATGTTTATTTGTTGGTGCTTTTGTATTTTTGCTGTACACCACCCTGAGTCCCTCGGGAGTTGGGCGGCATATAAGAAAACCAAAATAAATAAATAAATAAATAAATAAATAAAACCCAAGAGGACAAACGGGTGTAAGGAAGGAGAGAGTTTGACGCTTCTCATGAATCAAATTTGCAAAGAATGAAGGAGGAACAAAAGAGTTTGAAGGAATTGTCCTCCAGCCACAAAGGGGAATCTTTGAAAAGGCGGCTGGGCGAGGGGACCATAAGTGCCTTGCGGGTCGTCTCACTGCAGGACCCGCGGCTGCACTATGAGCTCATCCAGCGCATCGGCTCCGGCACTTACGGCGACATTTACAAGGTGCGCAACGGCGCGCCCGGGGCGCATGGGCGGCTTTGGAGAGGGTACCCCCGGGTGCGCTTGGGGAGGGAAAGGCGCCACCACCGCGGCGGAGAGGAGCCGCAGAGGTGGCCGAGTGAGGAGGAAGGAAGGCAGGAGGATCCCGAGCCGCCAAAGCCCCGCCTTGCAAGCCCGCCCGGGCTCTTCCTCCGCCGCAGATAACGACGGCCGGCAACACGATGCAGCTACTGGTCTCCAGGAGGGAGGAGAGAGAGCAGGGGGAGGGGGTTTCTAATCAGGGGTCCCTATGACTGGCAGCAGAGGGCGCCTTTTGGAGAAGGCGAGGCGAGGGTGGGCTGGCTGGCTGGCTGGTTCCCCGGACAAGGTCGGCTCTGTGGGGCAGGCTGGCTTTGCTACAAGTGTAAGCAGGGCGGGCAGGATCCCCTCCCTGCTCTCTCCGCTTTCCTGGAGTGACTGAATAACCACAATGCGCTTATTTGTCCAGGTTGCCAGAGAGTTTGGCACGCACGGATCTTGCGGTACTGAGGGCTAGGAGAGGGAAGAAGAGAAAAGAGAAGGAAGGAAGGAAGACCAGAGATGGAAGGAAGGAGAGGAAGGAAGGGAAGGAGAGGAAGAAGAGGAAGAAGAAGAATGTTAGGTGGGAGGGTGGGAGGAAGGAAGCAAGGAAGAGAAAAAAGTAAGAGAGGGAAAGAAAGAAAAAGAAAGGAAAGGAAGGAAGGAAGGAAGGAGGAAGGAAGGAAGGAAGGAAGGAAGGAAGGAAGGAAGGAAGGAAGGAAGGAAGGAAGGAAGGAAGGAAGGAAGGAAGGAAGGAAGAGGAAGGTTGGGAGGGAGGGAGGAAGGAAGAGAAGAAAGAAAGAGAGGGAAAGAAAGAGAAAGAAAGAAAGAAGAAGGTTGGGAGGAAGGAAGAAAGGAAGAGAATAAAGTGAGAGAGGGAAAGAAAGAAAGTAAGTAAGAAAGAAACTGTTGAAAAAAGAGCCTTGCAAATTAAAATTGTTGTCTTTGCAGGGGTTTTGGGAAGGGTGGGTGAGCAGGCCCCACGGGGGAGGAAGGAATATGGGGCTGTTTTAAGAAGAAAGAGCTTAAAAGAGGAAATTGGCTTTGGGGACTCTGGCAATGTTTTTGGACCAATCATGGGTTTTTTTGCCCCCTGTTTGCCTCCTGAAACTTTGGAGTCCTGGGAGAAAGCTACTAAACAGGGATTACTTTGCTGGAAGCTTATCTGATTTCTAGTTTTTCGACACTGCAGGCCACAATTTCTCAACCTCAACAACTTGAATATACCTGGACTTCAACTCCCAAAATTCCCTAGCCAGCTTTGCTTTGAATTCTGGGAGTTGAAGTCCAGGCACCTTAAAAGTTGCTGAGATTGAGAAATATTGCTGTACACTTGTTGGTTATCAAGTCTAAATACAGAAGTAGACTTGTTGTGGAAGATGATATTCCTTGTGCTCTTGCAAAGACTGGCCCGAGAATTTCTAATCTGGCATAATTACATATTGTTTTTGTGATTAATCGCTATGCTTTAATTATGTTCAATTTGTAACAATGAAAATACATCCTGCATATTATTTACATTACGATTCATAACAGTAGCAAAATTACAGTTATGAAGTAGCAACGAAAATAATTTTATGGTTGGGGGTCACCACAACATGAGGAACTATATTAAGGGGTCGCAGCATTAGAAAGGTTGGGAACCACTGGACTAGGTGGTTCCGCCCCAGGCACCTAATGGAGCCGGAAGGATTCCAGAAGGAACTTGGGGAAATACCTGAAACCCTGGTACAGAATTCATCTGAATCCCTGGTGGCTGCTTGGAACATCGCAGCATCAGTGGCGTTAGATCGGATTGCGCCTTTGCGACCTCTCCGTGGCAGTGGATCCTGGTTTACCGAGGAGCTCCGAGAGATGAAACACCATAAGAGATGTCTGGAGCGACGCTGGCGAGCCAGTAAAATCGAATCCGACCGAACACTTCTAAGAACTTAGAAGAGAGAAAAGAACAATCTCATTTTTCCGCTCTAATTGCATCCGCAGATTCTCGTCCAGCCGCCTTGTTTAGGGTGACTCGCGCCCTCCTTGCCAAAGGGGGGAGCGAGGAGCACTTGCAAGGTAGAGCTGAGGAATTCGCACAGTTTCTGACGGATAAAGTCGCTCAGATCCGGGCAAATCTGGACTCCGGCTGGACAGAGTCCATTGAGTTGACAGGGGCAAGTCTTAGTCCAGCGTTGTGGGAGGAGTTTGAGCCTGTTTCTCCTGAGGACGTGGACAAGGCCGTGGGTGCAATGAGCTCTTCCACCTCTTTATTGGACCCATGCACCTCCTGGCTGGTTTCGGCCAGCAGAGAGGTGGCATGCGGCTGGATCCAGGCAGTGGCCAACGCTTATTATTATTATTTATTTATTATTTTGCTGGATTTCTATGCCGCCCAATCCCTAGGGACTCAGGGCGGCTCACAACATATTCGATCCATTACAAAATAAAAGCTATCATTAAAATATAAAACCATACAAATGCAATAATTAAAAATACAGAAATTACAAAAGTTAAAAGAGTATCTCATTTACCCCGCCTGCCGGAAGAGCCAGGTTTTTATCGCTTTCCGGAAGGCCAGCAGGGTGGGGATGGTCCTGATCTCTGGAGGGAGTTGGTTCCACAGGGAGGGAGCTCCCACAGAGAAGGCCCTCCCTCTTGGTCCCGCCAGCCGACATTGTTTGGTCGACGGGACCTGGAGGAGGCCGACTCTGTGGGCTCTAACCGGTCGTAGGGAGGTATGCGGCAGGATGCGGTCCCGAAGATAACCTGGCCCTGAGCCATGTAGGGCTTTAAAGGTAACGACCAACACCTTAAATTGGATCCGGAGACTAATGGGCAACCAATGCAGCTGGCGGAGGATAGGTGTTACGTGGGTGCATCTAGGTACACTCACCACAGCTCGCGCAGCTGCATTTTGCACCAATTGTAGTCGCCGGACACTCTTCAAGGGTAGCCCCATGTAGAGGGCATTGCAGCTTCTTTTAGGGAGGGATCTGTACCGCAGCCTTTAAAGGTTGCGGTGGTGAGACCCCTCCTTAAGAAGCCTTCCCTGGATCCAGCGGACTTGAAGAACTTTCGTCCGGTCTCCAACTTACCTTTTATAGGTAAAGTTGTGGAGAAGGTGGTAGCTTTTTAGCTTCTTCGGCTATTGGAGGAAACAGATCATCTAGATTCCTATCAGTCGGGTTTCAGGCGCGGCTACAGTACAGAAACTGCCTTGGTCGTCCTGATGGATGATCTCTGGCGAGCCCGGGATGGGGGTAATTCCTCCATTCTGGTGCTACTTGACCTCTCAGCGGCTTTCTATACCATCGACGATGGTATCCTTCTGCATCGTCTTGGCGAGTTGGGAGTGGGAGGCACCGTTTTACAGTGGTTCTCCTCTTATCTCGCCGACAGGATGCAGTCGGTGTTAGGAGGAGGACAGAGGTCGTCTCCTAGGCCCCTGACCTGTGGGGTGCCTCAGGGTTCGGTCCTCTTGCCCATCCTGTTCAACATTTACATGAGACCGCTGGGGGAGATCATCCGTAGACACGGGGTGAGTTTTCAACAGTACGCTGATGACACCCAGCTGTACATCACCACCCTGTCTCAATTCAGGGAGGCAGTCGATGTAATGTGCCAATGCCTGGACTATGTTAGGATCTGGATGGGGAGAAACAGACTCAGACTCAACCCCGACAAGACTGAGTGGCTCTGGATATTGCCTCCTAAGGACCATGTCGACTGTCCCTCCTTGGTTCTTGAGGGAGAAAAATTAACTCCCTCGGAATGAGTTTGCAATTTGGGGATCCTCCTAGATCCACAGCTAAAATTAGACCAACACCTTACAGCTGTGGCTAGGGGGGCGTTTGCACAGGTTCGCCTGGTGCACCAATTGCAGCCATACTTGGAGAAGGAGGCTCTACTCACGGTCACTCACGCCCTTGTCACCTCCCGATTGGACTACTGTAATGCGCTCTACATGGGGCTACCCATGAAGAGTATTCGGAGACTACAACTGGTGCAAAATGCGGCTGCGCGTGTTGTGGTGGGTGTTTCAAGATACACCCATGTAACACCTATACTCTGCCAGCTGCATTGGCTGCCCATTGGTCTCCGGGTACAATTCAAGGTGGTGATCATCATCTTTAAAGCCCTACATGGCTTAGGACCAGGCTATCTCCGGGACCGCATCCTACCTCATACTTCCCTTCGACCGGTCAGGTCCCACAGAGTGGGTCTCCTCCAGGTCCCGTCAGCCAAACAATGCTGACTGGCGGAGCCTAGGGGGAGGACCTTCTCTGTAGGGGCCCCTGTTCTCTGGAACCAACTACCCCCATTGATCCGAATTATCCCCACCTTGCTGGCCTTCTGAAAAGCCATTAAGACATGACTCTTCCTGCAGGTGGGGTTATGAGACAATTCACTTCTTCGGTCTCCCCCATGTATGTATGGTTGTTGTATGTTTTTTTTAATAAATTCTTTTTTAAATTGTTATTAAATCTTTTATATTGTTTAGTGGTTCTTGACATGTTGTACGCCGCCCTGAGTCCCCAGGGAGTAGGGCGGCATATAAGAACTCTAAAATAAATAAATAAATAAATAAATAAATAAATAAATAAATAAATAAATAAATAAGTAAGTAAGTAAGTAAGTAAGTAAGTAAGTAAGTAAGTAAGTAAGTAAGTAAGTAAATAAATAAATAAATAAATAAATAAATAAATAAATAAATAAATAAATAAATAAATAAATAAATAAATAAATAAAAGCATGTCACCCCTAGTCCTTCTTTTCTCTAGACCAGCCAAACCCAATTCCTGCAACCCTTTTGTATTTCGGATTTTAACCTTGTCTTGAACCAAATAAACAAATATACCTTAAAAACCCTTGGTCAACTCTACTGTTCCAGTCAAGATCACCCTGGGCCCCGTTTATGAGCAGATCCAGCCCACTAATTTTATGAAGCACACCACGGCAACTGAGCTGGAACACAACAGAATTTGTGACTGGAACAGTAGAGTTGACCAAACACAAAACTAAACTCTTCCGTCTTGCCTGACAGAAGAGAATTCCACACTAACTGAATTTGGGTACTAGAATCAGGATCCTTCTGACGAGGACAATGGTGGAGTTTTAGAGATGTGAGGGATACCGGTATAAGTAAGCAGATTCCTTGGAACATCTCTGGATAAGGAGAAAATGGGAGATTGCCCACATGTGCTCCGGAAAGCTGCTCCTCATAAGGCCATAACAAGGCGGAGGTTTTCCATGGCTTTGGGCACAGGGAGATGATGGGATTAACCATGTTGCTCATATTTGTAGCAGAGACTTTTAAAGGACACTGAGTTTGCAAATGTCACTTTCTAATCATTTCTCATTAGCTACTTTTAGATTTATTATTAGAGTTGGAAGGGACCTTGTAGGTCATCTAGTCCAACCCCCTGCTCAAGCAGGAGTTCCTACACTATTTGAGACAGAGGCAGTCCAGTCTCCTCTTGAAGGTTGCAAGTGTTGGGGCTCTCACAACCTCCGCTGGCAAGCTGTTCCACTGGTTGATCGCTCTCACCGTCAGAAAGTTTCTCCTCACTTCCAGGTTGAATCTCTCCTTGGTCAGCTTCCATCCGTTATTCCTTGTTTGGCTTTCTGGTTCCATAGAGAACATCCTGACCCCCTCCTCTCTGTGGCATCCCCTCAAGGATTGGAACACTGCTATCATGTCACCCCTGGTGCTTCTCTTCGCCAGACTGGCCAAGCTCAGTTCCTGCAACCGCTCTTTGTATGTTTTATTTTCCAGACCCTTTATCATCCTGGTTGCTCTCTTCTGCACTTTCTCTAGGGTTTCAATGTCTTTTTTGTAGTGTGGTGACCAAAACTGGATGCAGTACTCTAGGTGTGGTCTGACCAAGGCTTTATAGAGTGGTACTAGTACCTCTCTGGTCCTTGATTGTATCCCTCTATTTATGCAGCTCAGGACTGCATTGGCCTTTTTGGCTGCTGCTGCACACTGCTGGCTCATATTTAGTTGGCTGTCTACCAAGACTCCAAGATCCCTCTCGCAATCGCTGCTATTGAGTGTGGTTTCACCCAGTTTGTATGTGTATTTTTGATTCTTCTTACCTAGGTGTAGAATTTTACTTTTCTCCGTGTTAAATTTCATTTTATTGGTTTGGGCCCAGTGTTCGAGTCTGTCAAGGTCCCTCTGGATTTTGAGTCTGTCCTCTGGGGTGTTTGCTACTCCCGCCAGCTTGGTATCGTCTGCAAATTTGGTTAGTTCTCCTGCTATTCCCTCATCTAGGTCATTTATAAAGATATTGAAGAGTACTGGGCCTAGGACGGAACCTTGTGGTACGCCACTGCTTACTTCTCTCCATGTGGACTTAGAGCCATTGAGGACTACTCGTTGGGTACGGTTGGTCAGCCAGTTGTTAATCCATCTGGTTGTGTAGCTGTCTATCCCGCTTTTTTCTAGCTTATGAAGAAGTAGGTTGTGGTCTACTTTGTCAAATGCTTCTAAGTTATTAGAAATCTTTGACGTTTGAAGTTTGAAAATACCTTCAATGAACATTTTAATCAGAAACTTAACAATGTAAAGAATCCAAAATAAACAACAACAGGCTAAATAAGATAATTAAGGGTCCAGATAAAATTAGAACATGAAAATGCTTTTGATTAAAAAAACAATAGTAAGATGAAAAAATGAAAAATTGGACTAGAAAGAACTAAAAGGAACTAAACATTACAATTTAGAGAACATTTAAACTTAACCTACAATAAGAGAATGAAGCAAAACATTTTAACATTGGACATGTTGAATGTTACATGCTGAACAATAGATCCAGATGTTAATTTTAACGGCCTCTGCCTTGATAGATGGGCTGTGTGTGGATGATGTCATGGAAGGGGAACAGGTTCTACCAGATAAGATGGAAAATTAGACATGAACATGGATATAAAAATGATTTGCTTACAAGAACGACACGGAAAAAGAGGTTACACTGGACATACAAGATGTCTTCATATCTAAAAGGGATGTAAAAACACTAAAATAGCAGAGTGCCCGGATAATTTTCTGTGTTGGAATTACAAAACGGGCTTGTTGAAGGTTTGAAACATTTTCTGAAGGGCAAAAAGAAATGACAAGAAATTAAGTTCTGCAATATTATTTGAAGAGACAAAAGATCAAGATTGTTAGAAGTAAAAACCTGGCTAGAAACTAGGAAATTGTGAGTTTTAGCCTCTCCTTAGACATGAAAACTGGCTGAGTGACTTTGAGCCAATCACCAGGAGATGGGAGTTCAAGTCCTGCTTTTGGGAAGCCACGGAGCCCGCCCCGCCCCTCCGCCCGGCCCCCGCTGACGTTTCTCCGCAGGACCCCCGGGCGCCAAAACCTTCCCCGCAGGAGTCATCCGGAGGTGCGGTGTTATGTTCTGAGGAACTGGGGTGAGTCTTCACTCCAGCCAACCAGGAACTTGAGCAGGTAAAATCTGATTGGCTCTCTGCCAGTCCAGCGGTCTATTTAAACCCCTGCCATGGTCCCAGTTTTTGCTGGAGATGTCACTGTAACCAAATAAAGAGCTGAAGTCACAAGCTTCGCCTCTAGTCTCATTCTTACTGAGATGTAACATCTGGCGACGAGGGTGGGATGTACCAGAGAACAAAGGCGAGCGAACCAGACCAAGGTTCGCTCAGGGGTGGATTGCCATTGCCTCTTTCCTAGGGCTGGGAGAGAGTGGCCGGCCTAGGGTGGCTTTGTGACAATGGCAAGACTAGAACTCAGAGTCTCCTGGTTCCTGGCCTGGTGCTTTAACTACTGGGCCTAAAAGGCTCTCTCTTGTTTGATGAGTTCAGCATCATCAGCTAAGAAAGAACCTCACAACGAAGCACAAATCTCCTCCTTGGCCTGGAGGGGGTCCAGGGGGGTCCTGGGTGGGCCAGCTCAGAGGACAATGGTCAGCAGGATGGGGCCTCCGTGGGACTTGAACTCATCACTCCCTGCAACTCCTGCCCCTCCAGGAGACCGAAGGAAGGAAGGAAGGACTTGTCCGGTCACAGAATACAAGAGTCGGAAAGGACCTTGGGGGTCTCCAGAGCCAGCAGAAAAAGCCTCTGACCCCCCCCCTCATCCCCTAGAACCCCTTCCTGAGGGGGAAGGAAGACCACGGTGGACACCCCCCCAGCACACCCACAAGGAGAAGCCCCTCCCTCTGCACATGTCCACCCCCAGGATTCCAAGCCAAAAGGAAGGTGCTCAATTAGAGATTAAGAGATTAAGATTAAGGTAACCTTTATGGTCATTTTCTACTGTGAGCACACTGGCCCACATTAAAAATGAAATTCTGTTGCCCATACCCATACATAACACATGCCCATATCTCTACCCATACTCATGCATAACACACATACACACATGCTATACACAGACACACACACACACACATACACACACATATATATGATAGATAGATGATAGATAATAGATGATAGATAGATAGATAGATAGATAGATAGATAGATAGATAGATAGATAGATAGATAGATAGATAGATAGATAGATAGATAGATAGATAGATAGATAGATAGATAGATAGATAGATACGGTAGGTAGGTAGGTAGGTAGGTAGGTAGGTAGGTAGGTAGATAGATAGATGAGAGAGAGAGAGAGAGAGAGAGAGAGAGAGAGAGAGAGAGAGAGAGAGAGAGAGAGAGAGAGAGAGAGAGAGAGAGAGAGAGAGAGGCTAACATATAAATACACATAAATAATCACTTTCCATTTTGAATACATAGCATGAAGAGGAAACTTGAGAGTTCACAAGGTTGATGCTACACGCAACAAAAGTGTGACTGAATCTGGGTGTTCTTTTTCGGGTACCACAAAGCCCCCTCCCGGAAGGAAAGAATTACTCAATATTCCACCATAATTGCAATACCCCAATTATCTGAACAAACTAATAAGGCCAATTATTAACAAGATATAATCACTCCCAAGGTTATATCTCAAAGTCCCCAAAATTTCTAGTCCTTAAAAGTTATAGTTTTCAGTATAGTTTTTACACACTGTTAATAATAATAATAATAATAATAATAATAATAATAATAATAATAATAATAATAATAATAATAATAATAATAATAATAATAATAATAATAATAATAATAATAATAATAATAATAATAATAATAATAATAATAATAATAATAATAATAATAATACAATTAGGTTACCCGATCATCAACTTCCACCTTCTAACAATTAGGGTTAATTGCAGCAATTGTACAAATTCTGTTGTGTTCGAGCTCAGTTGCCGTGGTGTGCTCAATAAAGTTAGTGGGCTGGATCTGCTCATAAACGGGGCCCTGGGTGATCTTGACGGGAACTCTACAGGTGACCAAATGCAAAACTAAACTCTTCCGTCTTATTGAGCACACCACGGGCAACAGAATTTGTATAATTGGTGGTACTTAGACATAGCATGCTGTTTGTGTAGTCCACTTTGCAATTTCATGAACAAGAACGTCTGTCTACAGGACATCCTCAAGGGCAGCCACATCACAAGGATTTTTTTTTCCAGGCTTATGATGTCTAAGCAATGATGGACCCCTATTCTCCAAAGCGCTTGAAGGCAGGATGAGAAGCAATGGATGGAAACTGATCCAGAAGAGAACCAACATGGAATTAAGGAAAGAATTCCTGACAGTACAGCAATTAATCAGTGGAACTGGTTGCCTCCAGAAGTAGTGGGTTTTAAGAAGAGATCGGGCAGCCATTTGTCTGGAACGGTCTAGGACAGGAGTGGACATGACTTGTGGACTTCAACTCCCAGAATTCCCCAGGCAGCATGGATAGCTGCGTAATTCTGGGAGCTGAAGTCCACGAGTCTTAAAGTTCCAAAGTCGGACACCCCTGGTATAGGATCTCCTGCTCGAGCAGGGGGTTGGACTAGAAGACCTCCAAGGTCCTTCCCAAGTCTAATATTCTATGTGCTAACACCTGTATGCAAGTAGAGCTCATGGGATTCCCCCCCCCCCGGGGTTGGCCCCTGAAGCTATCCCAGACCTTTGGAGCAGTCGGCCTCAGTATGCTTGTTGTAGGTGCCATGTCTAAATCCCAGAAATTATACAAAATCTGTTGTGTTCAAGCTCAGTTGCCGTGGTGTGCTCAATAAAGTTAGTGGGCTGGATCTGCTCATAAACGGGGGCCCTGGGTGATCTTGACGGGAACTCTACAGGTGACCAAATGCAAAACTAATCTCTTCCGTCTCGCCTGGGAGAAGAGAATTCCACACCAACTGAATTCAAGTACTAGAATCAGGATGTTTCTCATGGGGAGAATGAACCTGAATCTGCAAATGGGCAGCACAAGGGTTGAGCCCTCCGGGGTGGGGGAGGGGGGAGGGGGCCTACCTAGTGACCGGCCAGGCTGCAACTGGGAGTTGTGAAGTGGTCCAGGAGGAAGAAGTCCAGAACCCCACTACTCCTATACGAGATCTTCCATCTTGCTCCCCACAGATCCGGGCATCTTCCCACTGCAGCCTCCGATGCCTCCTTGGGAGATGAAACTGTCCACTGGACCCATAAGTTGAGGGTGGAGTGGGGAGGAAGCGTGATATGTATGAGGTTGGGGGAGTTTTAGAGATGTGAGGGATATTTTTAAAAAAGAATTATTATTGTTTTAACATCCACCGGATGCCTCACAAAATGTTCAGCAAGGACTGGTTGCAGCCTCCATTCTTTCAGGAACAAACGATGGTTGGTGGGTTGATTTGATCCTTCTTTATCTTTCCTATGATTGTTGTGTTGGGAACCAACTTGAAGGGGACGGTTGAGATGCCTCTGGGTCAGACCCTGCCTGTCAAAGAGGCTCCCTGCCCTCCTTGGCTCTTTGGAAGGGTGGATTGGTGAGCCAGGAGGTTGGCCCAAAAACTGATGATGCAACACTAGCAGAAGAAACAGTCAAGAATTCCCCTTTTAATAACTTTTTCATTGGTTTTTGTGCCTTTGAGTCCGTTTCATTCGTGGCCCGCTCCCTGTGGTTTTCTTGGCAAGGTTTCTCAGGGGTGGATTGCCATTGCCTCTTTCCTAGGGCTGGGAGAGAGTGGCCGGCCTAGGCTGGCTTTGTGACAATGGCAGGACTAGAACTCAGAGTCTCCTGGTTCCTGGCCTGGTGCTTTAACTACTGGGCCTAAAAGGCTCTCTCTTGTTTGATGAGTTCAGCATCATCAGCTAAGAAAGAACCTCACAACGAAGCACAAATCTCCTCCTTGGCCTGGAGGGGGTCCAGGGGGGTCCTGGGTGGGCCAGCTCAGAGGACAATGGTCAGCAGGATGGGGCCTCCGTGGGACTTGAACTCATCACTCCCTGCAACTCCTGCCCCTCCAGGAGACCGAAGGAAGGAAGGAAGGACTTGTCCGGTCACAGAATACAAGAGTCGGAAGGGACCTTGGGGGTCTCCAGAGCCAGCAGAAAAAGCCTCTGACCCCCCCCCTCATCCCCTAGAACCCCTTCCTGAGGGGGAGGGAAGACCACGGTGGACACCCCCCCAGCACACCCACAAGGAGAAGCCCCTCCCTCTGCACATGTCCACCCCCAGGATTCCAAGCCAAAAGAAGCGAGCTCAATTAGAGATTAAGAGATTAAGAATAGAATAGAATAGAATAGAATAGAATAGAATAGAATAGAATAGAATAGAATAGAATAGAATAGAATAGAATAGAATAGAATAGAATAATAGGAGTAACAGAGTTGGAAGGGACCTTGGAGATCTTCTAGTCCAACCCTCTGCTTAGGCAGGAAACCCTACACCACTTCAGACAAATGGTTATCCAACATCTTCTTTAAAACTTCCAGTGTTGGAGCATTCACAACTTCTGGAGGCAAGCTGTTCCACTGATTAATTGTTCTAACTGTCAGGAAATTTCTCCTTAGTTCTAAGTTGCTTCTCTCCTTGTTTAGTTTCCACCCATTGCTTCTTGTCCTACCCTCAGGTGCTTTGGAGAATGGATTGACCCCCTCTTCTTTGTGGCAACCCCTGAGATATTGGAACACTGCTATCATGTCTCCCCTGGTCCTTCTTTTCATTAAACTAGACATACCCAGTTCCTGCAACCGTTCTTCATATGTTTTAGCCTCCAGTCTCCTAATCATCTTTGTTGCTCATAATGACCATAAAGGTTAAGGTAATGACCTGGAATGTAAGGCATAAATCAACATTTCTATTGAAGGCAGACTCTCCTCCCCTGGTAAGGGCTATCACTCACTATCTTAATAGGATGACAGCAATACCAGCCAGCTACATTGAAAAGAATTTCATTGATTGTAAGAAAGATGAGCTGAGTTAGAGACAAGATATTTTATTTGGGTTATCTAGTTTTAGAAATTTAGTTATTGAATTTTGATATCGTTGAATTTTGATGTCATGTAGCATATATATTTTTGTACGGTTGTTTCTGTACCTGTTTGTTCTGTTTTTCTTTTTTTGAAAAGGCCTTCGGGCTATTCAATAAATGTATCTGACCATTATGGTCAATTTCTATTGTGACCACACTGGCCCACATTAAAAATGAAATTCTGTTGCCCATACCCATACATAACACATACCCATATCTCTACCCATACTCATGCATAACACACATATACACATGCTATATACATACATACACACAAATACACACACGCAGACAGGCACAGACACACAGATACACACACACATTATATATATATAAAGTTCATCATATTGCCCCCAACAATCTGGGTCCTAATTTTACCGACCTCAGAAGGATGGAAGGCTGAATCAACCTTGAGCCGGTGAGATTTGAACAGCTGAACTGCAGGTAGCATTCAGCTGAAATAACCTGCACTGATGGTGAACCTTTTTTGTTCATGTGCCAAAAGGGGATGTGCACGCGCACTAGCATGCACGTACATGCCCACACCCATTCCCTCCCCCCATGCATGCGCACACCCCCGCGATGACCCCTGCGCTTGTGCACAACCCTCCCCGCCCCCGTGCATGCTCACAGATCTCACCGAAGCCTGGAACGGTGAAAAAATGGCCCAACGGGCAAACTGGAAGTTTGGAAAAACAAACTTCCGGTTTTTCCATTGTGCTGTTTTTCACACTCTGGGGCTTCAGGAAGCTTCCATGAAGCCACTGGAGTGCAAAAATCAGCACAACGGGCAAACCAGAAGTCGGTTTTCTGAACTTCCAGTTTACCCGTTGGGCGGTTTTTCGCACTCCAGTGGCTTCAGGGAAGCTTCCCTGGAGCTTCCGGAGGGCGAAACGGCCTTCCCCAAGGCCAAAAATCAGCTGTCCAGTGCGCACATGCGCACTGGAGCTGACATAGGGCAACGCCTCGCGTACCTTCCGTTATGGCTCCGCGTGCCACCTGTGGCACGCGTGCCATAGGTTCGCCATCACAGCCCTAGATCATTTCTTCTTTTTTTAATTCAAAAAGTTTTATTAGTACAAAGTACAAACATTTTTCTCTTTTTCTCCCCCCCCTTCCCCCCAACCCCCTCCCCTTCCCCCCCCTGACTTCCCAGAAAAAGCACAGGGTATAATATTCAATAAGCATAAAATAAAAATATACTAACAAATTATAAATTCAAAATTTCTCTAGTTCTTTAACTCCTCATTATTTAAAACCTTTTAAACACATTCTAAAAATTTAACATATATCATTATTAAACTATTTATATCTTCTTAATCTGATACTTTTTTTGAATATAATCAGTCCATTTACTCCATTCCAATATGTATCTCTCGTTTGAATGATCTTTAAGATATGATGAGATTTTTGCCATTTCAGCCAGATGTACAACTTTTAATGTCCATTCCTCAATGGTAGGTATATCTTCTTTCTTCCAATACTGTGCTACCACCAACCTGGCAGCTGTTATCAAATTCAAAACCAATTTAGTCTCTATTACAGTACAGTCCGTAATTATTCCCAACAAAAAAAACTGTGGTGTAAACTTAATCTTTTTCTTTAAGATATTTAGAATAATCCACCAAATTTTTATCCAAAAAGCCTTAATTTTTTTACAAGTCCACCATATATGAAAATATGTAGGGCAAAGCAATAGACGCAATCTACATAGACTTTTGTAAAGCCTTTGACTCCGTAGTACACGACAAACTACTCCTAAAACTAAAATCTTATGGCATCTCTGGCCCCCTACACAAATGGATAACTGCATTCCTGTCAAACAGACAACAAGTGGTTAAAATAGGATCAACTCTATCAAACCCTGTACCTGTTAACAGCGGTGTTCCCCAAGGAAGCATTTTAGGACCTACTCTCTTCATTCTTTATATAAATGACATTTGTGATATGATACAAAGCAACTGCGTCCTCTTCGCAGATGACGTAAAACTATTCAACACCACAGATAATACTACAACCCTTCAAAAAGACCTTGATTATATATCTGAATGGTCAAACAAGTGGCAACTACCAATCTCTATCAACAAATACTCAGTTTTACACATCGGCAAAAATAATCAAAACACAAAATACAAACTTGATGATCATGACCTTGATGATGATCCTCACTCAGTAAAGGACCTCGGAGTACTCATCTCTAACGATCTAAGTGCCAGAGCCCACTGCAACTACATAGCAAAGAAGGCATTAAGAGTGGTTAACCTAATCTTGCGCAGCTTCTTCTCTGGTAACATTGTACTCTTAACCAGAGCATACAAAACATTTGCTAGACCGATTCTTGAATACAGCTCATCTGTCTGGAACCCACACCACATATCAGACATTAACACAATTGAGAATGTCCAGCGATACTTCACAAGAAGAGTATTACATTCCTCTGTTCACAACAGAATTCCTTATGAAACCAGACATGAAATTTTGGGACTTCAAAATTTAGAACTCCGCCGCCTTCGATCTGACCTAAGTGTAGCTCACAAAATTATCCGCCTCAATGTCCTACCCGTTAACGACTATTTCAGCTTCAACCGTAATAATACACGAGCTCACAATAGATACAAACTTAATGTAAACCGCTCCAGACTTGATTGCAAAAAATTCGACTTCAACAACAGAGTTGTCAACACCTGGAACACTTTACCTGACTCAGTAGTTTCTTCCCCAAACCCCAAAAACTTCAACCTCTTATTATCTACCATTTGACCTCACCCCATTCCTAAGAGGTCAGTAAGGGGCGTGCATAAGCGCACAATCGTGCCTACCGTTCCTGTCCTATGTACCCATATAATCATACCTCTTTTACTCTTATTCATACTTGTAATATTACATATATATTCAATCATATTTTACTGTTTGTACTTTGCTTATAATCATATATGCTTGACAAATAAACAAATACAAATACAAATACAAATACAAATGTAGCATCTTCACATTCACATCTCCAACATTTAAGGTTGTAAATTTGGATACATACGAGCCAGTTTTTTTGGATCTAGGTGCCATCTATAAAGCATTTTGTAAAAGTTTTCTCTTAAGTTTTGAGCTTGTGTAAATTTTACGTTTCTAACCCATATCTTTTCCCATGTTTCCATCATTATAGGTTCTCCAATATTTTGAGCCCATTTTATCATACAATCCTTGACTAGCTCTGTTTCCGAATCTAATTCCACTAACACATTATACAGTCTCTTTATGTGCATTGGACCTTTATTTTTTATTTGAATTATCAACTTATCATCTTGCTGCAAGATACCAGTTTTTAAATCTTCTTTCCATCTAGCCTGCAATTGCCCATATTGAAACCAAGTTCTAATTATTCCTTCTTGACCTAGTTGCTCAATAGATTTTAACTGTAATCTAATTCCTTCTTCATAAAGAAGTTCTTTATATGTAATTTAGCCCTAGATCATTTCTGAAGGCAACTTCTGTTTCATTGGTTGATTGTCCTCACTGTCAGGAAATGTCTCCTTATTTCCAGGTTAAATCTCTCCTTGTTCAGTTTCCATCCATTATTCCTTGTCTGGCCTTGGAGAATAGCCTGACCCCCTCCACTCTGTGGCAGCCCCTCAAATATTGGAAGACTGCTATCATGTCTCCCCTGGTCCTTCTCTTCTCTAGACTAGCCATGCCCAGTTCCTGCAACCGTTCTTCATACATTCTTCATATCCAGTAACAGAGGTGGGTTCCTCCCGGTTTGGACCGGTTCGCCCAAACCAGTAGCAAACCGCTGATGTCACAATGACATCACAGAACCGGTTCGGTTGGTGCTGGTCCATGGACACTGCCATCTTTTTTTGGAATTTTTTATATTTGGGGGGGGGGAGATTTTTTCCCGGGTTTTTTATTCTTCTGCGCATGCGCAGAAGCCGAGTTTCCAGCACTGCGCATGTGTCACCATATTGTTTTCAGCTTTTTAAAAAAAAATTGGCACTGTGCATGGGCGTGCAAAACATGTGCACACCCACATGGCATGACCACGCGGCGCGGGAGGAAGCAAACCAGCAGCGAGGTAAGTTAGAATCCACCCCTGTGCAGTAACTGTAAATGTCCCCCTCTATCTTACATCTCCTTGGGGTGGAGAACTTTGACACGCAAAGCATGGAAAACCCAGAGCAGTTCAAGCCACAGAAGAAGGAAGGTCAAGAAATTGACCAAGGCCAGATTGACCAACAGCAAGTTCTACTCAGCCTCTCCTGGATATGCCCCTTTCTTGCACACAACATGCTAGCAATCCATCATAGGATGTTGCATCACCTGACCCTCCCTGCAGAACAGCCCCCATCCAAGTGAGATTAGAAATACACAGTTGAGACGAAGAATTGTTGCTGCAGGTTGGACTTGAGCTGCATCATGAAACCTTGGATTCTTCTACTCCTAGCTGGTCTCCTCATTCTTTCAACTCAGCTAACAACAGCAAAGATCCCCAGTCTCCGACCCTCTTTTCTTCCTACAAAAGGTAAGCACCACAGCCTGAGGGTGTCTCCCACACGTCTGCTCAATCCAGGACTTTAAACCTCACTAAGAATACTTTTAGTTTGACTAACATGGAATTGCAATTGGTCCACATGAAGCCAGGTTGTTCTTCTCCCTTTGCAGAAGGTAGGGTCTACCCATTGCATACACTCTGGGTGGGCAGAATCCCATTAATTAATTAAATCCCATAAGGCAACAAAGATGATTGGGGGACTGGAGGCTAAAACATACAGTATGAAGAACGTTTGCAGGAACTGGGCATGGCCAGTCTGGCGAAGAGAAGGACCAGGGGAGACATGATAGCAGTCTTCCAATATTTGAGGGGCTGCCACAGAGAGGAGGGGGTCAGGCTGTTTTCCAAAGCACCCGAAGGCCAGACAAGGAATAATGGATGGAAACTGATCAAGGAGAGATTCAACCTAGAAATAAGGAGGAATTTTCTGACAGTGAGAACAATCAACCCATGGAACAGAAGTTGCCTTGAGAAGTTGTGGGAGCTTTCAAGAAGAGACTGGACTGCCATCAGAAATGGTGTAGGGCAGTGATGGTGAACCTTTTTTGGTTCGTGTGCTAAAAGGGGGTGTGCGCGCGCGCTAGCGGGCACAGCGCACATATCCACACACCCATTCCCTTCCCCCCATGCATGTACACCCCCGTGCTGCCCCCTGCGCATATGCACAATCCCCCCGCCCCAGAGCAATGGCACAGATCTCCTGGGACAGTGAAAAAACGGCCCAAAGGGCAAACCAGAAGTTCGGAAAAACGGATTTCCGGTTTGCCCATTGTGCTGTTTTTCACAACGGGCAAACCGGAAGTCCATTTTCCGAACTTCCGGTTTGCCCGTTGTGCTTTCCCTGAAGCCACCGGAGTGCAAAAAACAGCACAATGGGCAAACCGGAAGTCCGTGTAGATTTAGATTTATTATTAGAGTTGGAAGGGACCTTGTAGGTCATCTAGTCCAACCCCCTGCTCAAGCAGGAGTTCCTACACCGTTTGAGACAGATGGCAGTCCAGTCTCCCCTTGAAGGTCGCAAGTGTTGGGGCTCTCACAACCTCCGCTGGCAAGCTGTTCCACTGGTTGATTGCTCTCACCATCAGAAAGTTTCTCCTCACTTCCAAGTTGAATCTCTCCTTGGTCAGCTTCCATCCGTTATTCCTTGTTTGGCTTTCTGTGTAGATGCAGTTCCATTGAGCACTACAAGTTGAGTGCGGTTGGTCAGCCAGTTTCGAATCCATCTGGTGGTGTTGCTGTCTAACCCACATTTTTCTACTTTATCTAGTAGTAGGTTATGGTCTACTTTATCAAATGCCTTACTGAAGTCCAAGTAAATTATATCAACAGCATTCCTCTGATCCACTAATTTTGTCACTTCATCAAAGAATGCAATAAGATTAGTCTGGCATGATCTGTTTTTGACAAACCCATGTTGGCTTTTGGTTATTATTTTGTTTGCTTCTAGGTGTTCATTGATTAGTTGCTTGATTATCTTTTCCAAAATCTTCCCTGGTATTGAGGTCAGGCTGATAGGTCTGTAGTTTCCTGGATCTATTTTTCCCCCTTTTTTGAAGATGGGAACTACATCAGCTCTTTTCCAGTCCTCTGGCAGTTCCCCGGTGCTCCAGGATCTTTGAAAGATATAGTTCAGTGGTTCTGAAATCTCATCTGCCAGTTCCTTCAGAACCTTGGTCCTGGTGATTTGAATTCGTCTAGGGTAGACAGGTGCTAACTTACCATTTTCTTCCCTATTTTAACTTGTATTCCTAATATGTTTTTTGTGATAGATAGATGATAGATAGATAGATAGATAGATAGATAGATAGATAGATAGATAGATAGATAGATAGATAGATAGATAGATAGATAGATAGATAGATAGATAGATACGGTAGGTAGGTAGGTAGGTAGGTAGGTAGGTAGGTAGGTAGGTAGGTAGGTAGGTAGGTAGGTAGGTAGGTAGGTAGATAGATAGATAGATAGATAGATAGATAGATAGATAGATAGATAGATAGATAGATAGATAGATAGATAGATAGATGATGGATGGATGGATGAGAGAGAGAGAGAGAGAGAGAGAGAGAGAGAGAGAGAGAGAGAGAGAGAGAGAGAGAGAGAGAGAGAGAGAGACTAACATATAAATACACATAAATAATCACTTTCCATTTTGAATACATAGCGTGAAGAGGAAACTTGAGAGTTCACAAGGTTGATGCTACACGCAACAAAAATGTGACTGAATCTGGGTGTTCTTCTTCGGGTACCACGAAGCCCCCTCCCAGAAGGAAAGAATTACTCAATATTCCACCATAATTCCAATACCCCAATTATCTGAACAAACTAATAAGGCCAATCATTAACAAGATATAATCACTCCCAGGGTTATATCTCGAAGTCCCCCAAATTTCTAGTCCTTAAAAGTTATAGTTTTCAGTATAGTTTTTACACACTGTTAATAATAATAATAAAAATACAATTAGGTTACCCGATCATCAACTTCCACCTTCTAACAATTAGGGTTAATTGCAGCAATTGTACAAAATCTGTTGTGTTCGAGCTCAGTTGCCGTGGTGTGCTCAATAAAGTTAGTGGGCTGGATCTGCTCATAAACGGGGCCCTGGGTGATCTTGACGGGAACTCTACAGGTGACCAAATGCAAAACTAATCTCTTCCGTCTCGCCTGGGAGAAGAGAATTCCACACCAACTGAATTCGGGTACTAGAATCAGGATGTTTCTCATGAGGAGAATGAACCTGAATCTGCAAATGGGCAGCAGCAAGGGTTGAGCCCTCTGGGGTGGGGGAGGGGAGAGGGGGCCTATCTAGTGACCGGCCAGGCTTGCAACTGGGAGTTGTGAAGTGGTCCAGGAGGAAGAAGTCCAGAACCCCACTACTCCTATGATCTTCCATCTTGCTCCCCACAGATCTGGGCATCTTCCTACTGCAGCCTCCGATGCCTCCTTGGGAGATGAGCACAGGTGAAATCCAGCCAGTTCTCACCAATTTGCCCAAACCATTAGTAAATTGCTTAGGCAGTTCGGAGAACTGGTTAAAAATAAACTGCAAGGGAGGGTTGGTTTATTTTTTTCTCTGTCTCCCTTCAGTAATAGCTCCACTTAACAGAAGTTGCAGCTGGAATGCAGCCGATACACGCTGAATCAAGTCAATAAACAACAAAAACTGACAGGATTAGGGCAGGGAAACCCATCAATCACCCATCTAAGGATGGGATTAACCTCTTCCCTTCAGGAAGAAGGACAAGATTACAAATATTTTTATTATAAAGAGTATTGAGTAATACTTCTGTGATCAGCTGATACTCCCTGGAGTTTCCCACGACCTTTTACAGCTGCTGCAGTGTTGGCTACTTCTTGTTATACAGGAGGGGACAACGATGCAGCTTGATCATACAGGCTGTCAATTTAATGCATGTGTAGTCCAGCCAGCTGTATTGCTTCTGCTGTGAAGCACCCAATTTAGAACATAGAATAGAGTTGGAAGGGTTAATGGCTTTTGGCAGTAGCCCAGGCTTTCAATTAGCCTGAGCAGCTGCTCTTAGGTTCTTTCTCAGCTGCTCGTTTGCTTTGGGGTAGACTTTTTTTAATAATTTAATAATTTAACCAATAATATCTGCAAATACTACCTCTAATGGTTCACTGGTTTTAAATCCATTAACTCTGTTTGCAGGAGTTACCTTGCTCTTTTCCTGACTACAAGCATTACAGTTTAAAGCATTACAATTTCCATGTAATTCCTTCATGTAATTCCTAATTAAAAAGAAAGCTTGTACTTAAACATAGACTGAATTGAAACAAACTAATTCTCTATAAAATGGGTAAGAAAACATTTCACTTTAGAATGAACACAGGTATATATTTATGTAGGCATCACTAGAATGGAATGGAATGGAATGGAATGGAATGGAATGGAATTTTTAGATTTATTATTAGAGTTGGAAGGGACCTTGTAGGTCATCTAGTCCAACCCCCTGCTCAAGCAGGAATTCCTACATCATTTGAGACAGATGGCAGTCCAGTCTCCCCTTGAAGGTCGCAAGTGTTGGGGCTCTCACAACCTCCGCTGGCAAGCTGTTCCACTGGCACATGGCACATGGAGCCATATCGCAGGGCACGCGAGGCGTTGCCCTATGTCAGCTCCAGCGTGCATGCGTGAGCTGGCCAGCTCATTTTCGGCCTTGTTTTCACTCTCCCCAGGCTTCAGGTGAAGCCTCCTGAATCCTGGGGACAGGGAAAAACGGCAAAACGGCAAAACGGAAGTTAGTTTCCGGTTTGGCTGTTTTTCACCTTCCCCAGGATTCAGGAATCCCTTGTGAGGCCTGTGCACATGCAAGGGGGGCAGTGTGTGCGTGCATGGGGGGTTGTGCGCATGCGCTGGGGAGGGCATGGGTGTGGGCTTGCGCGTACGCTAGCGCACTCACGCACACCCTTTTGGCATGTGAACCAAAAAAGGTTCTCCATCACTAGTCTAGGGTCTCCTGCCTGAGCAGGGGGTTGGACTAGAAGACCTCCGAGGGCCCTTCCAGCCCTAGCATTCTATCGGGTGCAGCACCAGCATTCTGGTGTGATGTTTCCCATTGCTTCAGGGCCCCTGAGTTTCAGTTAAAATGTAACCATGTAAGAAAGACAAACAAAAGAACAAAAGAACCAGCCCAGGATCCAGAGGGATCCTCCCTGTGTCAAGAGACAACCCCAAAGCCCCCAAAGCTCTGGGTGCAAATTCTATTAGGGTGGGGGGGTCTCCAACCTTGGCAACCTTAAGATTCCCAGAATTCCCCAGCCTCTATTTGGGGGCTGCTCTATCCCCCCACAAACACCCCAGAGTACCTACAACTGAGGAAAGCTTTGAGTTTCCAGAATCTCCTCTCTTGCCAGACGACAGAAGCTGCAGCACCTTCCCCGACGATTCCAAACGATGCGAGGAGCCTGAAAAACGTTTTTTCTACAACGTCACCTCCAGGAGCTGCGAGCCTTTCACTTACTTTGGCTGCCCCGGGAACCGCAACAACTACCCCACTTTCAAGCAATGCCAGGAAAACTGTGGAGTGGCTGGTGAGCCTGGCTGTTGGGCAGGGCGGAGCAAGGCCTGAGGGCCCCTGGGATAGGCCTGGTCATTCCTTGGGCCAGGGGGGGCAGGCTGAGGAGTAGCAGGGGTCTTGGGGAGGGGGGGTCTCCTGTGCCTTGGTGGGAAAAGGCCCAACCCAGCTGCGTGCATCTTCTTCTAAGCTTCTTTTGGGGCTTCTGCCCTTGCACAACGCAGTCCCCCTTGCTTGCTTTTCCTTTGGTGCAGCTGATCTCAGAGTCCAGTACTGGGGGAGGGAGGCTCCCCTCTTTCCTGCACCTCCTCTGCCCCCCCCCCAACTCTGATGGGGCTGAATGAGTGGCGCTTCTTCACCCATCGGGGCAGCCCTTCTGGGTGAGGGGTGAAGGGCTGGGGTCCTGGAGAGACTGGGACTCAAGCCATGGGGGTTGCATAGGCCTTCAGTGGCCTTTGGCCTGAACCCAGGGTCCTGCTGGACAGCAGTGCAAACTCAGCCCCTTCCTTTCAAGAAGGGGGTGGGCTGAAGGGTGGGGGGTCCCTGAGACAGGCAGGCAGGCAGGGAACACTTGGGGGGGGCAAGAGAAGAGTCCGGAATGAATACGCAAAATGGCAGCTTTGCTGTGTTTCTACACATCTAATCCTAACCCTAATAACCCATCTGGAAGGGAGGGGGGGTGTACTGTCACCATGGCAAAGCTGCCCCCCTTGCATTTCAAAAGCAGTTTGAAGTATCTGATTTGCTTTTGTGATCTGTTGAAGAAATACTGTGTGATTTCTTTGGAAAATACTGAACTTTAAAGTTTGCTCTCCTGAAAAAAACAAAAAACAAAAAACAAAAAAAAACTTTGCCTTTCTTCATCCAATTTCAACGCCCAATAGAAGCTATACCTTAAGAAAAATAAATGCTCTGCCTATTGCCTTGCCTTTATAATTTGTTTGATGGAATGGCTGAGAGTAGATGTTGAAAGGCCAAGATTGTGCAAATAGCTAGTGTGCTGTCACAGATGACAGGATAGTTAGCTTAATTTAGGATATGTCTCTTTAAGACTTTGCATTAAGGGAATTGTAGTTTACATGGCACTCTGGGTATTGTAGTTACACATGTGACCACTTCTATGTATTCTTATTGGTTCTGATCTGGGAGGAGGAGTGATTGGGAGAAAGCATTTCATTCAGCCTTTGTTCTTAAACAAGCAAGTCAACATGTAACATGGGGAAAAAGCAATGTCCTTTTACCTGCAAACAATGGGAAAAGATTAGACTACAGAAGAATTCCTCTACGTAATCATAAGTTATGATTGGAGATACCTGTAATAAACTAATTTGTGATAACCCGTTTGCTCAGTTTAACTTTCTGGACGGAGTTCAGCTCTCGTTCCATGACAGTAAAAGGACATTGCTTTTTCCCCATGTTACATGTTGACTTGCTTGTTTAAGAACAAAGGCTGAATGAAATGCTTTCTCCCAATCACTCCTCCTCCCAGATCAGAACCAATAAGAATACATAGAAGTGGTCACATGTGTAACTACAATACCCAGAGTGCCATGTAAACTACAATTCCCTTAATGCAAAGTCTTAAAGAGACATATCTTAAATTAAGCTAACTATCCTGTCATCTGTGACAGCACACTCCCCGTCTGGGATTTGTAAAATTCCACTATTAACTAGCGAATAAATTGAAGTAAAGAAAGGTATAGGCTAAATAATGTAACTTAATCATCTGACTAAAGTAAACAGAGTATAGCACTAGCAAAGTCTCTGAGAAATCCACATGGCAAGACTTTAAACAAAGGAAATAAAGAAGACCTACTGCCCAAGCATTAATTAGCAAAAGCGCCATCTGGTGGCCAAAGCCTGAAACTCAGTTAAAATAAGCTAAACCGTAAGACTCGCTCGCTGCCTCCCTTTACTGGCCATCAGCTGAATTTCATTAAATACACTAAAGCCAAGGAAAGCCAATAAGAAGCCCTAATGCTCAAGTGAACTGCAGCCACATTCCTAAACCTCGACGGCGCCCCCTATAGACCTGAAAGTGAGTTGCATCTCAAATATTTTTTTTCTTCCCTTTGAAAGTTACCTTATCTCTTTCTAAGCATGGCAGAGGCTGCTGGGGCACTGGCAGAGATCACCTCACCAACTGATCTCAACAGTAATATGGACAATGATGTCATGGAATCTTTCCCAAGTGGGGAAGGAGCATCCGATTTGCTAGAAACGCAGAGTCACCTGTCTGACAACACTTTAATCGCAGATTTTGATGTTCCAATTTCAAGAGAGGCAGAAGCACCCCAGAAAAGCTATGATTTGAGGCCGAATATAAAGCTTACCAAGCGCGCTCGAGCTAAGCTAAACCAGGAATGGGATAAGTGCTACAAACACAATAACACGCTCTGGAATAGATTGTTACAGTACTACACCGCTGACAGAGAAGCACTCTCCCCAAGTCGCATTCCCGAGATGGATGCAGACTACAAAATTATGTTCCTACAATGGAAAGACTGTGTGCCTAAACATATCCGCATCCAGAAGAAGTTACAAAGTGAGGGGCTTCTGAAGGACCTACAAGCTCTTCAGCTGAGAAATAAAGAACGAGAAAGGCTTCTCCTAAGCAAATTTGACCCTTTCAAAGCCGACCTTCTGCCTCAAACCGAGCTTCAAACGGAGACCACAACAAGCGAGAAGGACGCACACCAGCTGTCTACTCCTCCGCACATGCCTTCACCAAAACCATCTGAAGCACCTTCACGTGCTTCTGACAAGTCCACATCCACACGTCTCAAGGACACAACGAACGAGAAGCCCAGATCAGAGGCAGCCCATCGATCAAAGAAAGCCTCCTCCTGCTGCTCGAAGCCAGCCGGATCTCACGTGGGCAGCAGCATCTCACGGCACTCATCCCGTCACAGCTGTAGATCCAAGGCCTCCAGAGCAGAGAGTTTAGCCGACAAAGCTAAAAGAGCACAAGTGGATGCCACAGTAGCCAAGGTAGCTCTACAGCTAACAGAGCAAGAGAACTTACAAAAAGAAGAAATAGCCAGAGCACAAGCCAAACTTGTCAGTTTGCAGAGCAAAAGGGAGACCACGCTAAAGATATAGCAAGGGCCGAAGCTTTACAGGCAAGCGTCCAAAGCGATATCCCCAAATTCGATCCCACGGTGTTGGAAGAGGAGGACCCGAACGATCGAGTACAGACCTATGTAAATGAACAAAGCTCACTACTGGCTGACCCTTTAACTACTAGAGGGTCTCAGCCGGCGCCAGTAGCAACCTTTAATCTCAACGTCGATGCCAAGACATTCCTGCCAAACCCTCCGGCCATCGCGACTGTGCCTATTGCGACTGCGCCCAACCCTTCGGACATCGCGACTATGCCTATCATGACAGCGCCCAACCTTCCAGCCATCGTGACTGCGCCTGACCCCCCGACCATCTCTACTGCTGCTACACAGCCCAATGGCCAAGATCCGCCCATCTGGCAAGACCTGATGAACCCCTTTTACGTCGGATGGACAGGAAGGAGCCAACCACCCCTAAAGCAGGCCACTGACATTTCTGAGATGCACAGCTTACCATCACCTCCTGTACATCACCCGGTGGAAGTCCCAAAGGACCCCGTATGCCTCTGTAAAGGGCATATAGCATGTACATCCCGACAGACAAAGGTGGATCTGGCAGCCAGTGGGATCGAGAAATTCTCGGACATACCCGGCAAAAGATACATGCTATGGAAGGACAATTTCATGAATGGCATCCAGGAAGAGAGGCTACGCCCAGCCAAACAGCTTAGACACATGGTAGCATGTCTGGGACCTGATTCTGCTGAAATTGTTAGAGATATCCACTCCACCAACTTAGTTAAAGCAGACGTCGCCCTTCAGGAATCCTGGGCTGCACTCGACCTACGTTTTGGGTCATCCGTAGTGATAGAGTCCTCATTATTAAACCATATCAAGAACTTCCCAAACATCACCTTGAAAGACCCTAAAAGGCTGTGGAAATTTGCCCATGAACTGAAACTGTTGCGGACATCCCAAGGGGATCCCAACTTACCGGGACTTATGTGTCTCGACCATTATGACACACAACAGCACATCATTGCTAGATTTCCAAAGGAACTAAACAGAGAATGGATCCAAGCAGCGGCAGCTTATAAAGTGAATCACCAACAAAAAAACCCTTCCTTTGCCTTCCTCACAGACTTCATCAACCACCAAGCAACTATATATAATGATCCTGTTAATCTCCTCACTTTGGAGAATTGCCACGCAGTTAACAAAGTTAACAACCAGACCCTTGATTCTTCCAAGAACCCATCGCTCACAGCGAGTGTATCTGTGCATGACACACAGGTCTTTACTCCTTCCACGAGGTACCACGCCGAGCAGCCACCAAGTAGACCTGCACGTTCCCCTCTGACGACACCTACATATCTACAGTGCCCATTCCACAACCTCCCACATCCTCTGAATAATTGCAGAGATTTCCGGAGCCAGCCCTTAGATGAAAGAAAGGCTCTGATAAGAGACTACGGGGTATGCTTCAAGTGTTGTAATTCAAGGGAGCACTTGGCCAACGAATGCACAGCGCAAATACGATGCTACATATGCAAGAGCAATCAGCACCCTGCTGCCCTGCACCTAGACTTTGACCCAGCAACCCAGCCAGCTCATTATACACGACCACCTCCCTTTACACGGGCTACCCCTGTTCCACGGTCGACTACCTACACACGAACAACTCCCAACTCACGACCGACCGATCACCCACGACCACCTCCTGCTTTACGGTCACCCCCTAATACACGACCCACTCCGAATTCTGCCGCTTCTGTGGAGACTCAGACACCAACGACCGTAAACGTCAATGTCCATTGCACGTCAATCTGCGCTGGCTCACCATTCCCTCACTCATGTCATCACATATACTTGGCTAAAGTCTACCCAGCGGGATGGCCAGAAAAGGCAGTGAACATGTATGTAATACTGGACTCGCAGAGCAATAGGTCGTTAGCCAAATCTGCATTCTTTGACCTCTTCGATGCACCGGCTGAAGAAACGCACTTCACGATGTCCACGTGCTCTGGTTCACAGCGCACGGCGGGGAGGAGTGTAACTGGATTCTACATAGAGCCATTAGACGGGAGCGAAACATTCAAACTGCCGCCATTGCTAGAGTGTGACAACATACCAAATGATCGCAGGCAGATCGCGACCCCAGAGGTAGCAAGCAGTATACCTCATTTAAGGCACTTAGCTCACCTTTTTCCTGCCTTGGACCCCAAAGCCAGCATCCTCCTCCTATTGGGCTCAGACACTCCCGACCTCTCCTTCCCCTATGAGGCGGTCAAAGGTGCGAAAGGAGCACCAATTGCCATCAGAACTGTACTTGGGTGGGCCATCTACGGAACAGTCTGCATCGATAGGCTGCAAGCCCCTAACCAAGCAGATGTTTCTGTGACCATCCTCAGCAATGGTAGAGCATCCCACTGGAAGCCATGCCACGAACACTTCACGGTTTCAATGGACTACTCCGTTCTAGGAGCGACGGTGTTTCAGACCAGCAAGGAAGACAACGAGTTAAGCATGTCAATAGAAGATAAACGCTTTCTACAACTCATGGAAAAGGAACTGCAACGAGACGCTGGTGGAAGCTGGGTTGCACCACTGCCCTTTCGCGCACCCAGGCAGCGCTTACCTAACAACCGTGAGCAAGCTATCTCTCGCCTCTTCAGTCTGAAAAGACTTATGAACAGGAAGCCCGCAATGAAAGCTCATTTGGTGGAGTTCATAGACAAGATGATCAAAAACGGACATGCTGAAACTGCCCCACCTCTGAAACAGGATGAAGAATGTTGGTACCTGCCGTTCTTTGGAGTATACCATCCACAAAAGCCAGGGCAAATAAGAGTGGTCTTTGACGCAAGTTCTCAGTTCCAAAACCACTCCTTGAACAAAGTCCTTACAGGACCCGACCTTATCAACAGCCTGTTAGGTGTGCTTATTCGCTTCAGAAAAGAGGCCACAGCCTTCATGGCTGACATCCAGCAGATGTTTTACTCGTTTGTTGTCAGGGAGGATCACCGCAATCACCTGCGCTTCCTGTGGTTCAGCGACCAACAGCACGATCAACGGGTCACAGAGTACAGAATGAGAGTACATGTCTTTGGAAATGGTTCCTCTCCTGCAATCGCCAATTATGGCCTCCAACACACCACTCGTGTAGGTGAGGTGAGGCCAAATACGGTCAAGATGCCAGGCGCTTCGTGGAACGAGACTTCTACGTCGACGATGGTCTAAAATCCGTACCTACACCATCAGAAGCCATAGACCTATTGAAAAGGACACGCCAGATGCTAGCGGAGGCCAACCTCAAACTGCACAAAATAGCATCCAACAGTGAAGAAGTACTAAAAGCCTTCAATCCTGAAGACCACGCCAAGGGTTTACAAGACCTTGATTTTGGCGCCGACACCCCTCTTGTCCAACGGAGTCTTGGCCTGTGTTGGGACTTGAAGAAGCACGCCTTTACTTTCAGAGCCCCAGCTCAGAATACCGCCTTTACAAGAAGAGGAGTTTTGTCGACAGTAAACAGCCTTTTCGACCCTCTAGGTTTTGCTGCGCCAGTAACTATACAAGGAAGATTCCTTCTAAGGATGCTATCCCAAAGCACCAAGGATTGGGACAAGCCACTTCCGACAGAACAGAAACAAAAATGGGAGACATGGCGTGCCTCCCTGAGTGATCTTCAAGGTGTCAGTGTACACCGTACATACGTTCCCATCTCACCCGCCACCACGACGAAAGGAGAGCTGCATATCTTTTCGGACGCATCCACACAGGCGATAGCCGCCGTGGCATATCTCAGAGTCTACGGCGGGGAGGGTGACAGTTACGTCGGCTTCGTCATGGGGAAGGCAAAGCTAGCACCACAACAAGGTCACACCGTACCAAGATTGGAGCTCTGCGGCACCGTATTAGCCGTAGAGCTCGCAGACTTGATAACTAAAACCATAGACCTTGAACTACAACCCACCACCTTCTACACAGATAGCAAGGTGGTGCTAGGCTACATTCACAACCAGACAAGACTCTTCTATCTCTACGTAGCCAACAGAGTGGACAGAATCAGAATGTCCTCCAATCCAGAACAATGGCGTTTTGTGCCAACAGATAAGAACCCGGCGGATCATGCTACACGATCGATTCCCGCCTCCCAGTTGGCAGAATCCACCTGGCTAAAGGGCCCCGAGTTTCTAGTCCGCTCTCAGAGTTCGACGCCACAGATGCCAGAACACTATGACCTTGTTGACCCAGACCAAGATGAGAATGTTCGACCTCAAGTGCCCGGAAAACCTCTTATATCGGGCAAAGACGTGAACGCCCTTGTGACCTGTTCAGCGACAGCAGTCAAGGACACAGGAAACTGACGTCTTAAACATGAACTAGAGCCAGTCACCTTCAAGAAATTTTCTAGATGGAAATCCATCGTGCGGGGCGTGGAAGTGCTCCTACGCTTTCTGTGCCGCAGAATGGCTTCACAGATTAGTGATTCAGAAAGCCGCCTACAAGCAGAGAGAGGGATCCTACGGATTGTGCAACACAATGTCTACTCGGCGGAGTTAGAACACCTTAAAGCTAAGAAACCTATTCCAAAATACAGCCTGCTTCTGACATTGAACCCGTATCTTGACAGTGAGGACTTGCTGCGAGTGGGGGGGGGCGTCTGAACAAGGGCAATATGGACTTCACCATAAAACACCCCATCATCCTTCCCACTTGCCACCACGTAACAAACCTGTTGGTTCAGCACTATCACGAAAAAGCACACCATCAAGGCCGCCACTTCACAGAGGGAGTTGTTCGAGCTGCCGGATTCTGGATCGTGGGTGCCAGGAAGCTCATCTCAACTGTCTTACATAGGTGTCTGTGCTGCCGCAAACAAAGAGGGGGGACGCAACATCAGTTGATGGCTGACCTGCCACCAGAACGTCTCAGTACCGAACCACCCTTCACCTATGTAGGCCTAGATGTCTTTGGCCCGTGGTTAGTGGCTGCCCATAAAACCAGAGGCGGTCAAGCTCACAACAAACACTGGGCCGTCCTTTTCACATGTCTCAGCATTCGAGCCGTCCACATCGAGGTCATCGAATCTATGGACAGTTCCTCCTTCATTAACGCTCTGAGAAGGTTCCAAGCCCACAGGGGCCCGGTCAAAGCATTTAGATCTGACCGTGGAACAAACTTTGTGGGAGCCTGTAAAGAACTACAGATCAATGAAAGCACTCGCCTCAACCCAGCAATTGATGGCTATCTGAGGGCCCAAGGCTGCGAATGGACATTTAACCCTCCCCATGCTTCCCATATGGGTGGAGCATGGGAAAGGATGATCGGAATAGCCCGCAAAATCTTTGACTCCATGATGACGAAAGAACCTACGCTGACACATGAGGTCCTTACCACCCTCATGGCGGAAGTGGCTGCTATCATCAACGCTCGACCTCTGGGTCCAATCTCATCAGACCCTGAGAACCTGACTATTCTTTCACCAGCCACTCTGTTAACACAAAAGACAGGCGAATGGCCAGCTCCAGAAGTGAACTTCGTTCCTAAGGACAGATATAAGCAACAGTGGAGACAGGTTCAACTGATGGCCAACACCTTCTGGAAGCGTTGGAAGCAAGAATACTTGACTACCCTTCAGGTTCGCCGCAAATGGGATACCCCAGAGCCGAACCTGGAAGAAGGAGACCTCGTCCTGTTGAGGGACAAAGGCGCACATCGAAACTCTTGGCCAATGGGACTTGTCCACCGAGTTCAGACCAGCACTGATGGACTGATTCGCCAAGTAGAAGTCCAAGTCACAAAGCCGCAAGACCCAGGCCACGACCCAAAGACCTCCGTCAAGAAGCTCTACACCAGACCAGTCACCGACCTAGTCTTGCTGAGAAGAAAGATCGAGCTTCGAGATTGAACCTCAAGCTTTGCATGCCCACTGTCTACCTCAATGTTGGCATTGCTCGATGATATAATCTGTTCACTTTAGTTATTCAGGTAGTTAAGTCACGCTGTTTACGTTTATTTGTTTGTTTAGCCAATTAGATAGTCATTTATATTGCCTATGTTATGCTTGTGTATTCCAGTCAGATAGTTAAGTTACAATATTTAGCCTATATCTTTGTTTACGCCAGTGTATTCGCTAGTTAGTAGTGGAATTTTACAAATTCCAGGCGGGGAGTGTACTGTCACCATGGACAGGATTATTTAGTGGATGTAGGAAATGTTTCTTTAAAACAATTGCATTAGGGGTAATGTAGTTTTTTGTGTGACCACATCTATGTGACCTTATTGGTCCTCATCTGGGAAGAGGAGTTAGTTATGTTAGCACGCCTGTTAGCCTTTGTTCTTCAAAGATTCTGCATCATGTAACCTCCGAGACAAGCAATGTCCTTTTACCTGCACATGAGAGAGATTATACTGCAACAGGATTTACATCATAATCGTGAGTTGTTGTGTGAATGCCTGTAATAAAATAATCTGTGATATCTAGTGTGCTGAGTTATCTATCTGGAAGAAATCGATTTCTCCAATCCAGAATAGGGGGTGTCACCCCAGTTCTGCTCCATTCATGCTCTGCACAGCAGGAGCTCCTGCCTGCACCCCCACTGCCAGGGGGGAGTGTGGGAAGTGCCAGAAGAGAGGTAGGTGTGCAGTGCTGCTGAGGAGGTGGGGATGAAAGGTGGGAGGCCATGCGGGAAGAAGGTCCTGCCACAACTCCCCTCAATCCATACCTTGAGGGCTGTGTGCAAAAAAGAGGAAGGGAGGGAAGGAGAGCCCCCCCCCCCCGCACTGGCAGCACTGCAGAAGGAGCCTTCTCCCTGCCTCTCCCCCCCCCAAGATTCTGCTGCAGCATCGGGCCCTCTGGAGCCGGGCTCTCTTGGGAAGGCTGTCCATCCTTGGGGGAGGGGGCTGGCCTGCACCAAATTGTAGGCACCTAGACTGGCTGGGGTGTCACAAAGGCAGTGGCTGTGGTGTTCTTGCGCAAAGCAGCCCCTCACAAAGGGGGAGGGGGGTCTCTCTGGTTCTTGGACGGGTCAGCCTAGCAAGAAGGGGGGGGGCTCTGCAATGTGTCAAGGAAGGCCGTTTCTGACGCCTCCTTCCCTTTTCCAGGCTCCAGAAAGTACCATGGAATGAAGCTGCTTTGCCGTAAGGAAAAAAAGAAGCCAGGCCACTTTGGACTGGGTGGAAGTCTGCAATAACTTATTGCCTGTGGCCCCAGATGCTGTGCGAGTCGTAGGAGGCTGCCTCCCCTTCACCGTTAAAGCACGGAGTTTGCCAGATCTGCCAGGCACGTTTATGGTGGCCCCCATGCATCTGTAGAAATTGAACCAATAGATAAATAAATACACCCACTTGCCCCAGATCTCACACACACTTGCTGGGTGCCCATCTGGCTGTTCTTTATCCTCCTTGCCAGCCATACAGAGGAGGGTGTGCCAGTCCTACCCACCCAAGGAGCCATCACAGACATGGGGGAGGGGAGGCTTTCTGGAGTGTCTCCCCCTCTGCCTACAGGAGCCCACCACCTATTTTGCCAGCTTAACGCGTCCCCTTTCATATCCAGCGCCTGGATTCTCACACCTCCCTCAAACCCAGGGGTGAAATTCAAAATTTCTCCCTACCGGTTCTGTGGCCGTGGCTTGGTGGGCGTGGCAGGGGAAGGATACTGCAAAATCTCCATTCCCCCCCCCCCACTCTGGGGCCAGCCAGAGGTGGCATTTGCCGGTCCACTGACTGAACTACTCAAAATTTCCACTACCGGTTCTCCAGAACCTGTCAGAACCTGCTGAATTTCACCCCTGCGTCAAACCAGATAGTGAATCAACCTGTTTTTCTGTGCTCACACCACACACTGGATCAGAAACTAACCACAGAGCAACACACAAAGCCACAAAAATTAATCCAAATTAAGAGTCTCCAAATTTCTCCAGCTGTGGGATGCATGGCCGAGGAGCCCCCAACCTTCTAATTAGACCAGGATGGCCAAGGATTAAGTGGAGAGAAGCTGGCTCAAGAAAACCATCTTCCGCTGTTCCAGATCAAGTGGGAACCATCCTGGAGGGGGGGCATGTCTTATTAATGGCTTAGAAGGGGGGGCGAATGGTCTCAGAGCCACAGAGGGCACCAGAAGGGCCACACACAGTTTGAAAATGATTGGGAGGAAGGGCTGCTGCGTGGGGCAAAATGCAGCCCACTCCCATCCAGACGTCCGCAAGGAGCCTCTAAATGTTAAGAGTGGCTTCAACTTTAAAGAATGGATTTCATAAAACATTTTTTGCAAGCTTGGGCTGAAGCATGGGAAAAGGTCTCCATAGAATAGAACTGAAAGGGACCTTGGAGGTCTTCTAGTCCAACCCCCTGCTTAGGCAGGAAGCCCTACACCACTTCAGACAAATGGTTATCCAACATCTTCTTAAAAACTTCCAGTGTTGGAGCATTCACAGCTTCTGGAGGCAAGCTGTTCCACGGATTAATTGTTCTAACCGTCAGGAAATTTCTCCTTAGTTCTAAGTTGCTTCTCTCCTTGATTAGTTTCCACCCATTGCTTCTTGTTCTACCCTCAGGTGCTTTGGAGAATAGTTTGACCCCCTCTTCTTTGTGGAAGCCCCTCAAATCTTGGAATACTGCTATCATGTCACCTCTAGTTCTTTTCTCTGGACTAGCCAATCCTTTCAAACTAAATCAAACGAGGTGATCCTATGTGTTGTGACCATAATTTAAGGTTTGAATCAAACCAGCTTCAGACAGTAACTTCATTAGATATTTTTATCCTAACTTTATTACATTATAAGTAACTCAGGGTGGTGAACACACACCTAATACTCCTCCCTCCTCTTATTTTCCCTGCAAACAGCAACCCTGTGAGGTGGGCCGGTGGAAAGTCACCCAGCCAGCTTTCATGCCTAAGGCAGGACTAGAATTCGCTGCTTGAGGAGGGGGTTGGACCAGAAAGCCTCCCAGGCCCCTTCCGACTCCCTTCTCCTGTATTCTGGGAGCTCCTGTCCTGGAAGCGAAGAGGCTGTGGGTGGGACAGCTGGAGGACACGACTGCCTCCTGCCGGCCATTTGCTGCCCACATTGCAAAAGCTGTTGCCAAAACTCTGCACAACCTACACAGCCCCAGGGCAGGAGGTCGGTCGGAGCAAGCTATGAGGAGCATCAGGGCCAGACCTGGGCATGCGTAAATCCCTTTGAGATGCCTGTGAGGTTTTTCATAATGGGTTGACTTCACAGAACATGTTTTAGGTGGCTAAAGTAGGATAAAGTAAGAAGTAGGATAAAAACTAAACTCTGCACCTCAATTGAAGACAGAATAACAGAGTTGGAAGGGACCTCGGAGGTCTTCTAGTCCAACCCCTTGCTCAACCAGGAAACCCCACCATTTCAGAGAAATGGTTGTCCACTGTCTTAAAAACTTCCTGTGTTGGAGCACCCACAACCTCTGGAGGCAAATTGTTCCAATGATGAATTGTTCTAACTGTCAAGAAATCAAGAAGCAATGGATGGAAACTAATCAAGGAGGGAAGCAAACTAGAACTAAGGAGAAATTTCCTGACAGTTTTACAACAATTAATCAGTGAAATGATTAATTGCCTCCAGAAGTTGTGGGTGCTCAAACCCTGGAGGCTTTTAAGAAGTGATTGGACAGCCGTTTGTCCACAATGATATAGGACAGTGATGGCGAACCTATGGCACTCGTGCCACAGGTGGCATGCGGAGCCATATCTGAGGGCACATGAGGCGTTGCCCTATGTCAGCTCCAGCGCACATGCGAGCGCTGGCTAGCTGATTTTCAGCCGTCTTTTACGGCCGTTTTCGCTCTCCTCAAGCTTCAGGAAAGCCTCCTGAACCCTGGGGATGGGGAAAAATGGGACCACAGGCTAACCAGAAGTTCAGAAACTAACTTCTGGTTGGCCTGTTGGGCTGTTTTTTGCCATCCCCAGGCTTCAGGAGGCTTTTCTGAACCCTGGGGAGAGCGAAAAACAGCCCAACGAGCCTACCGGAAGTCCAGAGGCTTCAGTGAGGCCTGTGCGCATGCGTGGGTGAGAGCATGGGGGGGTTGTGCGCATGCGCGGGGGGCAACGCAGGGGTTTTGTGCATGCGTGGGGGGAGGGCATTGCATTATGGGTGTGGGCATGCGCGTGCACGCTATCGCACACACATGCTCCCTTTCGGCACCCGAGCCAAAAAAGGTTCGCCATCACTGATATAGGATCTCCTGCTTGAGCAGGGGGTTGGACTAGAAGACCTCCAAGGTCCCTTCAACTCTATTATTCTGCCATTCATTCATTTCTTGCACGAACAATCTCCAGGAGCGTGGCTTGCTGAAACATTACTGACATAAGTAGAAACGGAGAATCTCCCCTGCATTTTCTCAGTCCCATGAAACACAACCAGCTAATTTCATGCGGGAAAGTACACATCCATGTCAATCAAGCCACATTCATAGCATGAGCAGAGGTGTCCAACAGAGCTGGCTGGGGAATTCTGGGAGTTGAAGTTCACAAGTCTTAAAGTTGGCAAGAGTGGATACCCCAACTTAGTGGCTGCAGGGTAGAAACCCTCAAAAATTACCAAGAATTTTTGATGCAAAAAATCTGCCCCAAAACACAAAGGAGACTTTTTTTCCAAAGCATATAAAAAAAATGTGTGTGTGTATGTGTGTGTAATGTATATGTATATATACAGTTATAGGGGAAAAAACAGTATCAGGCAGTGTAAGAAGTCCTTGACTTACAGTAATTTGTTTAGTGACCATTAGAAGATACAACAGCACTGAAAAAAGTGACATAACCATTTTTCACATTTAGGACCGTTGCAACGTCCTTGTGGTCATGTGATCAAAATCCAGCCACTTGGCAATGGGTTCATATTTATGACGGTCGCAGTGTCCTGGGGTCACATGATTTGTGACCTTCTGATGAGCAAAATCAATGGTGAAGCCGGATTCACTTAACAACCGTGTGACTAACTTAGCAACTGCAGTGATTCACTTAACAACTGTGGCAAGAAAGGTCGTAAAATGGGACAAAACAAATGTCTCGCTTAGCAACAGAAATGTTGGGCTCAATCGTGGTCATAAGTTGAGGAGTCATGAAGCCATGAAGCGAGATATGAACAGATTAGGGACTGCCCTGGCTCCAAATTAAATTGAAATTAGAAGTTTTAATGTGTTTGAAAATGAAAGCTTCAAAGCTCCAGACCCCCAAGATTGTGCTTCCAATCCCCCTTCTTGGGCTCCATCCCTTTCCAGGCGCTTCTGGGCCTGCGGTTAGGGCCTCGACCCTCCCACAAGATCTCCCCAGGCGTCAAATGTCGGCTTCCCATCGTTGCTGGCATCTCCAGCCTGAGGAACAACTGCCATTTCTCCCATCAAGCCAACATCGGCCTCTTCGGGCCCCTCGTCACTCCAGCCATCATGGTAGGAGTAGGCGTCAAAGGGGGGCTTGTTTAATCCGTAATCCAGTTCCTTGTCAAAGGCATCGTCGCCATCTTGGTTTCCTTCTGGGGTGCCTCCTTCGTTCTCTTTGTCCTTCTCCCCCTCCTCTTCTTCATCTTCGTCATCAAAGAGGCCTTCCTCCTCCTCCTCCTCCTCCTCAGTTTTCTTCCCCTCCTCAGCTTCCTTCTCAGGTTTTGACTCCTTCTTGGCTTCGGGTTTCTCACCATCTTCTGGCTTTTCGGAGGAAGTTGGCTTGTCGGCAGATGGGCGTTTCTCATGTCCCACCTGAGAAGACGGCTTTTCACCAGCGACGGGCCTGCCATGGGCCTCGGGGCCACTGTTAGGAGCTGGCTTCTCTCCAGATGTGGGGCCCATGTGATGCCCAGCAGCCAAAGCTGGTTTCGGCTTGTCCTGGATGGTGTGTCCAGAACCAGGAACCAGCTTCTCTGTTGGGGTGGCCTTCCCCGTTCCAGACGTGGGTTTGTCACCTGGAGTGCTAGAAGTGGGCTTTTCGCTAGTGTTTGGCTTCCCACCAGATGTGGCCACGTTACTGGGATCCCAGACTGGGTTCCAAGTTTCCAGATTGGGCAATGCTGGCTTGGAAGCCAACTTGGGTCTGCCAAGAGAGCTGGGCTTGACAGGAGCTCCTCCCAGCTGAGTCCGGGCGTCCAGAGAGGGGTCCTTCTCAGATGCCCCCTGGGGCTTTTCAACTGGTCTGGGACCCCCAGAAGATTCAACTTCCAAGTAATTTACAGGGGGTCTTTCCAGCTGTGGCTTCTCTTTACAGAGGAGCTTTCCAGGGGGGGCTGGACCTGCTGCCTCGGGGCGAAGGCTGCCTTCCTTGCCAGGCTGTGGCTCTTCAGCCCCCATCTTTCTGTCCCCCCCACTTTCCTTCCCCTGGGGCAAAGGGCCCTTCTGGGCCTCCATGCATGACAGCTTTGCTTCCTCCTTCTGCGAGATCTTGTCCTGTGGGGCTTCCCCAGGGGCACCGCTGGGGGGAAGAGGGGGCTGTCCAGAAACCCCTGAATAAGAGAGAGAGAAGACAAATGGCATTAGAGGGAGGGAGATCTGGAGCTGCCAGTGCATGGTATGGGGGGGGATTTCTCCTGGGCTCCTTCTGCACCCCCCCCCCCACTGGAACTCAGTTGATGGGTCCCTCATTCCCTCTGAGAGGACAGAGATCCTTCTCCTTCTGGGGTCCCCCCCCCTCAAATAAGGGATGTCTGGAAGTCTCCTTGGTGAAAAACATCTGGGATGATGTTCCCTAGTTGGGGACTGAAACATCTGCAAGTACACTTCTTCCTCTTCCTCTTCCTCCTCCTCCTCCTCTTCACAACCCCCTCCCTTCTAAAACCTAGTTGGGGACTGAAACATCTGAAAGGAAACTTCCTCCTCCTCCTCCTCCTCTTCCTCCTCCTCCTCCTCCTCTTCCTCCTTTTCACAACCCCCTCCCTTCTAAAACAGATGATGCTACTTAGTTGGGCAATGAAACATCTGCAACAAAACAGCCAAGGAAGGACCAAACAGTCTTCCTCCTCGCTCTTCCATCCTCCTCCTCCCCCCTTTTTCGTTCTCCTCCATTCTGCAAACTCCTCTCCCTTGCAGCACTGATGACGTTCCCTAGTTGGGTCATGAAACGTCTGCAAGAAAATCACCAAGCTCTGAGAGCACCAAAGACCCCTCATTTCAACCCTGAGCTACAAAAATTCTCCTTTATTGGTACAATCAATAGCCTTGGCTCACCTCAGCGACTAGGCCAGATCAGAGGTGTCCAACCTTGGCCACTCTAAGACTTCCGGACTTCCACTCCCAGAATTCCCTAGCCAGCCAGGTTGGAAGTTGAAGTCCACAAGTCTTAAAGTGGCCAAGGTTGGACAGCCAGGACTGGATTCCTCATGAGATTTTACCTGGTTTCTCACCAAACACCTCTGGTGACATTTGGACCCACCCTCTGCTATTTTTATGTGTTTCCTTCCCCTGGCTTCGGCAGAAACTAATTGTTTAGCATTCCTTATATTACACAATCACAACACTTGTTATGAGGTGTGTAATTACAACAAGCCTGTTACTTCCACCCAGCCTTTGATGTTTTCTTTGTATTTCTCCTGTTTGTTTCTGTGCGAAACTCAAAAGTCCCAGGAATTTGCGAGGTGCATTTCTATCTGGCTACAAAATATTCTGGGGGCGGACAACCTCAGTGAAGCCGAACACCTCCCAACTCTTGCAGGTGTAAATTAGAGAAAATTACCTGGAAATAATTAGGAGGAAATGATTAGTAATCAGAATTATGGGGCAGGGACTGTTCAGCTCTGCCTCCCAAACCAGGGCAAGCTGACTCTGAGGGGGACGGCGAGGGACCCCACCCCCCCCACCCCCAAGTTCCAGCCTCTTCACTGACATTCTTCCCAGAAAGCCTGCTGTGCTTTTAGGACAGGGGCCTCTAAACTCGGCAAGTTTAAGTCTTGGGGACTTCAACTCCCAGAATTCCCCAGCTAGCTGGCTGGTGAATTCTGGGAGTTAAAGTCCCCAAGTCTTAAAGTTGCCAAGTTTGGAGGCCCCTGTTTTAGAACACAGAACATAGAAACCTAGGGCTGGAAGGGACCTCTGAGATCTTCTAGTCCAACCCCCTGCTCAAGGCAGGAGACCTTATACCAAGCTGGTCAAGTGATTTTGTAGAGGAGGGTCCATGCATCCCTAAGTGTTCAACGGGGTCTTTGGAAACCCCATGATCTCCAAAGGGAGGCCCAGGAGCCCCCGGAGCCCAGCTGGGCAATTTGGGGGACCCGGAGTTTCCTAGCCTGACTCCAACGGCATCCGCCCACTGCCCCCCCCCTTCGCAGGGTGCCCGATGCTTCCCAGCTCACACAGGGACTCTGGCTGAGCTTTGGGAACATCCAGGAGGAAGTCAGGCCCTGAAAACAGGGAAAGGGGTTGTGGCCCCCACCTGGGCAGCAGCCCCTCTGGGAAGGAGGTCAGGCCAGAGTCCAGATCCCAGCCTGCTCGGGTGGGTTGCCAAGTGCCTGAATTTTGATCATGTGACAATGTGGATGCTGCAATGGTCATACGTGTGAGAACCGGTCATAAGTCGCTTTTCTCAGTGCCGTTGTAACTTCAGTCATTAAACGGATGGTTGTAAGTTGAGGACTATCTGTACTGCCCAAAGGGCAGCCTTGCCAATGCTGAAAGTCAGTCAGAAAAGGCTCTAGAGAGCAAGGAAGTCCAACCTTGGCGACTTTAAGACCTCTGGACTTCAACTCCCAGAATTCCCCACCCAACAAAGCTGGTCAGGGGAATTCTGGGAGTTGAACTCCACAAGTCTTACATTTGTAGACTTGAGACTCTAGAAAGAGTGCAGAGAAGAGCAACCAGGATGATGAGGAGACTGGAGGGTAAAACATACAAAGAGAGGTTGCAGGAACTGGGCATGGCTCGTCTAGTGAAGAGAAGGACCAGGGGAGACATGATAGCAGTCTTCCAATATTTGAGGGGCTGCCCAGTAGTGGGTTCTAAAACCTGTTGCTACCGGTTCGCGCACATGCGCAGAAGCGTCCCAGGTGGGTGGGCGGAGCCTCCTGCCCCCACCACTACCGGTTCACAGGACCAGGAGCAACCCACCGCTGGGGCTGCCCCAAAGAAGAGGGAATCCACCTATTCTCCAAAGCACCCGAAGGCAAGACAAGAAACAACGGATGGAAACTAACCAAGGAGAGAAGCAGCCTGGAGTTAAGGAGAAATTTCCCAACAGTGAGGACAATTAACCAGTGGAACGACTTGCCTCCAGAAGTTGTGGGTGCTCCAACACCTCCACGTTCTGTTCTGTTCTGTTCTGTTCTGTTCTGTTCTGTTCTGTTCCGTTCCGTTCCGTTCCATTCCAGTCTAGTCTAGTCTAGTCTAGTCTAGTCTAGTCCATTACATCTTATCATCTTATCTTATCTTATCTTCTTTTTTCTTTTTTCTTTTTTCTTTTTTCTTTTTTCTTTTTTCTTTTTTCTTTTTTCTTTTTTCTTTTTTCTTTTTTCTTTTTTCTTTTTTCTTTTTTCTTTTTTCTTTTTTCTTTTCTGTTCTGTCCTACACATTGGCTGGGTGGATGCTGGGCAGGGGAATTCTGGGAGTTGAAATCTACAAGTCTTAAAGTCGCCAAGATTGGGTCCCGCTGCTCTAGAGAAAGCCCAAAGCAGCCTATTAGCTGGAGCCTTCGGACGGACGGTGGGATGAAGTGCACCAGAAACAGCCCCAAAAGCTCCATGAGGCTCTGGGCCGGCAGGCTCTTCTGCGGAAACATCTTCCCACCACATTTTCTGGTGACTACAGGTAGTCCTCAACAGACGATGGGTCACTCAATGACCGTCCAAAGTAGTTACGACCTACCTGAAAAAGGAGATTTACGACCTGGATCCGAAGTTTCGATGGTCGCTCTCCCAACCCAGCAATCTTGTGATTCACTTTGAGACTCTCTTGTGGCCACATTTACAGCCGTTTGCAGCTGCTTGCAATCACGCGGTCACATTTTACGATGGTTTTGCCCTTACTTGTAAGCTGCCCAGAGTTACTCTGTGGGAAGATGGGTGTCTAATAAATTTTATAAATAAATAAATTACTTTGGTTTTTCTGGCAAAACTGCAGCTGTCGCAAAGAAAGGGTTCATACTTAAGGACGGCTGCCTTCACTTAATGACCATTGCAAAAAAGTCATAAAATTGGCATGATCACGTGACCAGAATACCAGAGTTGGAAGGGACCTTGGAGGTCTTCTAGACCAACCCCCTGATCTAGCAGGAGACCATTTCAGACAAGTGGTTCTTCCAACTGACCTGTTTTATGACCATTATGACAACCGTAATGAGCAGGCTCCGTTACAGTCATAACTCGAGGACTGCCCGTACCCAAACCTGGGACCTCTTCCAAGAGAGAGGACACTGCCGAGGTGCAGGGTGCAGGAACTGAGCCCCTTCTCTTCCTCCAGCCCCTCGCCCACCCCCCTCCCTTGCTCCACTCCCAGAAGCCAGCAAGGTGAGTGGCTTCCTTCCTTCACCTGTGCTCAGCATCAGCCAGTACTCACTTCGGGGTGGTGCAGCCGGCAGCCCCGTCCAGAGGGCCACAGAGCCCACAAGCAACAAGAGGGCAGGTCCTGGCTTCATCCTGGCACCCAGAGATGGACAGACGGCCGTGCCTGTCCCAGGCTATAAACCCCGTCCTGGGTGGGGCTGGCAGGACAGCTTGCCAGGCCCTCTGATTAAGCAGCTTAGTATTCTCTTCCCTGAAAGCCTCCCCAGAAGCCTCTGCCTCCTACACAGCAGCAGCAGCAGCAGCAGCAGCCTGACAGATCCGGCACCGGCACAAACCCGGATCCCCCAGAGCCTCCTTGGAGGGAGGGAGCTGGACCCTGAGGATGGCAGCTCTGGCTTCTGCTCAGGGAGGGTCCTGGAGATCCCAACAGCTCTTTCCACCTGCCCAGGCAACCTGTGCACTTAGGGGTCTCCTGAGATCAGCCAGGCAGGACATCCCTTCTGGCAAACCTGGCAGCAGTAAAGTTTGGGTCATTTTTCCATTCCATTCAATTCAGACTAGAGCTGGAAGGGGACCTTGGAGTTCTTCTAGTCTGACCCCCTGCTCAAGCAGGAGACCCTATACCATTTCAGACAGGTGGCTGTCAAGTCTTCTTAAAAACCTTCAGTGTTAGAGCATTCACAACATCTGGAGGCAAGTCGTTCCACCAGTGAATGGAACGGAACAGAACAGAACATAGATTAGAAATAGAACAGAACAGAACAGAACAGAACAGAACAGAACAGAACAGAATAGAATAACAGAGTTGGAAGGGACCTTAGAGGTCTTCTAGTCCAACCCCCTGCTCAGGCAGGAAACCCTACACCATTCGAGACAAATGGATGTCCAGTCTCTTCTTCATTCCCTTTTGCCACCTTCTGACAAACAAAGCCAATAGGGAAGCCAAATTCACTTAACAACCGGGTTCCTAACTTAAGAACTGCAGTGATTCACCTAATGGAAAATGGGGCAAAACTCAGTTAACAAGTGTTTCACTAAACAATGCAAATGATGGGCTCAATTGAGGTCGTAATTCGAGGACTACCTGGGATGGCTGTGTCTGCCCTTGTGTTGAGCAGAGTCAGCCAATCTGGTTTTGGCAGGGCTGCTGTTCCCCCGCCTTCAGCCTCCCAGAATCAGGCAAGTTTATTCATGGCTTGGCATCATTGCCCACAATTGCTGGCAAACGCACCCAGATCCTGATACGCTTACATTTATTGATTTTATTTATTCAGAGGATTTGTATGGCTGCCCACTCGCTCTCAGTGACTCTGACTGGCTTACAGACAATAGAAAGCCCAATATAACAAGAATAAAAACGGTAACCCCACCACCACCACCACTGGCCACAAGCAAACAAGCAAAGTACACATAGAGACTGGGTGAAACCAGGCTTAATAGCAGTGACTGTGAGAGGGATCTTGGAGTCTTAGTGGGCAACCAGCTAAATAGGAGCCAGCAGTGTGCAGCGGCAGCCAAAAAAGCCAATACAATCCTAAGCTGCATTAACAGAGGGATACAATCAAGATCAAGGGAGGTTCTAATATAACTGGGTATTTTGGGCTCAATTGTGGCCGTAAGTGAAGAGGGGCCATGATTACATGCAACTTAGCCCTTGTGGGCAAGCTATGACATCCAGCGGTCTCCAAACACAGAGCGTGAACTCAACGTAGGCAGTCCACCCATCTTCCGCTACTTCTACAGACATCTCCCTTGGCCTGGGTTGGAAAAGAGACGCGTGAGGGAAGACTGAGGAGAAGACGGCTCCTTGCCTTCCCCATGAATCTACGTAACTTGTTGGGAGAGACCGGAATAGGTGGCACGGCCCAGAGCAGCCCTTAGGTCTGGGCCACAAGGATTAGCAGATGCCTCTTTCCCAAGCAGGTCCTTCTTGACCTGCACTGTACATGGAACAACGTTCAGCCCCCACTCACAAAATACCGGTTAGCCTCTGGCATTCCCAACATTGTAGCAGGACACCATCATCAATATGCAATTGTGCCTTTAATGGGACAATAACCTTAAGTAATTGAGAAATTAACACCCGGGCATGATAACCATCCTCATTTCATCACTTACAAGAACAGGAAGCAGCAGCCAGATAGGAACAATCTTTACCAGTCTTGGTGGAGAAAAGCAACAGGAATCAGCTGGCGGAACCAGTTTGTCAGACCTGCCTCAATCCGATCCCTCAGGAAAGAAAAGCCCTGGACGCCATCTGGTTAAAGCAAAGGGTCCTTTTACTAAGGATGCTGGTTGCAGGAAAGCCAAGCCGGCTCTGAAATCTCCCACACTCGCTAGATACAAAAATAAGGTTCAGGAGGTTTTTGCCCCCAGTATATCTCTCCCCCGTGATCGGTCCGTTTCCAGCCAACCGGAGGTCGCCAAAATGTTTTCAGAACTCTGAGGTGTTTGGGGGTAACCCGCATATTTTTCAGGGCCATGGAATGCTGGTACAAACAGGATTCGGCTCACCTGGTTCTTATCACTTATCATTCCCCCCCCCAATTTCTTATCACATACACACAAACCTTTATTGCCCTTTCATCCTTCCCCCCTTTCATCTTTCCCTGTCCAGCTTTTGATGGCAGGATGCCTGTGAGGGCAGAGCTGACACAGTTCCTGGGCCAGGTGTCTCGTCTGTCTCCCGCAGGGCTCCCTAGGAAGGGACAACCTGTCAGCTCAAGGAAAGAAGAAAGAAAGGAGGCAGGTTGAGGGGCTCTCCATACACCTGAGTGAGCTCCTCTACATCACAGGGTCTCCAACCTTGGCAACTTGAAGACTTGTGGACTTCCAACCCCCAGAATTCCACAGCCAGAGTAGCTGTAATCTGTAATTTTATAAAACCTTTTATGAAATGAAAATTATCATAAAGCATTTTAGAATATGTTGTAAAACATTTCCTGTGGTCAGGTGAATAACAACAGAATAACAGAGTTGGAAGGGACCTTGGAGATCTTCCATTTGTTTAGTGACTGTTCGAAGTTAGCACTGAAAGAAAAGATTAATAGAGTTGGAAGGGACCTTGGAGGTCATCTAGTCAAACTCCCCGCCCAAGCAGGAGACCCTACCTACACCCTTTCTGACAAATGGCAGTTCAATCTCTTCTTGAAAGCCTCCAGTGATGAAACTCCCACAACTCCTGAATGCAAGCTGTTCCTTTTTTTATTATTGTTTGTTTTGTCAAACATGTACAAGATAGCAAGTATAGGTATAAACATGAACATGAACAAAGGAAGTAAGATAAATGGGGACAGTAAGACAGGGAGGGTAGGCACGCTGGTGCGCTTATGCACGCCCCTTTACGAACCTCTTAGGAATGGGGTGAGGTCCACGGTAGACAGATTGAGGTTGAAGCTATGAGGATTTGAGGAAGTAACAACGGAGTCAGGTAGAGCATTCCAGGCATTGACCACTCTGTTGTTGAAGTCGTATTTTTTTGCAATCAAGTTTGGAGCGGTTTACCTTGAGTTTGTATTGATTGTTTACCCATGTATTATTGTGGTTAAAGCTGAAAAAGTCGTTGACAGGTAAGACATTGTAGCAGACAATTTTGTGTACTATGCTTAGATCGGACTGCAGGTGGCGCAATTCCAGGTTGTCCAAGCCCAGAATTTCAAGCCTGGTAGCATAAAGGATTGTATTGTGAGTAGAGGAGTGGAGTACTCTTCTCCTGAAATATCGTGTTTCCCCGAAAATAAGACAGGGGTTATATTTTTTTGACAACCCCCCCCCCAAAATGCCCTTGGCCTTATTATCGGGGGGGGCTTATTATTTTCGGGGTGCAGGAGGCAGGGCGGGCCGTGAGATGCGTGTCTTACTGGAATCTGGCAGCTCCGTGGTGTCTCTCAGCTGGTCGGTTTAGTTCCAGTTCCAGCTCCAGCCATCACCATAGAGCAGGAAGCACACTCGCAGAGCGGCCGCTGCCCTGGCTGGGGTTTGGAAGCCGAAGAGCCGGAGTTTGGGGGAGAGAAAGAAAGAAAGACTTCGGCTGCTTCTGCTTTTGGCTGCACGCAAGGAAAACAGCAGAAGTCTTTCTTTCTCTTCCCCAAACTCCGGCTCTGCGGCTTCCAAACCCCAGCCAGGGCAGCGGCTGCTCTGCGAGTGCCCTTCCCGCTCTATGGTGACGGTCATTGGAGGCCTCCCCTTCCCCACTGCTCCTCTCCGCTCCAATCTCCCTGCGGTCCCCCCACCTGAGCGCTGACTGACTGGAGCACCTGCCGGCATGCCTGGCAACCTCTCCACCTTGGGAGTCACCAGACGGGATGGCGATTGAGCCGGACTCTGCCTGAAACGCGCTTCTGTCTGCGAGAAGGCAGCGAGGCCAGTCGGGTACAGCGAGCCCATAAGCGCAGGCCTTGGGCAGCAGACGGGCACATCCAGCCTGTCCCTGTCAGCACCCCTTCAGCTCTGCCTCCCGACGCCGCCTCCCTCACTTGCTCACCGGCTCACTCATCCTCCACTTGCCCTCCCCGCATCCTTCAGGAAGGAGAGAGTGGTGCGTGGGAATCCCCTGCAGGAACAGCCACCCGTTCCTCGGTATTGTATCCACTGATCCTCCCCTGCCTCCGGCTTTTGAGTGAAGCAGGAGGGAGAATAAACTCTTGCGGGCTGCCTGAGGAAGCCAAACTAGGAGAAGGAACCATTTAGCTCCCCGTTCACTCCAAGAGGCTGCACAGGCGTGATGATTCTCACAAAGACTCATTTCTGGCAGAGTTTTGAAGAGAGAAAGATTTCTTGCGTTCAGCATGCAGCCAAAAGGTTCCTTTCTCCTGGTGCTGTGTCTTACGTGCACTCCCCCCCCCCGCCGAGAGAGAGAGGAGCGCATTTGGAAGAGACAAGGAAGTGTATGCCTGGCTGCTTCTGCTGGCTAGAAGTTTAGCTGCCAGCTCAGCTTCTTCAGGCAGCCCGCGAGAGTTTATTCCCCCTCCCGCTTCGCTCAAGAGCCGGAGGCGGGGGAGGATCAGTGGACACAACACCGAGGAACGTGATGGAGCTACAAGTCCCAGGTAGGACGCGCATCTCACGGCCCACCCCAACCCACCCCGCCTCAGCTGCCACCCCCAAATTGCAACCCCACTGTGAGACACCCGTCCTAGATGCTCGTTCAGAGCGGCTGCTGCCCTGGCTGGGTTTGGAAGCCGAAGAGCCGGAGTTTGGGGGAAAGAAAGAAAGACTTCTGCTGCTTTCCTTCCGTGCAGCCAAAAGCAGAAGCAGCAGAAGTCTTTCTTTCTTTCCCCCAAACTCCGGCTCTTCGTCTGTTGCAGGAGAGGATTCCCTCGATTCTGGTTGCTCTTTACCCGGCAGCTTCTGCCTGTCCCGATTCTCCCCCTTGCCGCGAGAGAGAGAGACAGAGCGAGAGCAAGTGAGAGGCGGCTACACACACACCCCGCGGGACTGGCTCTGCTGCTCTGGGCTGTTTTGAAACATGCTCCTGCCTGTGCGGAGGCAGGGGTCGATGCTCACCTCTTCTTCCTCACAGACAGAAACGCATTTTAAATTGCCGTAGGCAGAGCCCAGAGGAGCCGAGCTAGTCCCACGGGGTGTGTGCGCACCCGCCTCTCTCTTGCTCTCGCTCTCCTGGCCAAAAGAGTGCCCGCCTCAAAAAGAGCAGCTCCCTGCATGTCCCCCCCTTTCCCCAGAAAGTAGTTGGGGGGGCTTATTTTGGGGGGGCTTATTTCAACGCATGTCCTGAAAAGCCCTGTTGGCCTTATTATCAGGACATGTCTTATTTTTGGGGAAACACGGTACCTCTGGACTAGAGATGTGAAGGCCTGGGAAAAAAACGGAAAAATTCGGGAAAAAACCGTTTTTTTCCTGAAGGCTTTTTTGTTTTTTTCCAAAAAATTGGAAAACTTGAAAAAAGAAAAAAATACATTGTGGAATATTTTATTTTAACATGATGAATAAAATATTTTAAGACAGGGTGTTCAAATATTTTCCAAATCATTTCTAAAAAAAATGTATGATATCAGATTATTCTAATTTCTGTGCACTGAGTGAGGACAAGCAAGTCCTAGGTAACAAACTGAACCCTCCAATGCAAGAACAGTTTGCATTTCTTCCTTTAGGAGGTGCTGCTATTGTAAGAAGAAAAAGGTTTCAGTTTTGCTTTTGCATGTTAGTGGGTGTGTTTGGTTTGTTCTGTCCTCTTCACTAGGCCTCAAAAGCATTGGAAGAAAATACAGAGCAACAAAAAGGGCCTGTGCTGAATGAAGGGACTTATGAGAATGGGGTTTTTATTTTTATTTTTATTTAATACTGTGGAGAGGAAATATGAAAAATTGTTACTTTTGGTTTTGAAAATTGTTTTGTGGAGGCTTTTTGGCTGTTCCACATAAACTAGTAAGCAGTTCAGGAGATTGTTGCTCCCTTTGTTACAATTACAAATAAATATTATAAAAAAGTAAATTCTGTTTGTGATAATTGTTTGGCTACATTATATTTTTAATATGCTAGTTGTGATAATTTTATGCCAAGTCAAATTGTCCATAGTCATATTTTATGACTAAAGTAACAGAATGACTTTCAATCTTAAAAAGACAAAAAAGTGCTAATGTAGCATTTTTTTTCAATTTTTCCGAAAATTTCCGTTTCCCCCCCGAAAAAAACGGAAAAAACCAGGTTTTTTTCCGAGCTTCAAAATTTCCAGAAATTTTACATCTCTACCCCGATTAATGTTAACGTCTGATATACAGTGTGGATTCCAGGCAGATGAGCTGTATTCAAGACTTGGTCTGGTAAAGGTTTTGTATGCCCTACTTAGCAATACAATGTTACCGGAGAAGAAGCTTCGCAAAATTATTGGTTGAGTGTTCTCACTGTCAGAAAAGTGGGGGGAAAGTAGTTCTAGTCCAATCCCCTACTCAAGAAGGAAACCTTATACCACTTCAGACAAATTGTTGTCTAATCTCTTCTTAAAAGCCTCCAGTGATGAAGCTTCCACAACTTCTGAAGTTGTTCCACTGGTTAATTGTTCTCCCTGTCAGGAATTTTCTCCTTAGTTCTAGGTTGTTTCTCTCCCTTATTAGTTTCCACCCATTGCTTCTTGTTCTACCCTCAGGTGCTTTGGAGAACAGCTTGACTCCCTCTTCTGTGTGGCAACCCTACAAATATTGGAAGACTGCTATCATGTCTCCCCTGGTCCTTCTTTTCATTAAACTAGACATACCCAGTTCCTGCAACCGCTCTTCATATGTTTTAGCCTCCAGTCCCCTAATCATCTCCGTTGCTCTTCTCTGAACTCTCTCCAGAGTCTCAACAATCTTTTCTATATCATGACGACCAAAACTGGATGCAGAATTCCAAGTGTGGCCTTACCAGGGCATTATAAAGTGCTAATATTAAACTGTGTATTCAGTTCAGTATGGGCTACTTTCAAGGCAGAAATGTCTGACTGTCTCCCTGAATTATTAAGAATTTTCCAATGACAGCACTACACTAGGTGGCTCTGAGGAACCTGGTATGGAAATATCTCTGCCAGGTCATGGGATTCTCTAGTTCTCTAGTTCCGATTTAAAGAGGAAGTTCATGGAGGTTCCTGGGTAATGACTGCCTTTTAATCACGTCTGGGATTTTGCAAATGCTGCTCAGAGGGTGGGAAGCACAGAGAGAGAGGGGGGGGAGAGAGAGCACGGGGCTGTGAAGGTTTGCAGAATGTATGTATGTGTTGTACATATATGTACATGTACATACATGTTTGGGGAGCCTCATGCCTGAGCTTTAATTAATGGGCAAACAGAGTGGAACTTGGTTTTTTGATGCAAGCTACCTTTATACCCAAAGGCCCAAAAGCTTCCTGGCGTTTCCCTCTCCACATCCTCCTCCCAACTATGACCACCTGCAGATATCCCTTGACTTACAACAGTTCATTTAGTGACCATTGAAAGCTACAGTGGCACTAAAAAAAGTGGCTTATGACCGTTTTTCACTCTTATGACCGTTGCAGCATCCCCATGGTCACATGATCAAAATTCAGCCACTTGGCAACTGATTCGTATTTATGACGGTCCCGGGGTCATGTGATCCCCTTTGGCGACCTTCTGACAAGCAAAGTCCATTGGGGAAACCAGATGCACAACGACCGTGTTATTCACAACTGTAGTGATTCCCTTAACAACTGCAATAGGAAAGGTTGTAAAATGGGGCAAAACTCGCTAAACAACTGTTTTGCTTAGCAATGTAAATTTGGGACTCAATTGTGGTCGTAAGTCGAGGACCATCTGTGTTATCTCAGCGGATACAGGAGAGAAATCAGGCAAGAGCCAACAAGTCCTTTCCACCAAGAAGGATCAGAAGAAGCTGCTTCTACTTGGTCTGCAATATAATTGATTCCGCCTCGGTTCCTACCGTATTTTTCGGAGTATAAGACGCACCTTTTTACCCCCAAAAAGAGGGTGAAAACTTGGGTGCGTCTTATACACTGAATGCAGCCCCAGCCACCCAGCCACTCCCACCCTTTGGCCTCTGTCTTCCAGCAATTTACCTGCTTGCAGGAAAGAGGGAAGAGCCTGTAAAGCCAAGCAAGTCAGTAGCAGTTTCCCCGATCTACAGCTGATTTGCCACCTGGAAAAATGAAAGTGAAACTAACTACAAAGGCAAATAGCTGGCAGAGACAGGCAGGTTTTTATTTTTTGCTGAACTGGATGGAAAGGGGGTAAGTGAATAACTAAATGTCTGTAGAATATTCAAATTATTAGACTTACTTTTTAAAGACTGTTTTATTATTGTTCTAGAGCCAGGGATCTCCAACTTTGGCAACTTTAAGACTTGTGGACTTCAACTCCCAGAATTCAACAGCCAGCTTTGTTAGCTTTGCTGGCTGTGGAATTCTGGGAGTTGAAGTCCACAAGTCTTAAAGTTGCCAAGGTTGGAGATCCCTGTAAATCTAGACAACTTAACAAAATAAAGAAGCTTTTAAAAATAAATGCTTGCTCTGAAGAGGCCCAGTGCTATTGTATCTTCTTTTAAATAGAGAATAATGTATACTTCCAGAAATTTTAATTAATTTTAACAGCTCTGTACAAGTATAGTCTGAAATGTAACAGTGTCCTGTTTAATATTAGAGTTTAGTTACCTTGGAGTAGATCTATTTAAATAATTGGGAGGAGTTCGTGTGACTACATTTAAGAAAACTTTCTGGCATAATGTACATTTCTCCAATTCTTTGCTATTCCTATGGGTCAGGCACACATGCACAGAAATACACAGCAAACAGTGTATATCATCTGTGCTGTTTGCTGTTTGCTGTTTGGCAAATTGCTTGGAGGCAGAGGCCTTTTTCCCTTGTTTTCCTCCCCCAAAACTAAGGTGCGTCTTATACTCTGAAAAATACGGTAATTCTTTTCCATTTCTCTTGCTTCAAGGAAAAAGGAGAAGGAAGATTACTCAGGGCAGAAGAGAATAACTGTCCTACACATGACACGTACATCGCTAGTTATTCTTGGGCATCCCGGGTTCCATGTGATGAGTTTTCCATTTCAATTTTTGTAAACCAACCAGAGTCACTGATGTGATCTGGTGGCTGCAATTAGTCCCGGCATTTCAAGGTTTAAAAAGGCCTGGAGATAAAACCATGCATATATTAAAAATTCACATTTTTTCCCTTTCAGCATGAGCGATGTTATTCAAAGCAGAGGAAGTGATGGACATGAGAGTGAGGAATATGAATTCTGATAAAACATTTTCTCTTGTCTTCATTTCTTTGCCTTACAACAAACAATTAAGCAGCTTTGCTCTTTCCTGTCTTCTCTCACTGCAGAAGGAGGCGGGGGGGGGTCCGCAGGGGGTGGGGGTGCTGCCTTGAGCTGCTCTGCAATACCTCCTTACCTGTTAGAAAACCACTAGCCAGGATATTAGAGACACAAGAATAGCTCGCTTATAAGAAACTCCCCCAAAACCACATAGCTGGCACACTTTGCAAGATACCCGTGACCTGGGGTGAAAAGCATTTAGCTATTTAGCATAACAAGCGTAAAGGTTTAGGGGGCTGAAATCCAAATAACCAATCAATATTATCTGTTATGCGTGCATTATTAGGGGAAGGGCAAAGGGTTGAATGCGACCACCCCTTGACTATAAAAATTGCTGTTAAGATTCTAATCTAGGCCCTTGGTTAGCTTTTCAAACCGGGGTCCTTATATCTTGGTACCAAAATAAAACTATAATTCTGTATCACACCTTGTGTCCGGTGACTTATCGGCTTCGACACCAAGCAAGAGCCCAGTTCTGGGAACAACAAAAGGAGGGAAAACACTGGATACTGCAAGAAACCAAGAGCTGTAGAAATAGTCAGCTTGCATACATTTGTAATAAATACACAATAAAAAATACTAAGAGGAAGAAATTAAGAGCATGGAATAAGAAAATATGATTTATGTGATTCCCACGCCATTCCCTCTACTTCTCACACAAGACTCTGGGTAGTTTACAAAGTTTAAAACAGAGAAAACGCACCTCCAGCAGGGGTGGGTTGCTGCCGATTCGGACCAGTTCTTTAGAGCTGGTACCAGAAATTTGGCACCACTCGCTGAACTGGCAGCGATGACCGGCGGTCTACGCTCCTGAACCGGTCCTCCGGTCGCCGCTGATTGAAAAAAAAAACCTCTGCGCATGCGCAAAGGCTTCTGTGCATGCGCAGAGGGTCGTTTCTGGGAAGTGCACTTCCATCACGATACGAACCAGTGGGGAAGGTAAGTAGAACCCACCCCTGACCTCTTACCCCCCCTCCAAAAAAAACCCAAACCCCACATCAATAAAAACAGGGCTTATCTACTCACCTAAATTTATTTAGACGCTCTTATAGGCCGCCCAATCCCGTGGGACTCAGGGCGGCGTACAGCATGAATAAGAAACGTACATTTAAAAACAATAATCATAATTTAAATTAAAAATATAATTAAAAAAGAAAACATTATAAACGCAACATTCAGGGGGAATCTGATTATCCTATTCACCCCATCTGCCGGAAGAGCCATGTTTTTAAGGCTTTACGGAAGGCCAGCAGGGTGGGGATGGTCCGGATCTCTGGTGGAAGTTGGTTCCAGAGGGACGGGGCTCCCACAGAGAAGGCCCTCCCCCGTGGCCCCGCCAATCGACATTGTTTGGCCGATGGGACCCGGAGGATGTCCTCTCTGTGGGACCTAACCGGTCTTAGGGAGGTATGTGGTAGGATGCGGTCCCGCAGGTAACCTGGCCCTGAGCCATGTAGGGCTTTAAAGGTAACGACCAACACCTTAAATTGCGACCGGAGACTAATTGGTAGCCAATGCAGCTGGCGAAGGATAGGTGTTACGTGGGTGTATCTCGGTACACCAACTACAGCTCGCGCAGCTGCATTCTGTACCAGTTGGAGTCTCCGGATGCTCTTCGAGGGTAGCCCCATGTAGAGCGCGTTACAGTAGTCTAGCCGTGAGGTGACAAGGGCATGAGTGACTGTGAGCAAGGCCTCCCTCTCCAAGTAAGGTCGCAATTGGTGCACAAGACGGATTTGTGCAAAGGTCCCCCTAGCCACAGCTGAAAGATGTTGCTCCAATTTTAGCTGTGGATCTAGGAGGACACCCAAATTGCGAACCTGTTCTGTGGGAGTCAATTTTTCTCCCCCAAGAACCAAGGAGGGACAGTCGACATAGTCCTTGGGAGGCAATATCCAGAGCCACTCAGTCTTGTCTGGGTTGAGCCTGAGTCTGTTCACTCCCATCCAGACCCTCACATCGTCCAGGCAGCGGCACATTACATCAACTGCTTCACTGAACTGACACGGGGTGGAGATGTACAACTGGGTATCGTCAGCATACTGCTGATACCTCACCCCATGTCGTCGGATGATCTCACCCAGCGGTTTCATGTAAATGTTAAACAGGATGGGCGAGAGGACCGAGCCCTGTGGCACCCCGCAAACCAGGGGCCTAGGGGCCGACCTCTGTCCTCCTGTCAACACCGACTGCGTCCTATCAGAGAGGTAGGAGGAGAACCACCGTAAAACAGTGCCTCCCACTCCCATCTCCCCAAGACGACGCAGAAGGATACCATGGTCAATGGTATCGAAAGCCGCTGAGAGGTCAAGTAGCACCAGGATGGAGGAATAACCCCCATCCCGGGCTCGCCAGAGATCATCCATCAGCGCGACCAAAGCAGTCTCCGTACTGTAGCCGCGCCTGAAACCCGACTGAAAGGGATCCAGGTAATCAGTATCCTCCAATAGCCGCAGGAGTTGGAGCGACACCACCTTCTCAACAACTTTACCCAAAAAGGGTAAGTTGGAGACTGGACGGAAGTTCTTTAAATCCGCTGGGTCCAGGGAAGGCTTCTTGAGGAGGGGCCTCACCACCGCAGCTTTTAAAGGCTGTGGGATGGATCCCTCTCTCAAAGAAGCGATCACAACCGCCTGGAGCCAGCCGCGTGACACCTCCCTGCTGGCAGAGACCAGCCAGGAAGGGCACGGGTCCAGTAAACAGGTGGAGGCGCTCATCGCTCCTATGGCCTTGTCCACATCCTCAGGAGTGACAGGCTCAAACTCATCCCATATAACAGGACTAAGACTCGCCCCTGTCATCTCGGCTTGCCCTGTCCAAATGGAGTCCAGGTCTGTCCGAATCTGAACGACTTTGTCCGCCAGAAACTGAGAAAATTCCTCAGCTCTGCCCTGCAAGGGATCTTCAGCTCCTTCCTTGGCTAGGAGGGAGCGAGTCACCCTAAACAGGGCGGCTGGGCGGGAGTCGGCGGACGCAATAAGAGCGGAAAAATACGCGCATTTTGCCGCCCTTATCGCCACTAAGTAAGACTTAATGCAAGTTCTTAAAAGTGTCCGGTCAGACTCAGCTTTACTGGCTCTCCATCGTCGCTCTAGGCGTCTCTTTAGGCGCTTCATCTCCCGGAGCTCCTCAGTAAACCAAGGAGCCCTCCGGGGTCCGCTGCCACGGAGAGGCCGCAAAGGCGCAATCCGATCTAAGGCCCCCGTTGCCACCTGGTTCCAGGCAGCCACTAGAGCCTCAGATGAATCGTGTACCAGGGAGTCAGGTATTTCCCCAAGTTCCCTCTGAAATCCTTCAGATTCCATTAGGCGCCTGGGGTGGAACCACTTAATCGGCCCCGCCTCCTTGCGGTGGAGGAGTGGTGCCATGAAATCCAACCTCAGAAGGAAATGATCTGACCACGACAAGGGTACTGTGACTAAACCCCTCAGCCTCAGATCATCTCTCCACTGCCCCGAGAAAAACACAAGGTCAAGCGTGTGACCTCCCTCATGAGTCGGACCCTGAACTACCCTGAAATGCCTGAGAAAACAGCCAAATCTTCAATGCCTTGTAAATTGATAACAGGGTTGGGGTCATCCGAATCTCCAGAGGGGAGGGGGCTGCTTTACAGGAGCAGTGAGGGTGCCACAGGGAGAGGGAGGGGCAGGCCCACTGCAAGCTGCCTTGTGGACAGCTCACAAGCCTAGAATCTGCCAAGCTGCTCTCCAAAGCAGCGACCACTGAAGGTCACTTACACATTCAGAATAGAGACTTGGCCTTTTGGTGGGAGCAGGCAGCATTTCAACGAGACCGACAGACGGATGGATGGATGGATGGATGGATGGATGGATGGATGGATGGATGGATGGATGGATGGATGGATGGATGGATGGATGAATGAATCTCTCACAATCCTAAGGATTAAGGAAGAGGAACAGAGCCAAAAAAATGGGGATTTCTCCCTCTTGCCAGCCTGGAGCGCGATTCCCACTGGGTGGGCGGCAGATTGATGAGCTCCACAAGGGAGAGCATCCCAACAGAGTCCCCCTTCATAAAGATGTCTATTGGGGTGCTCAATCATTTGGCATCACCGCCCTATCCCTTACCTCTCCTTTTCAATATTTTTTGCCAACTATTTTACATTCAAATCTGCCATGCCTGTTGGGGGCCTCTCTCGGCTTCTTATCCATTAAGTCCACTCAATTCATGACTTCGAGATTGCCGGGTTCAATCGTTTCAACCAGTAGTGGGTTCTAAAACCCTTTACTACCGGTTCGCGTGAGCACTCATGCGCACAACGCTTCTGCGCATGCACAGAAGCATCCCAGGTGGGTGGGTGGAGCCTCCCGCCGGCGGCACTATCGGTTCCTAGAACCGGTCCGAACCAGGAGCAACCCACCGCTGGTTTCAACAGTGTCTTGCACTGAGCCCTGGATGGCACCCAGATTTAAGTGCCAGGTGTCACGATGTGAATATTGCCAGTTTGTGCACCTCTATGTTTTCCTAAGGTTCCTGTATTTATGATCAAGCAGACATGTGATATGTTTTACTACGCATGCGTGCATTCCAGGGTTTGTCAACTCCCATTTCTTCCCTTCTCTTCTCCATTTCTGCCGAAGGCAGACGTGACTTCATTAGCTGACAAGATGTAGCTTATTAAGGGTCTATTTTATTATTTTTGTACTGAAATAAATATTTTGTTAATTAGATTTGAATCTCGGTTTTATTTTCTAATGCGAATGACTTCAAAGAAGCAAGATCCAAGATCGCCTCTGACAGGAGAAAATCCTATCTTGACACCAGGGAGGAGACTCCCCAAGCCAACCTGATACTGCAAGGGGCTGTCATTCAGCCAACGTGACCCTCTGCACATTTAGGACATAGAATAACAGGGTTGGAAAGGATCTTGGAGGTCTTCTAGTCCAACCCCTTGGTCAAGCACAAGACCCTATCAGGGGTCTGCAACCTTAAACACTCAAAGAGCCATTTGGACCCGTTTCCCACAGAAAAGAAAACATCGGGAGCTACAAAACCTGGGTGGGCGTGGCCAACTCAACATCACTCACTCCCACCCAGTCACATGACCCCCCCTTAACCACACCTATCTAGCCAGTCATTAGGGCAGAGAACTGGTTGTTAAAAAACACCAGGAGCCACAAAACCCTTTTGACATCTCTCCCTCCCTCCCTCCCTCCCTATCTATCTATCTATCTATCTATATCTATATCTCTCTATCTCTCTCTATGTCTCTCTCTCCTCCTCCCTCTCTCCCATCTCTCTCTGTATCTCCCAGTGTATCTCTCCCACTCTCCCCACTCTCTGTATCTCTCTCTCTGTCTATCTCTCCCCACCTCTCTCCCCCTCTCTCTGTATCTCTTTCTCTCTGTGTCTTTCTCTCTGTATGTCTCTCTTCCCCTCCCCCCCTCTGATTCTGATATGAGGCCGTGAGGCACTCTCTCAGTGCCCTGCGCAGCACAGTGAACTTTAGCGCGCTTCACAATGAGGGAGATGGGGTCTCTTCCTCCTCCGGGAGCCCATTACGACATGGAGCCATAATGCGACCCTGTCCCACTCGCCCCTAGCAACAGGATACGGCTTAGAGCTCCGAGCTCAAAGCAACGGGAGGCGAGGGCTGCCTTGAGCCAAATGTGGCCCAAAGGCAAATATAGGGCTGGTTCACTCCTGCACTAAGGCTCCGGCCATTGCCTTGCCATGTCCCCTCTCCCCCCTCCCCCAGCAGCTCTTCGGCGGAGCGTGGTGGGCGCCAGCTCCAGCCCCAAGCGGCAGGAGGCAAAGGCTGCCTTGAGCACAAACGTGGCCCGAAGGCAAGTACAGGGCCACTTCGCTCCTGCACTAAGGCTCCAGTGACCCTCCTCCTCCTCCTCCCACTCCTTCTCCTCTCGTGACCCCCTTGCTGGCTGTGGCGAGGCTGGGTGGGTGCGTACGAATGGGAAGACCCTCCTCAAGCGAGCGGCTGGGCTCGGCGAAAGTGCAGAAAAGGCACACACAGGGCAGGTGGGCACTGGTTGAGGAGGGTCTCCCCACTTGTGAGCACCCTCCTGGCCCCACCACAGCCAGCCAGGGGATCGCGAGAGGAGAAGGAGGGGGAGGAGGAGGAGGGTCACCCGAAGGGAAGCCTCCACTGTGGCTTGCGCTCATTCCTCAGCCAGCCTGGATTTCCAAAAAGTTGCCAAGAAGAAAGAAAAGGAGTAGCAAAGAGCCCCAAGGAGAGCTCGCCAGGTTTCCGAGAGAGAAGAGACACAGAGTCACACAAACACACACACACACACACAAACACACACACACACGGCTTTAATTGAAAAGCATCCTCCGGGCGACGAAAGTTCCCCGTGCACATTTTAAAGCCGCAGCTGGGCGCTGCAGGCCCATTCCCTTTTCTGTCATCCTCTCCTCCCAGATCCCATTCCCACCCCACCATCCCTTGCGATAGTGAGGCCGGCATCAGTCGCGGCTGGGTCGGGCAAGTGTCTCGGGACGGAGAGCAGGTTGCGCGTCTCCCCAAGCGACCGAGGCACACCCAGCACCAACAAGGGCCGGAAGAAGCTCCAGCAAGAATGAGGCGCCAGAGAATCAGCCCCAGTCACTTCTCCATCCCCAGCCACTGCCCTTACCTTCTCAGGCTAGGCAAGGAGTGACTGGGAGGGGAGAGTGAGGGGGAGGGGCAGTCAGTGATGGGATCACCCGACAGGGAGCCACAGCAGAGGGCCCAAAGAGCCACATGTAGCTCCGGAGCCGCAGGTTGCAGACCCCCGCCCTATACCATCCCAGAAAAATGGCTGTCCAGTCTCTTCATGAAAGCCTCCAGGGATGGAGCACCCACAACTTCTGGAGGGAAGCTGTTCCACTGGTTAATTGTTCTCAATTTCAGGAAATTTCTCCCTAGTTCTAGCTTGGATTTCTGTTTAATGATCTTCCACCGATTACTTCTTGACCTTCATTTCATTCCAGTTCATCTGTATGGTCACCCATTAGCATTTTCTATTTGGATTCCTTGCCATCCTAAAGTCCAGACAGAGACAGCTCATGTGCGCCAGTATGACCTTAGTTATGAGGGAGGCTTTGTGGAAATTCTTTTGTTTTATTATAGATTTGTAAAGACGCCCATCTTACAGCATGGGTGGCTTACAGCAGCAAATGTTGTTTCTATTAGATTTAATCAAAGCTGACACACATAGCTTCACACAATGTGCCAGTTCCAATCGTTTCTCCAGAATCCAGGGATGACCTTGGATGGATCCTCCCAAAGGTGGATTTATTGTGCAATCTTCTTGATCCAATGAAGAACAATTAGAAGTCAGAGAACAAGGAAGGTCCTCTGCTCGTATCCCTTACTTCTTTATTCTCTCTTTCTCTCCCTCTTCCCCCCTCACACACACACACACACACCTGCACACCTGGAGGAAAAGGTGAAACCACTGCCTGGTACCTGTTGACCTTCTCCTGGAGGCACTGGGTGTCCTCCCTTTCCGTTCTAGCTCTCCGAATCACTGCCCATTAATTCAGAAATGCCCATCTGCTGGCTTGCCCTCCAGAAGTCTGGATCTCTGCCTTTTCCCTAAGACTTTCCGATTTCAAAATTCAAACCTGTTTCCGGTTCACACCCAGTAATGGAAGCATCCTTAGGAAAGAGAGAGATTTGGCTGAGGGAACCTGGCTTTGGCAACAGGCCTGGAGAGGCGGAGATGGAGCTGATGAAATGGTGAATCTGATTTTGTATTTGTATTTGTTTTATTTGTCAAGCATATATGATTATTAGCAAAGTATAAACAGTAAAACATGATTGAATATATATGTAACAGTACAAATGAATAAGAGTAAAAGAGGTATGAATATATGGGGGTACATTAGGACAGGAACGGTAGGCACGATTATGCGCTTATGCACGCCCCTTACCGACCTCTTAGGAATGGGGTGAGGTCGATGGTAGATAATCTGAGGTTGAAGTTTTTGGGGTTTGGGGAAGAAACTACTGAGTCAGGTAAAGTGTTCCAGGCATTGACCACTCTGTTGTTGAAGTCGAATTTTTTGCAATCAAGTTTGGAGCGATTTACATTAAGTTTGTATCTATTGTGAGCTCGTGTATTATTGTGAGAGAAGCTGAAGTAGTCGTTAACAGGTAGGATGTTGTGGCAGATAATTTTGTGAGCTACACTTAGGTCAGATCGAAGGCGGCATAGTTCTAAATTTTCAAGTCCCCAAATTTCAAGTCTGGTTTCATAAGGTATTCTGTTGTGAACAGAGGAATGTAATACTCTTCTTGTGAAGTATCTCTGGACATTCTCAATTGTGTTAATGTCTGATATGTAGTGTGGGTTCCAGATAGATGAGCTGTATTCAAGAATCGGTCTAGCAAATGTTTTGTATGCTCTGGTTAAGAGTACAATGTTAGTTGAGAAGAAGTTGCACAAGATTAGGTTTACCATTCTTAATGCCTTCTTTGCTATGTAGTTGCAGTGGGCTCTGGCACTTAGATCGTTGGAGATGAGTACTCCAAGGTCCTTTACTGAGTGAGGATCATCATCAAGGTCATGATCATCAAGTTTGTATTTTGTGTTTAAATTATTTTTGCCAATGTGTAAAACTGAGCATTTGTTGATTGAGATTGGTAGTTGCCACTTGTTTGACCATTCAGATACATAGTCAAGGTCTTTTTGAAGGGTTGTAGTATTGTCGGTGGTATTGAATAGTTTTACATTATCTGCGAAGAGGACGCAGTTGCTTTGTATATTATCACAAATGTCATTTATGTAAAGAATGAAGAGAGTAGGTCCTAAGATGCTGCCTTGGGGAACACCGCTGTTAACAGGTACAGGGTTTGATAGAGATTATCCTATTTTGACCACTTGTTGTCTGTTTGACAGGAATGCAGTTATCCATTTGTGTAGGGGGCCAGAGATGCCATAAGATTTTAGTTTTAGGAGCAGTTTGTCGTCTACTACAGAGTCAAAGGCTTTACAAAAGTCTATGTAGATTGCGGATATTGCTTTGCCCTGGTCGAGTTTTGTAGTCCATATGTTTTTACAATGTAGAAGTTGTAGATTGGAGGATAACTTTTTTCTGAAACCAAATTGATTGTGAGAGAGTAGGTTGTTTGTCTCTAGGTGGAGGGTAATGGATTGGTTGGTGATTGATTCCATGACTCTGCAGATGGCGCAACATAAAGAGATTGGTCTATAATTTTCAACTAGGTTGGGGTCTCCCTTTTTGAAGACAGGGATAACCGTGGCTAGTGACCATAGGTTGGGTAGGGTGCTGGTTCTGAAAGATATGTCAAAAATAATGCTTAGAGGTTCTGATAGGACGGTGGAAAGTTTTTTTAAGAAGTAAGCACAAAGACCATCTGGACCTATGGATAGGGATGGTTTTAGGTTGTGTAGAGCCTTTCTAACATTGTCTTCTGTAAAGTCGGTTTGTATTAGATCATTGTAATTGTTTGTAGTTCGACCAGGGAATATAGGACATGAGTTATTGCTGTTTATAAAGACTGAACCGAAGAATGTGTTGAAGAGGTTGGCTTTGTCTGATTCATCATTACAGTCTTTATTGTTAGGGCATTTTAGGGGTGGGATAGTTCTCGTCGCTTTGAGTTTGTTGTTTACGAAATTGTAGAATGCCTGGTTGGAATTTGTGCGCAGGAGGTTTTCCTCTTGAATGATATGATAATTTGTGCACTCAGCCTTTATTTGTTTGCATAAGTTTTTGTATCGGCTTTTGTAGTTGGTTATGTGGCCCGTTTTGTTTTTACGCCAGAGAGATTTTTTTTTACTTGGAGCTTCCTTATTGTTGTGGGTAGTTTGTTCTTCCTGTTTTGGGGAATGATTAGTGGTACGTATAGTTTCATGACTCTTTGGACTTGACGTAAGAAAATGTTGTAATGGTCTTCAGCATTGTTGCAGTCTGTGAATAGGGTTTGTATTATATTGTTTTATTGTATTGTTTTATTGCATTGTTTTATTGTATTGCATTATTGATTGTTTTATTGATTGTATTGTTCCTGCCATGGGAGGGAGACAGAGGGGTTTGAATGGTTTTATTTTATTATTAGACTTCTATAATTTTTCTAGTCACCTATGTGTGAGTTGGGCGGCTATATACCGTAAATTAGTTTCAAAAAAAGAAACAAAAATACAAGAGCCTGTCTTTTCATGACTTCTAATGTAGGCAATGGCATGATGTCATGCCTCTCTTGCAGCAAACGTGTCAATTCTTTAAAAAAAGGGAAGAAACCCACAGGAGGAACAGCAGGACGAACAGCCTCAACTGGCGGCCCTCGGGAGACTTCCACGAAGCAAAAAACCCTCGTTTGCCCCCCTCCCAGTCTCTAGTCCCACAAGCGGGGACTACAGGAAGTCCTCGACTTATGGCCTTTCATTTAGTGACCGTTCAAAGTTAGGATGACACTGAAAAAAGTGACTTATAACCGATTTCCACGCTTATGAATGTTGCAGCCTCCCCAGGGTCATGGGATCAAAATTCAGATGCTGGCCAACCGGCTCATATTTATGACGGTTGCCATGTCCCGGGGTCACGTGACCATCTGACAAGCAAAGTCAATGGTGAAGCCGGATCTGCTTAACAACCGTGTGATTCACTTAACAACTGCAGTGATTCACTTAACAAATGAAGGTGGGAAGGTCGTAAATTGGGGCAAGACTCACTTAACAACTGTCTTGCTCAGCAAGAGAAATTTTGGGCTCAATTGTGGTCGTAAGTCGAGGACCTGTCACGTAGTGAATATTGTCAGTTGTATGTCTATGCAGGGTGATGCACCCCTATCCTAATGTTATGGTACATTCCAATACAGGCAGAACACGTGATATGAGTTGTACGCATGTGTGCATTTCTAAACCACCATTATTCTCTTTGACTTGGCTCTTGACCGGGACCGTCACATTTTCTTAACAAAAATGTAATTATTCAGGATTTATTGTTTTTGTACTGAAATAAATATTTTCTATTAGACTTTTAATCTCGGCTTTATTTCTAACTGTCTGAATTCCAAGCAAAGATCCAAATCGCCTCTATGAGATTTATTCTCACCTTAACAGGACCATCTATATCTGCACCCACGGCAGCCCCTGGGGTACCAAGAGGCCCACAACCACCACCCCCTTCCAGGCCCAAGAGCCCCCCTTGAGGGCCAAGACCTAAACCCACACAAACTGAACCCCCCCATGGGGGCCAAATGCGCCCCTCACCCTCCTTCCTTGGGGGGGGGCAAAGCAGTCTGGGTGGGGGCGTCTCCTTCACTTGGGTTGGATGTGGAGTTTTCTGGGGGGGGGAGAGAGAGAGAGAGAGAGAGAGAGAGAGAGAGAGAGAGAGAGAGAGAGCTATGAGGGTTCCCCAAGGTCGTCAAGCGGGGGCCCGCGGGCGCACCCCCTTCCTCCTGTCAGGGTTCGGCCAGGCTCCTCCCTCTTCCTCGGGGGGGGGGGGGGTCCCTGGCGGGGGATCGGTAGCCTTTCAACCGCTCGGGGGGGTGGGGGCTAAGACCCCGCCGTTGCCGGGCAACCCGCGCCGCTTCCGGGTCTGGCCGTGGCGCGGCGGTGACGTCAGAGAGGCGCGCCCGCGGCCAGAGACGCTGGTCGGAGCATGGGGGCCGCCCGGGAGGTCGAGCCGCCGCCGGCGCAGGACGAGGAGCCCGAGGACGACGACGAGGAGGAGGCGGCGGCGGCGGGGGGCGACGGGGAGCCGGGGGCGGCGGTGAGGGCGGGGCCTACGGGCGGGGGAGGGGCCGGGCCGGCAAGGGGCTCCTCTGACCCCTCCCTCTTTTTCCCCCCCTCACGCAGAGCCCCTGGAACATCATGATCAAGCACCGGCTGGTGCAGCGGCGCGGGCGGCGATCCCAGATGATGACCAGGTAAGTAAGCCCCCTCCCCAAGGGACCCCCTCCCCGGGGGCTTCCCCCATAATCTGGTGGGGGAGGGAGGGAGGGCATCTTCCGGGAAGGATGCTGGGGCGGCGGGGGTCGCCGGGGGGTCCACCAACCCTCCCCCTCTGCAGCTTCACAGACCCCGTGGTCTCCATGGACCTGCTGCGCGCCGTCCTGCAGCCCAGCATCAACGAGGAGATCCAGGCCGTCTTCGGCAAGTACATGAAGGTAGGGGGCTGCGGGGGGGGAGAAGGGGGTTGGTGGAGGGAGCAACTGCCTGCCTAGAGGCGCCCCCCACCTCCCAGGTGCCCCCGCCTCGCCTGGTCCATGCAGTGGGTGCCACAGTGGGAAGCCAGGATTGCACTGGGGAACCTAGTGGAGGGGCAGTGGGTTTGGGGGTGGTCACGCATCCGCTAGGATTGCCTTTCATGAAACCGGCCACTGGGTGAAGCCATAAATAAATACAGGTAGCCCCAAAGGTGCATTTTTCAAGAGGCAACTGGACTTTCTGGTTTTTGTTTGAAGACGTTTCGCTTCTCATCCAAGAAGCTTCTTCAGCTCTGACTGGTTGGTGAGGAATGGAAGGATTTATATTCCTTGCAGACAGTTGCATATAAATCCTTCCCTCCCCCCCCACCCCCCCAATCCAGTCAGAGTTGAAAAAGCTTCTTGGATGAGAAGCGAAACATCTTCAAAGAAAAATCAGAAAGTCCAGTTGCCTCCTGAAAAAAAGCACCTTTGGGACAACCAGGACCTGGATGACGGAGAATGTCCATAGACAAATACAGGTAGCCTTCAACTTACAAGCATTTACTTAGTGACCGAAGTTACAACACTGGAAAAAGTTATTTGTGATTGTTTTTCACACTTACAAGCATCACAGCGGCATCCCCATGGTCATGTGAACAAAATTCAGACGCTTTGCAACTGTCTCATATTTATGACGGTCGCAGTGTCCCAGAGTCACGTAATCCCCTTTTGCAAAATTCTGACAAGCAGAGTCAATTGGGAAACCAGATTCACTTAACAACCGACTTACTAACTGAACTGCAATGATTCACTTAGCAACTATGGCAAGAAAGGTCCTAAAATGGGGCAAAACTAACTGAAATAACTGTCTCGCTTAGTAGCCGAAATGTTGGGCTCCATTTGGTCGTAGGTCAGGGACTTACCTGTAAATGCATCCATTGGGAGGGGCACCAGTTCTGTCCTCAACCTTCTGACTCTGAGGGGCTCCTGCCTTCTCTCCAGTTTTTCCAAAAGGCGGCAGGGAACGTGCGCGAGAATGTCGGGGAGGACGTGGACACGGAGCAGCTCATCCAAGAGACGTGTCGCAGCTGCCTGGAGCAGGTAGCGGGAGGGCTGCACTGTCTGTTCCAAGAAAGCGCTGCTCTTGAGTGCAGGATGGTGGGGGGAGAGGTGGGCAGCCACCCCTGGGGGAAAGGAGGACCCTGGTTCTACTTTTTTCTGCCCAGTGAAACGCCACTTTAATTCTCTCTGTCTTCCTTGGGCAAAGGCTAGGGGGAGCCCTAGCAAGCTGAGGGGTGAGAGTGATCATTAACCACTGAGCCAAGGTGGCGCAGTGGTTAAAAGCAGCACTGCAACCTTCAGTTGATTGCTAGTTCAGCTGTTCAAATCTCACCAGGCTCAAGGTTGACTCAGCCTTCCATCCTTCCGAGGTGGGTAAAATGAGGACCCAGATTGTTGGGGGCAATATGCTGAACTCTGTAAACCGCTTAGAGAGGGCTGTAAAGCACTATGAAGTGGTATATAAGTCTAAGTGCTATTGCTATAATACCCGGTTGCAATATAATATAATTAATATTATAATATAATAATATAATACAATACTGTATAATATAATATATAATACAAAAATGGTTGCAGGAATTGGGTATGTCTAGGTTAATGAAAAGAAGGACTGGGCGGGACGTGATAGCAGTGTTCCGATATTTGAGGGGCTGCCACAAAGAAGAGGGGTTCAATCTCTTCTCCAAAGCACCAGAAGGCAGAACAAGAAGCAGCCGATGGAAATTTATCAAGGAGAGAAGCAACCTGGAATTAAGGAGAAACTTCCTGACAGGGAGAACAATTACCGTAATCAGTGGAATGGCTTCCCTTCTGAATCTCTGCATGCGCCATCACTGGAGGCTTTTAAATTGGACACAGCCATTTGTCTGAAATGGTCTGGGGTCCTTGCTTGAACAGAGGGTTGAACTAGGAGACCTCCAAGGTCTCTTCCATCTCTGTGTTATTCTGTTGTCCTGATTAGGAATAAAAGGAAGGCGTGTACTCCACTACGCAAAAGTAAAAAAAGGTTGTGTGTAATCACCGTATTCTACTGTGCCAGAAGGAGCCGGAAGTTAATTTCTTTCCTTTTTTTCTCCCGTTTACCATAAACTTTTCCTCTTCGCCTTTTCTTCTCCTATTTTCCCATTATTTTCATTTTTCTTTTTATTTCTGCATTTTATATTTTGATAAACTAATAAAATAGGAGTATTGAGGTAGGGTGATCATTGAAAGTGCATCTCTGAGCTGCTCAAATTAAGGAAAGTAGGGGCTCACTAGGCCCTCCCAGACCATTGGCGTGTCCAGAGTCACTAGCCTCGGGTTCGGGGACGCTGACCGGCCCTCCTGGGGCCAGCCTGACCAGCCTTCCTTCTCCCTGCAGGCCAAGCTCCTGTTCTGCGATGGGAAGAGGCCGATTGCAAGAGTTCCCCACGAAGTGCCAGCCATCAAGGTAAAGGCCGAAAGCCGGGCTCAGGAGCAGCCTAAGGCGCCCAGGGTCCCTTCGCCTCCTTGCTGGGAGAAGCCCCCTGGCTGCACAGGCCGTCTCTGCAGGGAGCCCACACCTGGGGCAGGTAGCAGTTCTCACTCTGCAGGTACCACTTTCTCTCTCTCTCTCTCTCTCTCTCTCTCTCTCTCTCTCTCTCTCTCTCTCTCTCTCTCTCTCTCTCTCTCTCTCTCTCTCTGCAGCGGGCGAAGCCCCTGGAAGACGAAGTGAGCCAGCAGGGGAGCCCCATCCCGAAAAAGGTAGGCCATTGGGGGAGCCCCCGGCAGAAGGCGGTTGGCGCTCTCTTCCTGCGGCCAGGAAACACGGATGAGGGTCTTTTCTCCTTGGCAGAGGAAGGGGAGACCGCCAGGACAGAGCCAGCCCGGTGACCGTGGGGCTTCAGGTGTCAGCACGTGAGTAGGGATTCCACACGGGGCCTTATGGGGTGGGGGCTGCTCTGGCCTGTGTTTGCCCTCCCTGCCAGTGAAGCCTTGAGAATGCCCCTCTGGCCAAAACACCTGATTGTAAGAGGAAACCAGGAAGCAGGAGGGAGGGAGGGACTTCTTTTATGAGGAGGGTTGGAAGGTGCACCCAAGATTCGAGTCCGGCACACAGAGTCGGTTATGGGATTGGGGGGCAGCAAGGAAGGTTCTCCCCTCGTTAGGACAAGCACATGATGCAGATTTGGCCACCTCCCAAGACCCCCTTCTCTGCTTTCAGGGGAAAGAGTAAATCCTGTGAACCGGTGCAGAGGGATGGTCCGAAGGTACGCCGGGCACACACAGCCCCCTTGAGTTCGCAAAGCCGTCCCTGGGGAAGTGGGGAGCAGTGGGGAGGGGAGGCAGCCTCTCCGAGGCAGAGCCTAGGGGCTGGACCTGGGCCCCACCCATCAGCAAGGCCACCGACCCAGGGAGCCACCCGAGAGGACCAAGGGGCGTCTGGTCAGTTCCTGCCTGTCACTGACTCATGTCCACTCGCTTCTGGCCTTGCAGTGGGACCCCCTGCGCCTCACGGAGACCACGAGCTTCGTTCTTGGGTCAAGAGCAAACAAGTAAGGGGGAGCCAGCTACATATTAATGCTTCTTCAAAGGGGGGGGGTTTCCCCTGAACCTTTGCAGACTTTAACTATTCCCGCTCTGGATTCAGGGCCCTTGGGATGGGGGGCACCAGAGGCAGGCTCTACATCAAGCACCCCCACTTGTTTAAGGTCAGTGTGGTTTCTTTCCTTGGGGGGGCGGGGGATCTTCCTGACGCCTCTCCTGGCCACTGGGGGGGGCATCCCTTAATTTACGAACATACCCCAGGGAGGAGCCTGCCAGGTGCTTTCAGCAAGAATGCCAGGGTTCCTCGGCCATCAGGACACGGGGGGAGGAGATAAGTTGGCATCCGATTACAGGTATTCGGACTTACGACCAATGGACCTGCCAGAGCGATTTGACATGGTTTGGATGTTCTGAGGGCCACTACCCCCCCCTCCCCCCATGATAGCATTTTGGGCACTTGGCAGCCAGCCAGCATTTACGCTGTTGCAGGGTCACATGACTGCCATTTCTGGTTTGGGGGGGTGTTTGCCAGAAAGCAGCGTTTGCTTCCAGTCCCCGGCTAAACATGGTCATTGAGTACAGGTAGTCCTCAACTTACAACCACAATTGAGTCCAAAGTTTCTGTTCTAAGTGAGGAAGTTGTAAAGCGAGTTTTTACCACCTTTCTTGCCACTGTTGTTAAGTGAATCCCTGCAGTTGGTAAGTTACTAACACGGTTGTTAAGTGAACATGGCTTCCCCATTGACTTGGCTTGTCAGAAGGTCGCAAAAGGGGAACACGTGACCCTAGGACACTGCGACCATCATAACTATGAGTCAGTTGCCAAACATCCAAATTTTGACCGCGTGACCCTGGGGATACTTCAGTGTGTGAAAAGTGGTCCCTGTTTGTCACTGCCGTTGTAACTTTGAAGCGTTGCGTGAATGAACTGTTGTAAGTCAAAGACTACCTGTAATGGGTTCATTTAAGGACAGCTGCGTTCACTTAGCTGCCACAAAAGTTGTAAAGTCAGGTGGGGTCATGTGGAAACCTACTTAATGACTGTCCCAACATACGACCGTAATTCCAGGCTCATTTAGGGTCGTAGGATGAGGACTGGCTGGCTGAGGTTTGGCTCTTCCGCATTGTAGCCCCTGTGCAGAGTTGTCCGTCCTGATTTAGGCCAGTGTCCGCCTCCTTGGCTGGATCCTGCCAGGGGTTGCTGCCTTTCCTTCTCTCCCCCTCCCTCCCTCCCTCCAGACCCAGCAACCTTAAGACTGGTGAACTTCAACTTCCAGAATTCCCCAGGCAGCCATAAAGTCCACAGGTCTTAAAAGTTTCCGAGTTTGGAGAGCCTGCTCAGATTCCCCTGGCATTGCTTGCCCTCCCACCCCCCTATCCCTGAGGGACCCCAAGGCTTGGGGCAGCTGCTGCTTCCTCACTTCTGCCTTTCCTCCCCCCCCCCTCTTTTTCTCCCAGTACGCGGCAGACCCCCAAGACAAGCACTGGCTGGCTCAGGAGCAGTACATGAGGGCCACCGGAGGGAAGATGGTCAGTGGGGGGAAATGGGAGGGGGAGGGGGGCAGCGGCTTCTCCCTGGCCCTGGGAATCCGGTCAAAGGACCATGGGCTGCTCTCCAGCGCTTCTCCTGCAGCCAGGAGGGGCTGGAAGGGGTCCGCCTCCTCTGATCACCCCCCCCCCTCTCCCTGCACAGGCCTACCTCCTGCTGGAGGAAGACATCCAGGACCTGGCAGCCAGTGACGAGTACAGGTGAGGCTCAGGGAGGCAGGGGAGCCCAGCCCACTCCCAGGAGGCCGGAGCAGGGCAAGAGGGGGGGGTCAGCTCCTGTCCCTTCGAGAAGCTGTCAGTTCCGGCCTTCTTAAACACCTCCTCCTGCTTCCTCTCCCTCTCCCTTCTCCTTCCTCTTCCTCCTGCTTCTTCCTTCTTCCTCCCTCCACCTTCCTCTTCCTTTCTCCTCCTCCCTCTTTCTCGTTTTCTCCTCCCTTTCTCCTCTTCCTCTCCCTCCACCTTCCTCTTCTTCCTCTTCCTCCCCCCCAGGGGTTCCCAGGAGCTGAAGCTGGATGAGCTGAAGCCCTTCACCATCCCTTCCTGGATGATTGGGAAGATGCAGAGATACATGAAGACCCTCCGCAGCGAAGGGGAGCAGCCATTGCCACAGCAACAGCTACCCTCCCTGCCGGAGGAAATGCGGGAGACTTAGACCAGGCCCGGCCAGCGTCTCCTGCCCCTCTGCTGCTCCTGGAAAGCCCAGGATGGGGGGCAGCCACCCCTCAGCCCTCTCCCTGCACTGGATCCCGCCAGGCGCCCCTCTCCTTTCCTGATACTATATTTGGAACCTTGTATTTGCTTGTTGGAGGAGTTGGAAGAAATAAAGGCCTCGGATTGAACTTTTGTTGCTCCTTGGAAGGGTTGAGCGGGGGGGGTGGGAAGCAGCTGGCAAGGGCTGAAGGGCAAGGGGGCTCCCTGGCTGGCGTGCAGAGGGGCACCGTGGCCCCAGAGCGGCCCTTAGGCCTGCTGTCATCCACATTCATTTAGTGTCCAAGTTAAAACGTTGCATTCTAAACATTTCCCCAGGAATGGCCTGGCAATAGCCGCGTTCACACATCGCACCAGGCTTTCGTGTGTGTCCTTTTTTGCTTAGATTGTGGCATCAATCCTGCCGTCGTGGCTCTTGCAGGGGATGGAAAAGTCGAGAACAACCTGGACTGAGGCACAAAATCTCTTTCTGGACCCCTTACTCGTTTCTCTCCAGCTCCCGGAGTCATTCAGTAGGTTGGAGAAGGTGGGGGGCAGAGCTACCCCCCTCAGGGATACTTCCGCTCTGCATCCGTGTGGCAGGAGAGTCTGCCCCAGGAGCCCGATCCACCAAGAGCAACAGAGCTTGCTTCTCCCTGCTTTATCCCATCCCTATGAAGCTGCTGGAGGAGGTCGCCCAGCTGACTGGGGGGTGGTATCTGTGCAGATGAGGCCCAATGATACATTACCTAGGCCTCCCCCCCCCCAAAAAAAACCCTCTAGCTTAGCAGGATAGAGCACAACACGTGCAGCAGGCAATCGGTACAATCTGGGTCCTTGTAAAGCGTTTTGCTGTCTGACTGAGTCAGCTAGGATTCACCTAGCTGGCTGGGGAATTCTGGGAGTTGAACAACAGATGGAAACTCATCAAGGAGAGAAGCAACCCGAATTAAGGGGAAACTCCCCAACAGGACAATTAACCAGTGGAAGGGCTTCCCTCCAGAAGCTGTGGGTGCTTCATCACTGGAGGATTTTAAGGAGACACTGGACAGTCACTTGTTTGAAATGCTATATAAGGTTTCCTGCTTAAGCAGGGGGTTGGACTAGAAGACCTCCAAGGTCCCTACCAGCTCTATTTTCATTCTAATTCTGAAACCCACAAATCTTAAAGTTGACAAGATGGGACAAGACAAACTGGTCTGTGCAGTTAATTATTTTCAATTTTTTAACCTAGTGTGTGTTTTACTCCTCCTGTGGGTGCTCCCGTTCCCCCCCCCCAAAAAAAATACACTTCCCTGTGCACTGTTAAAATCAAGAGGTGGTGCAGGATACAAACAAAAAAATATTTGGGATGAAAAGCCAACGATCGAATGGGAAACCGCCTCTCTTGCGACCGCCTGTAGATCCAGGGAGCCGCGTTCAATGCAGGAAAAAAGGATCTTCTGGAGAGGGAGGAGGAACGACCCTCCCACCCCACCCCCGCTTGGGGAAGACCAGATTTCCACCCATTGCCCAAAAAGGGGTGGGGAGGAGAGTGAAGAGCCTCCCATCATCCCCTGCCGCGGTTTCCCGGAGAAAAACCGGCCGGGGGGTGGGGGCGCCCCCCTCCCGCCAAAACAGAGGAGGGAAAGGAAGGCCGGGCAGGGGGAGAAGCCAGCCAGCCGGCCCGGCTCCGGACCTCCCCAAATTGGCCAGGGCGGAGGGAAAGTCGGACACCCAGGTCCGCTTCACTACAGCCCTGCGAGGTAGAGCAGCGAGGCCTCCGGGAAAGCCGCGCCCGCCGCTCCTGGGAACAGGCCCCGCCCACGCCTTTCGGAGCAACGCCGCCGCGGCCAATCACTGGGCGCGCGCGCCGCCATTGGGCAGATCGAACGCGAGGGGGCCGCCTATTGGCTGCGCCGCGGCAGCTTTGCAACATTCAAACTCGCGCAGCGGCCGCCGAGAAGGAGGAGGAAGCGCTGAGCCAGCAGGGCAAACCTCTCCCCGCGCCCGCCATGGCCTCGCAGAACGACGACCCCGGCGCCGTCGCCCGCGCCCCCAGCAAGGCGGCCGAAGCTGGCGGGGGCGCCGCCCGGGGCTCCGTCCGCAGCAGGTGGGGCGGCTGGGGGGCCGGGCACGTGCGGCGCCTCCCTCGGCCGATCCGGGCCGGTCGGGGAGCCGCTCCCGGGGCTAACCGCTCGCTCTCTCTCTCTCTCTCGCCCCGCAGGCTGCAGCAGGAGCTGATGACGCTGATGGTGAGTCTCCCGGGGGCTCTGCACGGGCCGGGGGCAAGGGGGGCTTCCCCCGTCTGCCATCTTCGAGTCCCGCAAGCGGCGGAGGGGGATTCGCACCCCCGGAGCCGCCCGGGTCCTCTTTGCAAGCGCCCGCCGTTCCTGGGCGCCTCTGATCCCCACGTGGCTTTTCCTCGCAGATGTCCGGAGACCACGGCATCTCCGCCTTCCCGGAGTCGGACAATCTCTTCAAGTGGATCGGGACCATCAACGGTGTGGCTGAGACGGTGAGTGGGCCACGGCCCTGTTGCCCCCTCCTCCGCCCCACTCGGCAAATAGAGCGGCGACACAGGCGCAGCCCCGGTTGCCAAGAGCTGAAGGTGCCAAGGAAGCGCTCAGATGGGGCAGCTCCTCCGCCCCGCCCCACTGGCAGGCAGGCGTGGGGGAGGGGGAGTCCCTTGTGGTCATCTGGAGTTCCTGGGGGAGAGAAGCCTCCTTCCTTTGTCCAGCCAGAACCCTCTCTGGCTGTTGGGGGAGAGGTTTCTGGGCAGATGCCCCCCCCAGCTTGCAGAAACGGGACACCCAAAGAACCCCGGGTGGTGCTTCATACCCGAAGACCAGCTCCACTCTGGGACACTCTGGGCTTTCAGGCAGAAGAGAAACCATCAGGGACCAGACAGGAAAATGTGGGGCAAGGGCATGGAGAAGGTCCTGCCCTCCCCCATGCACTACCTGCCCTTCTCCTCCTCCTCCCCTTCCAAATGCAGGTCTATGAGGACCTGAGGTACAAGCTGTCCTTGGAATTCCCCAGCGGGTACCCCTACAACGCCCCCACCGTCAAGTTCCTCACCCCCTGCTACCACCCCAACGTCGACCTTCAGGGCAATATCTGTTTGGACATTCTCAAGGACAAGTGGTCAGCTCTCTATGACGTCCGGACCATTCTGCTCTCCATCCAGAGCTTACTGGGAGGTGAGGAGAAAGAGGGTCCTGGAATGGGTGGGGGCTAGTAGGAGGAGGATTTCTTCACCCCCACCCCAGGGCCTCCATTGCCTGGCAGGGGCTCCTGGTTCCATGCAGAAGAGCCATGCCACTGAGCCTGTGCCGGGGGTGATGCCAAGCCCACCCACCCTCCCTGGCAGAGCAGAGTTTTCCCGGTCCCATGATAGGAGGGAGGTGAATTTGATTCTTTACCAAACGTGTTTTTGGACCTTCTCTTGCTGCTTCAGAGCCGAACGTGGAAAGTCCTTTGAACACAGAGGCTGCCGAACTCTGGAAGAACCAAGCAGGTGAGTCGACCAAGTCAGTTTGGACTGGGGGGGGTGGTGAAAGCAGGAGGCTAGAAACCAGGAGGCGGGGAGTTCTAGTCCCACCTTATGTAGGAAAGCTGGCTGGGTGACTTTGGGCCAATCCCCAGGAGTCACCGAGTTCTAGTCCCGCATTAGAAGGAAAGTACCAAAGGTGCTTTTTTCAGGAGGCAACTGGACTTTCTGGTTTTTCTTTGAAGACGTTTTGCTTCTCATCCAAGAAGCTTCTTCAGCTCTGACTGGATGGGGGGCGGATGGAAGGATTGTAGACACTTAGAAGGTTACAATCTTGGAAGATTGTACACACTTAGTGACACATAGATGCTTAGAAGGAAAGGCAGCTGAGTAGCTTTGGGCCAATCACCAGGAGACCTCGGGCACAAAAAGCCAGTTGGCCCCCTCCCCGCTCTCTCTCTCAGCCCAGCCCACCTTGCTGCTGTGAGGAAAATAGGAAGAAAAAGGAGTACCTGGCATCTTCGCCATCTTAGTTGCCTATAAAGTAATAAAGGTGGGATAAAATTCTAAGCAATAAGAACCTTTGGAAAGACACACATACACACACACACTTGCGTTCAGGGAGGGTTGCAGAATGCAACTTGAGTTGGGGGGGATCCTTTTCTTCATATTAGGATCCTTCATGAGGACTTGGATCTTTCTTGTCTGAAAGTGGTGGAGGGAAGCACCCGGGTTCCTTTTTGCTTGCCTTTTTGTCATTTTAAGGCAGCCGCTTCGTGCTGCTTTACTGCGCAGGTAGTCCTCGACTGACAATAGTTTGTTTAGTGACAACGGCACTGACAAAAGCGGCTTATGACCATTTTTCATGCTTATGAGCATTGTGGCCTCCCCCGTGGCCACAGGGTCAAAATTCGGATGCTTGGCAATGGCTTCATATTTATGACGGTCGCAGTGTCTCCCGGGGTCATGTTTTTGCAACTTTCTGACAAGCCGAGTCAATGGGGAAGCCAGATTCACTTAACAACTGCAGTGATTGGCTTAATCAATGTGGCGAGAAAAGTTGCAGAATGGGGCAAAACTCAACAAATTTCTCACTTAGCAACATAAATTTTGGGCTCAATTGCGGTCGTAAGTCGAGGACTACACACATAGTTTTTACAGCTGCACAATTGCATGGAGAGGGGAGCAGGCACACAATTGTACACAATTGTACAAAAGAATGATCATGCCATTGTGTCTTTGCCCAGCTGTTGGGGGGGGGGGACAGGATTTGATGCCCAGAAAACCCTTGGCTGAATTTGCCTCACCCTCCAGCCTTTTTTCTAAAAGCAAAACTAAGCTGCAGAACCAACTGCGACACACACACACACACACACACACACACACACACACACACACAGAGCACCTTCTTCAGGGTCCTTAATCTGCTCCCGTTGTCTCTTCACACAGCCTACAAAAGACGCCTCCATGAATCCTACCAAAAACACATGAAGAGCCAGGATACTTGATGTCCTTCCTCAGGCAGCACCACTTCGCCTTGCCTCTTTTCCCTCTTCTGTTTTATCCTTGTATTTTCAGCCCCTATTGTATTATAGGTCATTTTAAAGTTTTATTTGGCTTTTTTCCTGGTGTTAATGTATAAATAAACATCTTTTGTTTTTATAAAGTAATGCCTATTTGAGTTTGGGAAAGTGTTTCTATGAAGTGGAAAGAGTGCAGAGAAGAGCAACAAAGACGATTAGGGGACTGGAGGATAAAACATATCAAGAAGGGTTGCAGGAACTGGGTAGGTCTAGTAGTCTAACAAAGAGAAGGCCTTAAGGGTGGCAGGATGGCAGCCTTCCAGTATTTGAGGGGCTGCCACAAAGAAGAGGGGAGTCATCTTGTTCTCCAAAGCACCAGAAGGCAGGACAAGAAACAACGGATGGAAACTCATCAAGGAGAGAAGCAACCTGGAACTAAGGAGAAATTTCCTGGAAGAGAGAACAATTAATCAGTGGAACCGCTTGCCACAAGAAGTTGTGGGTGCTCCAGCACTGGAGGTTTTTAAGAAGAAATTGGACAGCCGTTTGTCTGATGGTACCAAGTCTCCTGCCTTGAGCAGAGGGTTGGACTAGAAGACCTCCAAGGTCCTTTCCAACTTATTCTGTAATTTTGAATTCCCTTGCATTTGCTGGAAAGGGGGAAATGGGTGGGAGCTGGGTTAGAATTTTCATCTTGAAATTTCTACCTTTTCCTTATTTCTCTGGACAAAATTGAGAAATAGATGTTGGGTGTCCGTGTTATTGTTTTACAATGTTTGTCATCTGCAATAATATGAAAAATGAGACATTTGCAGTGGATTGTCACCATCTTGTGATCTTTTGGGGTTTTCAGTTTAAACACTTGCCAGCTGCTATTTAATGCAATATGGTACTAAATATCTCTCACACCTTTCCTTGTCTACAATTTTAGAATTTAAAGATTCGGGTGAAGTACTTTTATATCTTTGTTTTAAACAAACCTTGATTTTTAGCTAGTTTAGCTGCAATGAGAAAAGATTGATAACTCCTACCCTCATGCCTTGATGGTGCATGGACAGGAAATGGTACTGTGGTGATTTTTCACTTTTTGCCTAGTACTCTAGAAGTCGGGGGTGGCAATATTTCCGAGCCACTCTGCAGACCAGAGAGAGTGGGGAGACCAGGCTGGGGACCTCCCAACTGCTACAGAATTCCAGTTTAATGTTGCTTGCTTTATGGTCCTCCTCAAATCTCTGACCACTCTATGTGAGTTCTGTCCCTTTTACAACTTTTCTTGCCAGGGGGGTTTAAGTAAATCTGGCTTCCCCATTGAGTTGGCTTGCCAAAGGGGAATTCACCACCACCAGTGGCCAGAGGGTATAATTGCATGAGCCTTTAAGATTCACCTTCCCTTTTCAACTCCCCCCCCCCCTTTTTTTTTCACATGAAGCCCCCTCCGGCTCTGATGCTAGGCAGCTCTAGGGAGACCTTCCCTTCCTAGGAGAATCTCACAGCTGAAGTCACAAGCTTTGGCTTCCAGGGGCAGCCAGAAAACTGCTATTCTGGAGGGAATTGTCCTTGCCCATCACTTGAGGACTCCTGCTCTGAGACCCCACCCACTCCCCTTGGGTGTGTCTTCCCTGGTGACTGGCCAGAGAGTGGCCGGTTCATCTTAAACCACTCATGTGCCCCTTCGATCCAGACCACCCCCACCCTGAGGTGCTTCAGTAGATGAGTGAAATTCTCACATTGGGGGGGGGGGGTTGCTGAGAGAGAGAGCTGCCCCAGCTGGATTGCAACCACCTGGGAATACTTTGAGTTCACATAGTTTATCATTGTTCTCTAGGGGTTCTATTGTTTTATTGCTTAATTTTCCTATACGGACTGCTCACAGGAGAGGGAGGGAGGGAAAGATAGGCAGAGGAGGAAGGAAGGAATAGAAAGAAGAAAGGGTGAGAGGGAGGGATAGAAAGAAGGGAAGGGAGGGAAGGAGAAGGAAGAGTGGGAGGGAGCGATTGGAGGAAGAGAGGGAGCGAAGGAAGGCTTGGTCTCTCATTCCACAGCCTTCCCTGCCCCCCCCCCCGAGGAAGAGGAGGGGACAATGCCCCTCTCTCAGGAAGGGGGTCCAGAGCTATTCAAAGGACCTCAACTGCCACCATGGAGCAGCCCCTTCTAGTTCCCCCATTTCTTTTCTTGGGCTGGCAGACACATTGCCGTGCACAGGTGCCAGCCTGCCTTTGGACTTGCAGGTGGGGTGGGAGACACCGAGATGCTCTACCTGTCCCTGGCACAGTTCTCCACCTGCTGTACTTTCTCCCTTCAGCCTGCATGGGAAGGAGACGGACAACGTGCTACGCCCTGAATCCCAGGGAGGGGGCAGGAGTCCCACGCCTCCCAGTCCTTCCCCCTCCGTGGGGTTTAACTCCCCCAAAGGGAATGTAAGTGACCCCCTTGGGTGCCCCCTCCTCCTGCCTGGCACGATGGAGCCCGCTCAGAGGACAGGAAGGGCTGTTGGAGGACATGCCGGGGATGCTGGTGTGGGGGGGGGGGATTCTCTTGCCTGTTTCCTTCTCCCTAGCCAGGCGGCCTCGGGGTGGGGGGGTCCGAGGGATGATGCTTCCGCAACCAAACTCAGCCCCGCACAACCCTCCTGCTTCCACAGTCCCTTGCTCTTTATTGAGGTGTCAGTGTTAAAAACAGGCTTTCCCAGCGTGGGGCGATGGGATCCAGAGTTCGGCTGAAGAGGCATCTCTGAGCTGTGCAGAAGGAGCTGGCGCAGGAGCATGGGCCTTGGGAGCTCGGCAGAGCTGGGGGGAGCTGCCCCCTCCCGCCGGCCGGTCTTGCAGGAATGTCGCGATGCTTTACTGCACACCCTCCATCATCTTGAGGAACTCTGGGGGGAGATGGAGATGGGTCAGCCCCCCCCATCCAGCAATGATGGGCAGAGGAGCACCCCCTCCCAGAAGCCAAGGATGGCAGCCCCCCCATAAAGAGGCCCCCAGCACCCACCCCCCAACCGCCCTGGATGCAGCCTGCCTGAATTGCTAGGGGATCCCAGGAGAGACTTTGGCTCAGCCCCCAAAGTCCCAAACTCCAGGTAGGGAGAAGCCTGGGTGATGGGCTGGGAACAGCCTCTCTCCCCCTGTGGGGAGGGGGTGGGGGGGGAAGCTGTTGGTCAGCCCCAAGCAGCTCTGTCCGTCTGTCCGTCCGAGCTGCTCACCGTCAAAATCGATCCGCCCATCGTTGTTTTTGTCTCCGTCCCTCATCAGTTCCTGGATCTCCTCTTCTGAGACGCTCTCCCCGGAGAGCTGGAAGATCTCCACCAGCTCCTCAGCATCCAGGAACCCATCGGCGTTCCTGGCAGGAAAGGGGGAATAGAATGAGATGGAAGGGACCTTGGAGGTCTTCTAGTCCAGCCCCCTGCTCAGGCAGGAGAACCTATACAATTTCAGACAAGTGACTCTCCAGTCTCTTCTTAAAAACCTCCAGTAATGGAGCATCCAGAACTTCTAGAGCCGAGATGGTGCAGTGGTTAAATGCAGCACTGCAGGCTACTGCTAGTTCAGCAGTTCAGCTGTTCAAATCTCACCGGCTCAAGGTTGACTCAGCCTTCCATCCTTCTGAGGTCGGTAAAATGAGGACCCAGATTGTTGGGGGCAATATGCTGAACTCTGTAAACCGCTTAGAGAGGGCTGGAAAGCACTATGAAGCGGTATATAAGTCTAAGTGCTATTGCTATTGCTATTCTAGTGGCAAGCAGTTCCACTGGTTGATTGTCCTCACTGTCAGGAAGTTTCTCCTTAGTTCCAGGAGGTTGCTTCTCTCTTTGATGAGTTTCCATCCATTGTTTCTTGTCTTGCCTTCTGGTGCTTTGGAGAATAAGTCCCCCCCACCTTTTTTGTGGCAGCCCCTCAAATACTGGAAGACTGCTATCCTGTCACCCCTAATTCTTCTTTTCTTTAGTCTCGCCAGACCCAAATCCCGCAGCCGTTCTTCATGTGTTTTAGTCTCCAGGCCTTTGAAGGAACGGAAAGGCTGAGATTGGGCAAACATCTGTCCCCGTGTGGTCAACTCTGACCCGAAGCACGGAGGGCACATCCTGTCGAGCTGAGCACCACAAGGCCAGCCTGGGACTTGGAAAGCCCCAGACCGCCCCCCTCCCCCTTCCCCCACAGCCTCAACACAAGCCGTATCCAGAGAACAGAACCAGAAGGCAGAATAAGACAGTTGGAAGGGACCTTGGAGGTCTTCTAGTCCAACCCCCTGCTCAGGCAGGAGACCCTAGATCAGTTGGGTCAGTGTTCAGGCTTGAGCAATGGGCCTCGGAGTTTTGCTTGCTATGGGATTATTACTTGGAAGTTGGCCCAATAGCAGTGGCTGTTGGAACTTGGAGCCCTCGTGGGCAGTCGCTTCAATGTGAGCCAGCAGCGTGTGGCAGCTGCCAAAACAGCCAATGCAATCCAATTGGACCTGAATGAATGTATGTTACAAATTCTGAGTTGCCATTCTCTCTCTCACCTTCACTGGATGGGTGATGTCCAGCAGGTAAACGCTGATCTGTGACCCTAGCTAAAGACCAGCCCGGAGGGCAGGAAGGAGCTGCCCTCTCTTCCAGGCCACGCCTGGAGCCACGGGGTCATGGAATCCTCCAGCCTTGGGCTAACTTTAGAGGAGGACAGACAGTCTTCATTTGGGAAGGTGAACAAGAATGGACACTTGGGGTCAGCTCGGCCCATTGAATGCTGACACTCTGCTGGGCTGGAGCCTGGAGCCCGAAAGGCCAGGCCGGCCTGGTGGCAAGGGACCAGGCTAGAGTGAGAGAGAGTGAAGTCCAGACCCGCCTTAGCAATGAAAGCCGGCTGGGTGACTTTTTTGGACCCATCAGCAGGAGACGGTGAGTTCTAGTGCCGCCTCAGGCGCATAAGCCATACTGATAACTTCTGATAGCCATACTGATAACCAGTGGTGGGTTCCTACCAGTGCGGTCCACTCTATAGCACCGGTAGCGGCCTGCTGGTGACGTCACAGTGCCGGTGCGGTCGGTTGCTGGTGCCTGGGCGCCGGCATTAAAAAAAATTTTTTAAATTTTTTTTAAATTTTTTTTAAATTCTTTTGCGCATGCCCAGAAGCCAAGCTTTCGGCACTGCGCATGTGCTGCCTTCCTACCCCACAGTGAGACCAAGCTGGGGAGGATGGCTGAGGGAGCGCGTGAGACGCTGAAAGAACGGGCGGCAGGAGCTATCTCCATTCCCCTCCCTTCAGCAGTCTGAGAAGCCACACCCACCCAGTCACATGGCCGGCAAGCCACGCCCACCCAGTCACATGGCTGGCAAGCCACACCCACAAAATAAGCCACACCCACAGAGTGGTAGTAAAAAAAATAGGAACCCGCCCCTGCTGATAACCCTCTCTCCAGCTCAATCCACCTCACAGGGTTGTTGTTATAAGGAAAAGAGGAGGTACATTCGTCTGCAGAGCATCTCCGCCATTCAGGTCCTGGTTGTCCCAAAAGTGCTTTTACAGGAGGCAACTGGACTTTCTGGTTTTTCTTCAAAGACGTTTCCCTTCTCATCCAAGAAGCTTCTTCAGCTCTGACAGGACGGTGGGGAATGGAAGGATTTGTGTTCCTTGCAGACAGCTGGTCATTTGCCTCCTTTTAGAGGGTCCCTGAAGCACTTGGAGGTTCATCTGTGTCCTCAGGGTCACCTGAGTGGTGCTCCTGGTTCCTGGAAACGGATTTCCAGAGAAATAAATGCAGACTACAAGAACCAGGAGCACCACTCGGGTGACCCTGAGGACACAGATGAACCTCCAAGTGCTTCAGGGACCCTCTAAAAGGAGGCAAATGACCAGCTGTCTGCAAGGAGTATCAATCCTTCCATCCGCCACCATCTTCTTGGGTGAAAAGCAAAACGTCTTCAAAAGAATCCCCTTTGGGACTAGGAGGCGTATCCTTAAAGTATATTTGCCACTTGGAGTTACTCATGAAGTTACAAAGACTCCCTCTTTGAGAGGGATGGGTGCTTTAGAAATACGAAATATAACTAAATATCGTATTTTTCGGAGTATAAGACGCACCTTAGTTTTGGGGGAGGAAAACAAGGGAAAAAGGCCTCTGCCTCCCAGCAATTTGCCAAACAGCAAACAGCACAGATGATATACACTGTTTGCTGTGTATTTCTGTGCATGTGTGCCTGACCCATAGAAATGGCAAAGAATTGGAGAAATGTACATTATGGCAGTATATTAATCCCAGAAAGTTTTCTTAAATGTAATCACCCTAACTCCTCCTAATTATTTAAATCAGTGGTGGCCAACCTGAAGCGTCCCATGCGCCAATTGGCCCAAGCATCCCAGGTGGGCGGGCCCGCCTGGATGCCGCCATTTGAGTTTTGCCCTCTATGCATGCGCAGAACCCTGTGCGCATGCGCAGAGGGCAAAAGAACGCAAATGCCGGCGTCCAGGTGGGCGGGGGGAGGCGGGAGGGAGGCTCTGCCAGCCGCCTCCTTTCCTTGCCTCCCACTGCTTTTCGGCTCTGCCGCCGTTGCTGCCTCCTCCTTTCCTCGCCTCCCACCACGAGAGGCGAGGAAAGGAGGAGGCAGCAGCGGCGGCGGCGGCAGAGCCAAAAAGCGGTGGGAGCCGAAGGGGAGGCTCCGTCGCCGCAACAGCCCCGGACCTCCGACACAAAGAAGCTCTGCCGGCCGACTCCTTTCCTCGCCTCCCACTGCTTTTCAGCTCTGCCGCCGTTGCTGCCTCCTCCTTTCCTCGCCTCCTGCCGCGGGAGGCGAGGAAAGGAGGAGGCAGCAGCGGCGGCGGCAGAGCCGAAAAGCGGTGGGAGCCGAAGGAAAGGCTCCGTCGCCGCAACAGCCCCAGACCTCCGACCCTGAAGCTCTGCCGGCCGCCTCCTTTCCTCGCCTCCCGCCTCCCCTTCGGCTCTGCCGGCAGAGCTTCAGGGCTCCTGAAGGCACCTGCGGCGCTGGGCTTTGGGGAGCGGCGGGCTGGGGCCATGTTCCGCACGCGGGAGGTGAGGAAAGCAGGCAGTGGCGGCGGCAGAGCCGAAAAGCGGTGGGAGGCAAGGAAAGGAGGCGGCCAGCAGAGCCTCCCCTTCGGCTCTGCCGGCCGCTTCCTTTCCTCGCCTCCCACCGCCCCTTTGGCTCTGCGCGCGGTGGGGAGAGTTGCGAGACGCGCGTCCTACCTGGGACTTGTTCCGTCGCGTCCCTCGGTATTGTGTCCAGGGCAGCCCGTTCTAAAAGAGAAAGTCTCGCGAGTTCAAACTTCTCAAACTCGCGAGACAATCTCTTTTAGAACGGGCTGCCCTGGACACAATACCGAGGAACGCGACGGTGGATGCGCCACTTGAAATCGTAGAATGCGCCACATTTGGCACATGCGCCACGGTTTGGCCACCCCTGATTTAAATAGATCTACTCCAAACATGACTAAGTCAGGGTTTCTCAGCTGCCTTATTTTAATACTAATACTTAATACTAATACTTAATACTAAAACAGGACATTTCAGATTATACTTTTACAGATCTTTAAAATTGATGTGGCTTTCTGGAAGTATTCTCTGCTATTTAAAAGAAGATACAATAGCACTGGGCCTCTTCAGAGCAAGCATTTATTTTAAAAAGCTTCTTCATTTTGTTAAGTTGTCTAGAACAATAATAAAGCAGTCTTTAAAAAATAAGTCTAATACAATTAATTTATTAAAGGGTCAATTTAACATGCAAATGGCAGACCAAGTGGCAACTAATTTACAGTATGCTAAATTTAATACTTTTAGCAACGCAAATAAACCAGGGAGATGGTTGGCATACATGTTAAGAAAGAAGCAAAAATCAAGAGTTATTGAAAAAATTAGATATAAGGGTAAAGAAGTTTATGAACAAGAATTTATTAAAAAATCTTTTTTAGAGTTTTATTCAGGATTATATAGTGGGGATAAAGTTAAATAAGAGGATATAGACAGGTATTTGCAGGAACAAAATATTTATACAATTACTAAGGTGCAGAGGGATATTTTAAACCAATTGATAACTTCAGAAGAAATTTTATTATTATTATTTATTTATTTTCTTATTTAAATGGATTTCTATGCCGCCCAACTCCCAGGGGACTCTGGGCGGCTCACAACATATTGGAATCCATTACAAAATATAAAATACAGTAATTAAAAAAAACATACAAAAGTTAAAAAGAGTATCTCATATTCACAATCAAGGGGGGGGAGACCCATATCTAATCTAGTTGGTCTCACTTTCACCCCGCCTGCCGGAAGAGCCAAGTTTTTATTGCTTTCCGGAAGGCCAGCAGGGTGGGGATGGTCCTGATCTCCGGGGGAAGCTGGTTCCACAGGGAGGGAGCTCCCACAGAGAAGGCCCTCCCCCTCGGCCCCACCAACCGACATTGTTTGGTTGATGGGACCTGGAGGAGGCCGACTCTGTGGGCCCTAACCGGTCGTAGGGAGGTATGCGGCAGGATGCGGTCCCGAAGGTAACCTGGCCCTGAGCCATGTAGGGCTTTAAAGGTAACGACCAACACCTTAAATTGGATCCGGAGACTAATGGGCAGCCAATGCAGCTGGCGGAGGATCGGTGTTACGTGGGTGCATCTGGGTACACCCACCACAGCTCGCGCAGCTGCATTTTGCACCAATTGCAGTCGCTGGACACTCTTCAAGGGTAGCCCCATGTAGAGCGCATTGCAGTAATCCAGCCGTGAGGTGATAAGGGCATGAGTGACTGTGAGAAGTGCCTCCTTCTCCAAGTAGGGTCGCAATTGGTGCACAAGACGTACTTGTGCAAAGGTCCCCCTAGCCACAGCTGAAAGATGTTGCTCCAATTTTAGCTGTGGGTCTAGGAGGACACCCAAATTGCGGACCCGTTCTGAGGGAGCTAATTTCTCCCCCCCAAGAACCAAGGAGGGACAATTGGTCAAGTCCTTAGGAGGCAATATCCACAGCCACTCAGTCTTGTCAGGGTTAAGTTTTAGCCGGTTCTTCCCCATCCAGACTCTAACATCGTCCAGGCAGCGGCAATTAATTACTGGCAATTAAACAGTTAAAAGTGGGAAAGGCCCCGGGGACAGATGGTTTAACTGCTGTTTATTATAAAAAATTGCAGGAAGAAATGGTGGAACCACTTAAAGAATTGCTTAATAACATTCAACAGGGAGGTAACGTACCTCCAACTTGTAAGACTGCCTTTATTTCTCTGATCCCAAAAGAAGGTCAAGATCATACAGACCCAAAAAATTATAGGCCGATCTCACTTTTAAATCTAGACTATAAAATTTTTGCTAAAATTTTAGCTAATAGATTAGTGACAGTTCTGCAACAGACGATACATCATGATCAAACTGGGTTTATTATTGGTAGACAAATGAAAACTAATGTTAGACAAATTGTTAACTTATTAGAGTATTTAGGAAAGAGCAACCAGGTTTCCGCAGCATTGGTTTTTTTGGATGCCGAGAAAGCCTTTGACAGATTGAACTGGCGGTTCTTACTAAAGTTAATAGAAAAGTTACAAATGGGAGATTATTTTGTACAATCCATTGGGGCAATATATCAAAAACAAACAGCCCAAATAATAATTAATGGTGGATTGACAGATCATTTTAACATAGAAAAGGGAACGAGACAAGGATGCCCCTTGTCTCCCTTGTTGTTTATTTTGAGTCTGGAAATATTACTTAGTAAAATAAATAAATAAGAGAGCTTGACACAATAAAGGGCATAAAAATTAGACAGGAAGAATACAAGCTACGAGCGTTTGCGGATGACCTGGTTGTTATTACCTTGACGCAACCATTACAATCTATTAGTATTTTGATGGATGCAATCAATTCCTACGAACAAGTATCTGGTTTTAAAATAAATATAGCCAAAACCAAAATAATAGTTAAAAATATGACAAGAACCCAAAAAGAAGAAATAGAAATGGTAACAGGTTTTGAGATAGTCCAAAAGATTAAATATTTAGGGGTTTATATTATGTCCACAAATACAAAATTATATCAATACAATTATGATCCACTTTAGTTAAAAATACAGAAAGATATGGAAAATTGGGGGAAATTACAATTGTCATTGCTGGGCAGGATAGCTGCAGTTAAAATGAATATCTTACCAAGATTTTTATTCCTCTTTCAAATGATACCAATACTTAAAAAGGATGAGAATTTGAAGGAGTGGCAAAAGGGTATAAACAAATTTATCTGGGCAGGCAAGAAGCCAAGGGTAAATCAGAAGATTATGCAGGATGTACGTGAAAGAGGTGGATTAAAAATGCCTAATTTGAAACTGTATTATGAAGCAGCAGTTCTCTCAGCAATTACGGATTGGATTAACTTAACGGAAGAGAGGGTGCTAAACATTGAGGGATATGGTTTGTACTACGGGTGGCATGCTTACCTAGTATATGATAAAAAAGTAGACAAAGCCTTTAAGAGTCACATACTAAGAAGGTGGCACCTTCCACCGACAAGAATTGCAAGGATTTCGCAGAATTCATCTGCCTTATGTTGGAAATGCAAAAAAGAAATAGGCACATACTATCATACCTGGTGGACCTGTAAGAAAGCTAAGAGCTATTGGGCCATTATAGGGAAGTGGATTAAAGAAATAACCCAGGAAGAAGTTTCTAATAAACCCGAGTTTTTCTTGTTAGGCATCATTGAACCAAGAGTTAACAAAGATATCCAATACATTACTATTCACATTCTAACGGCAGCTAGGATTATATACGCGCAGTTCTGGAAAAACAGTGAAACGCCTACAGAGGAGGACATAATTAGAAAGATAATGGACTGCGCTGAGATGGACAAATTAACAAAGGAATTAAAGGATAAACAAGAATCAGACTTTTATATAATATGGAACAAATTTTTTGATTGGTTAAGAAAAAGAAGGAATGTATAAAATGTATATCTGCCAACTCTGAATAATATAAGATATTTGTGTGTAAAAATTCATTAAATGTAACATGGTATATTTATATTAATATAAGTAAAAACTATAGATTTAAAAGGCTATATAGATAATACGGATATAGTTGTTTATTATAGTAAAAAAAATGTAACTTAAATTATGTAAAGTTCCGAGGATAGCTTATTGGAGTTAGGGGCTAAACAGAAAAGCCCAAAATGTTTATTTGTTGTTGTGTATGTCACTGTTGTATTGTTGTATAGTTTTGTGTATTTAATTAAAAAAAATAAAAAAATATTTTTAAAAAAGAGTCACATACTAAGAAATGCTTTATTGCGTGACTGGAAAAAGTACCAAGGCAAATTAAATGAGAAATTACCTTTATGGACAGTACCCAGACACACGATAGAAAATATAAATGTAGAACAAAAATCAGATAAGATTACTTACAAAGAACTTCTCTTTGAAGATGGAATTTCATTTCAATTAAAACCGTTCGAGAAATTGAAAGAGGAAGGAATAACTAGAACATGGTTTCAATATGGACAATTACAGGCTAGATGGAAAGATGATCGAAACACTGGTATTTTGAAAAATGAAGATAATCTGATTATACAAATAAAAGATAAGGGCCCTATGCATATAAAAAGATTGTATAATATTTTATTGGAATTAGATTCAGAATCAGAACTAGTTAAGGACTGTATGATAAAATGGGCTCAAAATATTGGAGAACCTATAATGATGGATATGTGGAAAAAGATATGGGTCAGAAATGTTAAATTTACACAGGCTCAAAATTTAAGAGAAAACTTTTATAAAATATTTTATAGATGGCATTTAGACCCCAAAAAACTAGCTTGTATGTATCCAAATTTACAGCTAAAATGTTGGAGATGCGAATGTGAGGACGCTACATACTTTCATATATGGTGGACTTGTAAAAAAATTAAGGCATTTTGGATAAAAATTTGGTGGATTATACAAAATATTTTAAAGAAAAAGATCAAGTTCACACCTCAAGTTTTTTTTTGCTGGGAATAATTACGGACTGTTCTGTTATAGAGATTAAGTTGATTTTGAACATTATAACTGCTGCCAGGTTACTGGTGGCACAATATTGGAAGAAGGAAGATATACCTACAATTGAAGAATGGACGGTAAGTGACACATCTTGCTGAAATGGCCAAGATTTCATCTTATCTTAAGGATCACTCAAATGAAAGATATATATTGGAATGGAGTAGGTGGACTGAATATATTCAGAAAAGGTATCAGATTAAGATAACCTAAATAGTTTAATAGTTATTTGTTTGAGAAATTTTAGATTATACTTTCAAGCTCTTGGAGTTACATAGAGTTAAGAATGGATAAGGTATTCTTGAACTAACAATTTGTTTTAGTATTTTATAGCTTTATACTTTTTGTTTTGAAATTATACCTTGTGTTTTTTCTGGGAAGTCCAGGGTGGGTGGGTGGGAGAGTAGGGGGGGAAGGGTGGAGGGTGGAAAAGGGGGGGGGGAGATAAAAATGTATGTACTCTGTACTCTTAAAACTTTTTAATAAAAAAAAATAAGTCTAATAATTTGAACACTCTACAAACATTTAACAAAATAACGTATTAACAGAATCTGCCTCTACCTAGGATAGAACTCACAACCTCCTGATTGTGAGGCAAGAGCTCTACCTCTAAGCCACAGCAGCTATAGCTTGCCTTCTTGCAATTTCAGCAGTCTAACATTGCCAGCAGTTTATCTCCCAGCATTGTCTCATTACAGCCACCGTAGTTAGTTTCATTTTACCACTTGGCTTGCAAGCCTCAGTCAGCTGTAGGTCGGGAGGCAGATCATTTCTTCTTGTGCTCTTCTTGTGCGTTGCCCTGTTTGCTGCAAAGAGGTAAATTGCTGGCAGCAGAGGCCAAAGGGTGGGGGTGGCTGGGTGGGGCTGCATTCGGTATATAAGACGCACCCAAGTTTTCACCCTCTTTTTGAGGGTAAAAAGGTACGTCTTATACTCCGAAAAATACGGTAAAGGCAGGATAAAAACCCTAATGAACAAATAAAACAAAGGAACACCCTCCCCATCCCCCCAAGGCCAGCCTGCCTCCCCCAGCGGACAACCCCCCCCCTGCCCTGGCCAAGGACCCAGGCCCACCTGTCAAAGATGCGGAAGCATTCGGCCAGCTCCTCCTCCGACTTGCCCTTGGCGTCCTCCTTCATCTGCCTCACCATCATCACCAAGAACTCCTCGAAGTCGATGGTTCCGCTGCCTGCAGGGGGGGGGAATCCCAGCCCAGAGTCAGGGGAGGTGGGGGTCTCCCCAGGCCCCCGCTCTTCCTTCCCCCCTCCCGTCTTCTGCCCCTTCTCACCATCCTCGTCCACCTCCTCTATGATGGCGTCCAGCTCCTCCTTGGTGGGCGTCTGGCCCAACATCCTCATGACCGTCCCCAACTCCTTGGTGCTGATGTCGCCGCCCCCGTCGGCATCAAACATGTCGAAGGCGGCCTTGAACTCTGCAGTGGGGGGGGCACAAGGGGGGGGGGCTCAGCCTCTGCCAGAGAAAGGCAGCAGCCCCCAACCTCACTGGCCTCCCCGTTGTCCAAATGGCCACTGGGCCAGCCCCCAAGCCCAAACGTTCAGAAGTGGCTCTTGGTAGCCCTCCCGTTGCAATGGTTCGTTTAGTGACAGCTCAAAGTTACGACGGCAGTGAATAAAGTGACTTAGGACCATTTTCACACTTGCGACCCTTGGAGTATCCCATGGTCATGCGACCAAAATTCAGAGGCTTGGCAACTGGTTCATATTTATGACGGTTGCCGTGTCCCGGGGTCACGTGATCCCCTTTTACGATCTTCAGACAGGCAAAGCCAGACTCGCTTAATGACCACGTTCCTAACTTATCAACTGCAGTAATTCACTTAACCATTATAACAAGAAAGGTTGTAAAATGGGACATGATTCACTTAACGACCATCTTGCTTAGCAACAGAAATTTTGGGCTCAATTGTGGTCATACATCAAGGACTGGCATCCCCTGGCCAAACTCTACTATGCTCTAGAACTGGTTCCCAGCCACTCTGGGACCCCCGGGCCCTCCACCCAGTAGTGGGTTCTAAATCCCATCCCTACTGCGCAGAAGCGTCCCGGGTGGGTGGGCGGAGCCTCCCGCTGCCGCCGCTACCGGTTCACCGAACCGGGCCGAACCGGGATCAACCCACCGCTGCCTCCACCTCTCCCGCCCGAGCAGAGTCCTGGGTCCACCTATGCCCCCCCCACCCTCCCGCCCCATCCTGCCCACTCACCCGCAATCATTTCCTCGCTGAGGTAGGAGCGGGCCTCAGCCTGCTGGTCCGTCTGCAAGGCAAGCACAGGGGTGACCAAGGGTAGGGAGGGGGCCAGCCGGGGCCTGCCTAGGGGAAATCACTGCCCCCCCCATCCCAGCTGACCTGCGTCCCAGGGCCATTCGCAGCTTCTCTGCCTTCCAACCTTCGGTCACAAGGGCAGCCAAGGCTTTGGGCACTGGCGGCTCCTCCCCCCAAAAGCAGGACGGTGCACCCCCTACTCCTTGGCTCAAAGGGAGGAAGAAGCAGCCCCAGGCAGGGAGGGGCTCCACTCTGGGGAAGGGCTGCCAGACAAGGGGAGGGGGGGAGGGAACCCCGTCATCTCTTCCTGGGTTTCTTCCAAGCATGGCCGGGGGGCCCAGATAGAGCCCTAAGTCGAGGTCCAAGAGCCCCTGAGCTGGGGGAGCCCCTGGGGGACGGTCTCCAAGTCTGCCTGGCTGGACAATCCGGCTGTCCTCCTCCTCCTCCTCCTCCTCCTCCTCCTGGGCAGCTGCTCTCCTCCTCTCCCAGGCCTCCTGGCCACTTCCTTGGTCCCTGGGCCACAGGCAACCGGCCAGAGCCAAGATGCTTCTTGAGGCGGGGGCTATTCTTAGCCAGGCCGGAGCTGCCGGGAGCTCCTTCTAGGGGCCGCTGCAGGCATCCTGCCAGCCGGACCCACACCTGTCCACCCCCGGATTGGGTTACTCCTCCAAGACGCTCTTGGGGCTGTGAGATGCCCAGGCAGTCCTCGTGACCCACGGCTCAGTTTTCCCCACAGCCAGCTCCTCCTTTCTGCAGCCTCTGCAGCCCTCCCTCCACACCGGAGGCCCCCAGGAATATTGACTCCCCCTTTCTCCCCCCCCCAAAAAAATCCTCCCCTACCCACTTCAGTCAACCCAAGCAGCAGAAATCACTCCTTATCTCCCCCACTGCCGCCCGGCCTCCCCAGTCCTGTGCCCCCTGCCCCTTCACCCACCCCCCCAATCACCCCAGCAGCCTCGGCCAACGGGTCGTGGTGCCCCCCCCCCCCCGGCCTCACACAGAGCGGCTCCGCCAGAGCACTGCTTGTGTCCTGGCAGCTTCCTTGCCGCACCTGTGCTGGCCCTGGGCCCTGGGGCCGCTTGTCCCATCGGACACTCGACCAACCAGTCCAGCCGGCCATCTGTGCACAGTCCGCGGTCCCGTCCGGCATCCTGGCAGGAGGTCCAGCTCCAACCGTCCTGGCGCCGTCCTTAAACGGGCTTTGTGCCCGTGGTCTTACCACGCTTACCATGTTGGCAGGTGTCACCCCAGAGCGACCCACAGAACAGAACCTCCGTGTCCCCCTCCGGTCTGAGCAGATGGCAAAAGCTGCCCCACCACCCACCCAGCCCCATTTGTACCCCACCAGCCGGGCAGGGACCCTCCTGGCCCATCCGATTGGGCACCAGGAGAGGCAGCCCTTCCCAGGGCCAATCGCCTTCGGCCTCACCTGTCGATTGGTCGGCCGGGCATTTTACCAAATTTAGCCAAGGTTCTCCTGGCCTGGAAGTGGGGGGTGAGCAGAGCAGGAGGGGCAGTGCAAGCCCTGGGGGGTGGGGTGGGGGCAGAGGACCCCTCCTCTTCCCTACAATTTGAGGCAGATAGCATTGCAAGGAATTGTTCCTCTGCACCCGCCCCTCCCTCCCCACCCCAGCCTGGCTGGACAGAATAAAAATAGACTGAAGCCTGCTCTGCCCCATCTCGGCATCCCCAAAGAGGCGGCCTTCATTCACCTCCCCACTTGGGGGGGCCCAACTAGCTCATTGAGCGTTAGGGGAATCAAACAATTCAGCCCCCCCCCCCATGAACTCTGCATGGCAGGGGGTGGGAAGGGAGGGATGCAGCAGCAGTTCCACCAAAGCCTGCTCTCCCACACACCCCACACCCCCGTTGCCCTACTTTGTTTATGGGGGATCCTGTTTCCCACTTCCCTGCATCTGGGAGGGGGAGAAGGCCAGCGGTTTGGGACTCCAGCAGGCAGCCTGGGGGGGGGGGGACAAGGAAGCCCCTGCACGTGCTCCATGCAAACCAGCATGACCCTCCCCTCCCAGTTGGGGGCCTATTTGGGATGGGGCAGCCCAATTCCTGAGGAGGGCAGGACCTGACAGGCAGGAGCAGCTGGAGCCCTCCCCCCTATTAATAGACATGCCCAAGGAAAGCTGCTGAGGAGGGCAGTGGGGCAGCGAGCTAAATAAGGCAGAGAAGTGCTGGCTCAGGTGGAGGGGCCAGCCCCCCAACTCCCACCCCCATGCACATCCAAAGAGCATGCACCCGCCTTGCCCACGAGGGGGCTGCAACTGACAATTGCCAGGCAGGGATTAGCAGGTGCCAGACGGGGCCGGTCAGGTGAAATTCACCAGCACTACCCTGGCACACATTGACTCCAGGTTCAAGGCCACGTTTCTACCAAAAGTCCTTAGGAAGAGGATGGACAGCCACTTGTCTGGAATGGCAGAGGGTCTCCTGCTTCAGCAGGGGGTCAGACTAGAAGACCTCCAAGGTCCCTTCCAGCTCTGCTCTGCTCTATCCTATCCTATCCTATCCTATCCTCCCTTCCGACTCTGGTATTCTCTTCTGTTCCATTCCGACCATGGACCACCCAGGGCCAGGCAGTAAGGACCAGGTCCAATTCAAGTCGGGCCACAGCAAAGCGCTCTCCCCATCCTGGTGAGTGAACTCTGCCCATGCTCAAATCCACCTGGACTTTCTTATCTTCTGTGCTCCACCAGGAAGGTCTGGCAGGCAGCTCCTTACACACCAAAAGCTGCCCTCCTCTGGTTTCCCCTGGTGTTCCGAAGAGAGTTTGGCCCCGGCAGGCTGTGCTTGGGAGAGCAGGTGCAGAGAAACCAGGCTGCCAGGGAGGGGCGCCACATGCCAGGGTGCTGCACTGGCCAAGAGAGCCAGCTGGGAGCAGAGCCAGAAGAGGAGCAGAGCTGACGCTGGGGCAACCCAGGACTTTGGCTTCACGCTCTGTCCCTTCTCTTGGGTTTATCCTGATTGACACGCAGCTGTTCCCCACACCCCCAACGCAGGGCAGTTCCGACACCCAGAGGACCCCTTAGGACTCCTCCCAAGACTGGTGCCCACCCAGGCAGCCCCTTCCAGGACTGCTCCTCTGTTTAGATCAGGCTTCTCCAAAGTTGGCATGACTTGTGGACTTCAAATCCCAGAATTCCCCAGCCAGCAATGCACCTGAGAACGCAGGACAAGAAGCAACAGCTAGAAACTCATCAAGGAAAGAAGCAATCTAGAAATAAGGAGGAATTTCCTGACAGTGAACCTCATGTGCCTGACTATCTTGTCTGCTGTAAATATAATAAACGTTAAACATATTCGTTTATATAAAGCTAGACGTTTGTCTCAAGTGTCTCTGACTTCATTTGAACACTGACCCTCTGCCCTAACTTACCTTAACCCTGGGCCTCTGCCAAGCAAAGTGGGCTGGGGAGAGCAGGGAAAACCCACCGGCCTCCAGGCTTCATCCCCCTGGCCCCCACCCCACCCCGTGGTTCAAGCCCAACTTCCACGGACTTTGAAGGCAGACAGAAAAGGCCAAGCCGAGACATTCTCTAGGAAACAAAGAAATTGCCTTTGTAACTTTTGAGACTCCCCTGCCTGGACTGAAAAACAGGTCTTACCAGAAGGGCCGCTTTCTCTGTTATCAGGACATCTCTTTATGCAATGATGGGTGTGCCAGACATAAGATGTTTTCTCAGTTTCAGCAAAACATTTGACACGTTTTTCCTTAAAAGTGTGATTAAAGTCCATTGGAGCCAGGTGGCCAATAAATTTAAATTAATAAATGCAGTTGCATGGCGTGGCAGATAGAATGATGGACTTAGACTAACTTTATTGTCACTTTCAGGGGTGAAATCCTCCCGGTTCGGCCCGGTTCCAGAGGACCGGTAGCAGACATGTGGCCTGGTTCGCAGAACCGCCAGGGGTAGCTGGTTGGCTACGCCCCTGGACCGGTCCCCTGTTGCTTCTTGCTTGTCCTGCAAGTTGCCTTCCCTGCACAAGTGTTGCACTCATCTGTTTCCCTCTATGACTGGCCTTGGAAAAGAAGCCTGTGTTCAAAATTGCCTGCCTGCAGTTAGAGTTTGGAGCTTGTTAAGTCTTCTTAACAAGCCTTCTTAATGCTCCCAGCAGCGTTTTTCAGTCGGGCTGCTCGGAGTGAAAAACATGCAGCATGCTGCTTGGGATCTTTCCTCTCCAAAAGACACCACCTTTTATATTCCTGCTTCGTTTCATCAGAACAGCCTTTCTTTACTCACGTTCTCCATGCGTGGCTTGCTTCGCCTTTTTTAAAGCAAAAAAAAAACACCACCCCCACCACCCCCACTTTATTCAATTGAAGGAAGAAGGCAGGCAGAAGCAGTTGCACACCAATGAAATCCATCCATCACATTGCAGCCTGCAAGTGCAATCCATCTCTTGTGAGCAACTGATTCTGCCTGCCTTCCTTCAATTCCTTCAATGCATGGCTGGCTCAGGAATTCTGGGAGTTGAAGTCAAAGAGCTGTAGTTTGCCCACCCTGGGGTAAGTAACTGGTTTTTGTTTTTGTTTTTTTTGCTTTAAAAAAATAGTAAATGGGGGGGATTTATTTTCTTGGGGGGTTTTTTAGGAATTTTTTTTAGACATAGCCATTTAAAATTTAGGAAGTTTTAAATTTAGCTGCTTTTATCTAAAAATATAAATAAAATACAATATGGAATGTTGTGTGCTTTTGCAATTCTGGTTAGGCAGGGGGTTGGACTAGATGACCTCCAAGGTCCCTTCTTCCAACTCTGTAAATCTGTTAAAATTGTTAAATGTGTTAAATCTGTTGCTGGTGCCATTTTGTGTGCTTTTGCATGGTGTGTGAGTCAATACAGCTGCTTTTGCATGGTGTGTGAGCCAGTTGTGTTGTTCTGTGTGTGTGTGTGTGTGTGTAAAGTGCAAAAGTTTTTTTTTCCAGTTCTTTGTTGCTCTGTGAGGCTCATGCTTGTGGCAGGGGCCATTTTGTGTGCTTTTGCATGGTGTGTGAGTCAGTACAGCTGCTTTTGCATGGTGTGTGAGCCAGTTGTGTTGTTGTGTGTTTGTGTGTGTGTGTAAAGTGTAAAAGGTTTTTTTCCAGCTCTTTGTGATGTCGACTTGGCCATGCCCACCTGGTCACCTGACCACCAAGTCACACCCATCCGGTCACCTGACCACCAAGCCACACCCACCTGAAGTCGTACCCACCAGACACCAAGCCACGCCCACAAAATAAGCCACACCCACAGAACCGGTAGTGAAAATTTTCACATTTCACCCCTGCTTTGAATGTACACTAATCGGCATACATTAAAATGAAATGTCATTGCATACAGCTCTCAAAGGCTCACCACCTCCAATAAACAGTTGGCTCCAAAGTGACGAATGGCTTTGATGAAACTGCTGAAATCATTTGCTCGGGGTCCCTCGTAGGGCGGTGTTTGGCCTTCTGCTCTTCCAGATTTTTCCTTAAGAACTTGGATAAAGAAAGAACGCCTACTGGGGATGTGAAGAGGACACAAAATTGGGAAGGACACCACCACCCCAGAAGGCAGAAATATTATTCAACGTGATCCTAACAGCTTGGGAAACTGGGCTGAAATATCACAATGAAATTTCACGGAAAAAAGCGCATAAGGCTTAACTTGTGTTGGGAGGAAAAAGCTGGGAAACAACGCTTTGAAGAATAAATGGAATAGCAAAGCAGAGCTGCCAGAAAGAAGGCTTTTAATTAAAGTGACCAGATTTTTTTTCTTCAAGCGGGACACCATTGACGGGGGTGGGTTTCTCCATTTGAGTTTTGCCCTCTGCGCATGCGCAGAGGGCAAAAGAAGGCAAATGTCGGCGTCCAGGTGGGTGGAGGGGGGGAGGCGGGAGGCCTTTCCTCGCCTCCCGCCTCCCCTTCGGGAGCCGGCAATGGCTTGGGCTGGCTGGCTGGCAAGATCCTTACAACCGTCTCAGGTGACGCTCTCAGTGCGCTGTTTTAATTCTTCCCCCATGCTCGGGCCCAGCGTGTGCAGGCGCAAAAGAGGAAAACAAGTGGCTGGGGGAGGGCTTTTTAGCCGTTTCTAGGCGATTGGCCGGTGCCTGCATGTCCGCTCTGTGCGATCCGGCGGGGGTGGTGGGGACTCCGGGGTCCGCCCCGAGCCCCAAACCGGCCGCCGCGCCTCCATCGCTCAGGTAGTTGGGGGTGGGGGGTGGGAAGGAGGGAGGCTTCGGAGATGATGCCCGGGCCGGCCCTTTCGAAGGGGTGCGTCGCCCCCAACCGTTTGTGGTTGCCATTGTGATCTCTGGCATTTGCAAATCCCATCATTCTGGCGATCTTTTGGAAGGGGCTGCTCTGCTCTGGACGCTTAGCAAGGAACGCGACTGGAACTACTGGGAAAAGTCCCAGGTAGGACGCACGCCCCGTCCCGCCCGCCAGTCCTGCCCCGCCCGCCCAACCCCCAGCGCGAGACGCGCGTCCTACCTGGGACTTTTCCCGGTAGCTCCAGTCACGTTCCTTGCTAATAGCGCCCAGAGCAGAGCAGCCCCTTCCAAAAGATAACGTCTCGCGATCTTTTGGAAGGGGCTGCTCTGCTCTGGACGCTATTAGCAAGGAACGCGATTGGAGCTACCAGGAAAAGTCCCAGGTAGGACGCGCGCCCAGCCCTGCCCCGCCCCTTTTGCCGCGGCACATTTGGCATGGCCTCAAGGCACACCAGTGTGTTGCGGCACACCGGTTGGGGAGCACTGCTAAGGTGACCAGACGTCCTGCTGTTTCATCGGGCATTCTTTCAAAAAAAGCGTGACTTTTTGGAAAGAATGCGGGACGCAGGACACACGCTTGAAAAGCGTGTCTGTCCCGCCAAAAGCGGGACGTCTGGTCACCTTACTTTTAATGGCAAGAAACCAAGATGAGTGACATTCAGCAAAGTTTCTGGGCTAGCTAGAAAGATTGATATTCAAACGTCATCTTATATACCCTTTCTGAGTTTTGGTCTGAAACTGGTTTTCTGTATTTATTGATGGGATAATATTCCCTATTTGTTTGGAAGGAGGAAGGTTAATCTCTGTTCCTGAAAGGAAGGAGGGTTGAGAAATCTAATTCCTGTGTTTATTTGTTCTGGTAATTAGTCTAAACAAGCAACAGCTACTGTGTTTGCTCTTTTGCTCCATTCTAGCACTAAATGCATTTTTCGTAGTTAGGTTTTTGTCAAGTGTTTACACCTGAGCTTGTCTGGGGTGTGAGCTCTGGCAATGAGCTAGACAGGGCTTATCTTCCCTTGTGTAAACGGTTGTGATTTAATTATTTGTATTGTGTTTGGATTATTTGCTGCCTCCTGGTTTCTTCTTCTATCTGGGGAGGGGGGGTCTTCCGTCACTTGGGAAAGAAAAGCCGAACCCCACAGGAATGGGATGGGGGATATCTGGCTTAGTAACAGCACTAATTACAACAATTAATTACAACAATTAACAGCACTAATTACAACAATTAACCAGCTTGCCACCAGAAGTTGTGGGTGCTCCAACAGTGGAGGTTTTTAAGAAGAGATTGGGCAACCATTTCTCTGAAATGGTGTAAGGTCTCCTACTTGAACAAGGGGTTGGACTAGAAGACCTCCAAGGTCCCTTCCAACTCTCTTATTCTGTTCTGTTATTCTCTTACTTGTGAAAAACATCTTGGAATAATATCTGACTCAATAGAAGTTAACAGCAAGATACAACTGCCAAAAAGCAAATGCAGCTTCAGGCTGTAGCATGGCTGGCTGGGGAATTCTGGGAGTTGAAGTCCACAAGTCTTAAAGCTGCCAAGACTAGACAACCCTGGACTAGGCCACACAGCTAGCCATTTCTCCTGGTGCCAGGCTCCTAACTTTGCTCTTCTCCACCACCTCTCAGTGGCCTTTCGGTCCTTCCTGTTTTAATTCTTGCCTCAGTCTATGGGAAAGGGAGAACTTGTGAAGGCCTGGGAAATCAATCACCATCAGAATAGAGCTGGAAGGGACCCTGGAGGTTTTCTAGTCCATCCCCCGGCTCTTCCATTTCAAACAAATGGCTGTCCAGTCTCTTCTTAAATCCCCCCCCCCCTGATAAAACACCCACAACTTCCAAACGGAAGCTATTCCACTGTTTAATTTCCGTTAGGAAATTTCTCCTCAATTCCAGGTTGCTTTTCAGTGAGAACAATCAACCCATGGAACAGAAGTTGCCTTCGGAAGTTGTGGGAGCTTCATCACTGGAGGCTTTCAAGAAGAGACTGGACAGTCATCTGTCAGAAATGGTGTAGGGTCTCCTGCTTGAGCAAGGGGGGGTTGGACTAGATCAGCGACAAATTTGAAAGGATATTAGGGACAATTTACACCTCCCAGACAGCCAAGATAATTATAAACGGTGAAATGACCAAATCATTTTGGATATTTAAAGGAGTCCGACAGGGATGTCCGATGTCGCCTCTGCTTTTTATTTTGACATTGGAAACATTACTTAATAAAATTCGAAGCAATCCGGAGATTAAAGGAACCAAGGTGAGAAATGAGGAATACAAATTGCAGGCATTTGCCGACGATCTAGTATTCTTCCTAGAAGAACCATTGGAATCAGGACAGAAATTACTCAAAGATATCGAAGAATACGGAGAGTCGGCAGGACTAAAAATTAATAAACAGAAAACTAAATTTCTAACTAAAAATATGACAATGCAACAAACAGATAGATTGGAAAAGAAACTAGGCCTGCAAATAACAAAAAAAAAATTAAATATTTGGGTATAATATTAACAAATAGATGCTCATCAATTAAAAAAGATAACTACGAGATATTAATACATCAAACGAAATTGGAATTAGAAAAATGGGGGAAAGTACAATTATCTTTATTGGGACGTATAGCGGCAATTAAAATGAGCACCTTACCAAAATTTCTATATTTATTCCAAACAGCCCCCATTAAATTAGAGATGAAATTCTTTACTGATTTAAATAAAATTACCTCAAAATTCATCTGGCAAAATAAAAAACCAAGGATCAAATTAACAAACCTACAAGACAATAAGAGCAGAGGTGGGCTCGGACTACCTGATTGGAAACTTTATTATAAAGCAGCATCCCTAAGTTGGATAAAAGAATAGATTAATTTAACAAACAAACGAACACTGTTATTAGAAGGACACGACCTGCAAATGGGATGGCATGCTTACCTATGGAAAGATGGAACTAAACCACAACAAAGCTTTAACAACAATTTAATTAGAAATTCTCTTTTGAAAACATGGTCCGAAATTATTATTATGAAATATGGACAAAATGGTACGAATGGACCAGGAGAGACTATGAAATAATGTTGGATGAAGAAGAAGATATAAGACTGTAAAATATAGGGAAATACTGTATAAATCTTTACTAGCAAAGAATAATGTATGTAAAAGGGTGTAGATCTGTGTTATAACACTGTGATGTTTAAAATTGAAAAACAATAATAATTTTAAAAAGAAAGAAAAAAAAAGAAAGAGCCACATGCGGCTCCAGAACTGGGGGTTGCTGACCCGTGCCCTAGACCAGTGGTGGCGAACCTTTTTCGGCTTGCGTGCCAAAAAAGGGGGGGCGCTCGTGCGCGCTCGCGTGTCCACACCCATTCCCTCCCCCCCCACGCATGCGCACAACACCCCCCCATGCTGCCCCCTGCGCATGCGCACACACCCCCACCCCCGCACAAAGGCTTACCGGAGCCTGGAACGACGAAACCGGCAAACTGGAAGTGCGAAAAAACGCACTTCCGGTTTGCCAGTATGCTGTTTTTTGCACTCCGGAGGGTTCAGGGAAGCTCCCTGAAGCTCCGGAATGCAAAAAACTACAAAACGGACAAACCGGAAGTGCGGAAAAGTGCACTTCCGGTTTGTCCGTTTTGTAGTTTTTTGCATTCCCTGAACCCTCCGGAGTGCAAAAAACAGCACACAGGCAAACCGGAAGTGCGTTTTTTCGCACTTCCGGTTTGCCGGTGGGAACCCTCGCGTGCCGGCTTCTATGGCTCCGCGTGCCACCTCTGGCACGCGTGCCATAGGTTCGCCACCACGGCCCTAGACCATTTCAGACAAATGGCTGTCCAATCTCTTCTAAAAAACCTCCAGTGATGGAGAATTCACAACTTCTGGAGGCAAGCGGTTCCACTGGTTAATTGTTCTCACTATTAGGAAATTCCTCCTTAGTTCCAGGTTGCTTCTCTCCTTGATTAGTTTCCATCTGTTGTTTCTTGTCCTGCCCTCTGTTGCTTTGGAGAATAATTTGACCCTCTCTTCTTTGTGGCAGCCCCTCAAATGCTAGAAGACAGCTATCAAGTCACCCCTAGTCCTTCTTTTCTCTAGACCAGCCATATCCTGTTCCTGCAACCGTTCATCATACGGTTTAACCTCCAGTCTCCGAATCATCTTTGTTGCTCTGCTCTGGGATTTCTGCCCAAACTGATGCCAAGTAGCTGGGGAATGGCAGCCTGGCACAAACCAAGGCTCCTCGCAGGAGGAGCTGAGCATGGCCCTACTCCAGTGACAGAGCAGCCACAATTTCTGGAGGCAAACCCTTCCACTAGTTCATTCCTCTAACTGAGCCTGAACATCTGGCTGACTGTGTGGTGAGCCACAATAATAAATTGCCGGGGTGAAGTTGGCAGTGCAAGACATCCAGGTTCCTTCCCCCACCACTCTTGCCAACCCAGGTCCTTCAAGCCTTCTTTCCAGGGCAGTGCCATGACAGGCAGGTCCAGAAGAAGACCAGCTGTCTTGATGCCAATGATCTCGCAAACTGGGCTCACGCGACACGCGAAATCTTTAACCGGGATTAGAAAAAAACCCAGTCAGGGGCTCAGGCAACATGCCAGGGGATGCTCAGCCAGGCCAGTTCTGTGCCGGGGAGACTCTATTTGCGCCCTCCCCCCATTTGCAAGACCCGCTTTCAACCCCATCCTGGCACTGAAACGGCAGTGATCTGGTTCTCCTCCAAACTCAGTTCACCCCCTGGGGACAATGGGGAGACCCTTGAAAGAGGGGGAAAAAGCAGAGGGCCCTCACCGTTCTCTTGACCAGAGGTGGGGGGTGGGACCCCCAGGAACCCAAGCAGGAGGCAGATCAGGATGGGCTTCATGGCAGAGGCTGTACCGAGTGAAGAGGCAGCCGAGAGACACTCGGTACATATTGTCCTGGGTGTGGCACGATGCCCACTCAGGTGCCCGCCCAGCTCTGCAGCTTCTCGCCCAGCTGGTGAGGTAGGCTGCAGGGCACCAGGGAGCCCCGGGTCCAAGACCGCCCTCAGCCATGGCAGTTTGGGGGCTGGTCCCAGCCCCCCTACCCATTGGGGGTCGTTAGGGAGAGAGAGCCCCATTTATGCCATCTGGTGAGGCAGAGGAAAGGCGGCCCAGATATAGATCATACTCAACTTACAACTTTCATTTAGTGACCGTTCAAAGTTAGAATGGCACTGAACAAAGTGACTTATTTGTCACACTTATGATGGTTGCAGCATCCCCATGGCCCTGTGATCAAAATTCAGACGATCGGCAACTGGCATGTACTTATGACGGTTGCAGTGTCCCGGGGTCACGTGATCCCCTTTTGCGACCTTCTGACAAGCAAAGCCAATTGGGGAAGCCGGGTTCACTTAACAGCCGGGCCACTAACTGAGCAACCGCAGTGATTCACTTAACAGCTGTGCAAAGAAAGAGCAGAAAATGCGGCAAAATTCACCTAACAGCTGTCTTGCTTAGCAACAGAAATGTTGGACACAATTGTGCTCGTAAGTCGAGGACTGTCACGTAGTGAATATTGTCAGTTGTATGTCTATGCAGGGAGCTGCATCCCTATCTATTATGATGGTACATTCCAGAACACGTGATATAATATTCTTGTGCACATGTGTGCATTCCTGATACTCCATTACTTCTTCTTGACTCGCCTTCGACCGGGAGCGGTCGCATTTTATAGCAGAAATGTAAACAATCAGAATTTATTGTTTTTGTACTGAAATAAATACTTTATTAGACTTCTTAACTTCGGTTTCATTTCTAAATGTCTGAGCTCCAAGAGAAAGATCAATCATCGCCTCTGTGAGATTAATTCTCACCTCTAACAAGGACTGCATGTATGGATGGTGTGAATGGGAGCTCTGGTCTTGGGCCATGGTCTCTTCTGGCATCCCCCTCCCCTGGAGGGCAGCCAGGTAAAAGTCCAGCCCTGGAGCTGGTTGGGAGCAAGTGCCCACCATGAACTGTCATAACCAGGGACTAGGGGAGATATCATAGCAGTCTTCCAATACTTGAGGGGCTGCCAGAGAGAGAGAGGAGGGGGTCAACCTGTTCTCCAAGGCACCAGAAGGCCGGACAAGAAGCAACGGGTGGAAACTCATCCTGGAGAGAAGCAACCCGGGATTAAGGAGAAACTTCCTAACAGGGAGGACAATTAACGAGTGGAACAGAAGTTGCCTCCAGAAGTTGTGGGTGCTCCATCACTGGAGGTTTTGAAGGAGAGATTGGATGGCCACTTGTCTGGAATGGTAGAGACTCTCCAGCTTGTGCAGGGAGTTGGACTAGATGACCTCCAAGGTCCCTTCCAATTATGTTGTTCTATGTTCTAGGAATGGTGTTCTCCTCCTGGCAGGCGATGCTGGGGAGGGGGAGGATTGCAGGGAGACCCTAACCGCTGCCCTGAAATGGCCTTGTGGCAAACGTTATGAGGACAATGGCTGGAAGGGCTGCACAATTCATGTCGCTCTCCATGTTTGTCAACTCAAGGGATGGGAGGAAAGCAGATTGAACTGGCCACCAGGATGAGCCCCAGTTTCACCAGTGAGCAGTGCAGCTATTTTTCTACCAACATAGTATTTGTAGCTCAGGGTTAAACTATGAGGCCCTTGGTGAGATCTCTGAGCTTGGTGGTTTTCTTGCAGACGTTCCATGACCCAACTATGGGACATCATCAGTGCTAGAAGGGAGGAGGAGGAGGAGGAGGAGGAGGAGGAGGAGGAGGAGGAGGAGGAGGAGGAGGAGGAGGAGGAGGAGGAGGAGAAGAACTCTCAGGTCCTTGGTGCTCTCTGAGCTTGATGATTTTATTACAGACATTTCATGACCCAACTAGGTAACATCATCAGTGCTACAATGAAATGAGAATGTAATAACAGAGTTGGAAGAGACCTTGGAGGTCTTCTAGTCCAACCCCCTGCTCAGGCAGGAAACCCCATACCAGACAAATTGAGAAATTGAAGTTCCCCCTCTGGTTACATACAAGTCATTTTTGGCGATTCTTTGATTAGGCTGTTTACTGTTTGATTGTTTGCCTAGTATTGATCTTGATGTTACTCTCTGCTTATTTGGGTGCTGATTGCAGGTGAGGGAAAAAGTTTTAGTTTTTTAACTTTTGATTGTCTCTTTCGAATACTATGTGGGTGCTATTTATCTCTATGTGCCTGTTAATGGCCGATTTGTCTGGGTGCCAGCCAGGCTTCCAGGAATTCTCCAGCATTTTTGGACTCAGCTTGGTCTAGGCTGGTCACTGTTTCCCACTTGAAAGTCCGGTTAGGTCTTTCCAGATGTTGTGCAATTAAGGAGTTTTCCTCATGCCTTCTGACTGCTAGTTGGTGCTCTTATTTTTCTTTCTGTTCATAGGTTAGTTTTTGTACTTTTATCCTTCACTTCCCTTTCATTGCAAGGCATAATCTTCTACATTCCAGGCTAATTACTGGCTGGGCCTTTAGATATTGCCCATCATAACTTTTCTCAAGCAGGACCTTTGCAGACAGCATTCTTAAGACTGTGGGGAAAGTTGGACTTGTCCATCAGCCTTGGCCACCCTGTGTCCACTACAGCCTCCCCACCTCACAGGAAGGATCTTGGAGGGACCCTTTGAACATATTTGGGCCAGTCGGTCACTAGCATCACCCAGACCAAAAGTCTGTAGAGATTCTCCGTCATCCAGGTCACGGGTGTTCCAAAGGGACTTTTTCTGTTTTTTCTTTGAAGACATTTCGCTTCTCATCCAAGAAGCTTCTTCAGCTCTGACTGGAATGGAATGGAAAGATTTATATTCCTTGCAGGCAGCTGGTCATTTGCACCCTTTTTAGAGGGTCGTTGAGTCCACTTGGAGGTTTACCTGTGTCCTCAGGGTCACCCGAGTGGTGCTCCTGTAGTCCTTCCATCCCCCACTATCTTGTCAGAGCTGAAGAAGCTTCTTGGGGTGTTGCCCTCTCCCTGCCCGCATCGGGGCTGAAGCTGCCAAGCTGTGAGGCATACGTCATACAAGCCCGAGGGATAGAGAAATAGAATAACAGAGTTGGAAGGGACCCTGGAGGTCTTCTAGTCCAACCCCCTGCTCTGGCAGGAATCCCTATAAGGTTTCCACACAAGTGGCTGTCCAGTCTCATCTTAAAAACCTCCAGTGATGAAGCACCCACAACTTCTGGTGGCAAGCTGTTCCACTGGTTATTTGTTCTCACTGTCAGAACATTCCTCCTTATTTCTAGGATGAGTCTCTCTTTGTTCAGTTTCCATCCATGATTCCTTGTCTGGCCTTCAGGTGCCTTGGAAAACAGGTTGAGCCCCTCCTCCCTGTGGCAGCCCCTCAAATATCATGTCAGGTGAGGGAAGGGGGCAGCTGCAGCCCCCTCCATCCTCCCTCTGCCTGTGGCTCACTCCCTATCTGTCTTCACCCAGGGCTCTTGAACCAAATCAGCTGAGACCCAGTTGCCCTCTCTGTGCCCCATCCAAGGTTTGGGCAGGTGCCATTCTGGCAATCTCTTGGCCAAGGCCCACAAGAGATGGGGTGAGGCGCCTGCCCTAATCCTCCCCTGGGCAAGCAGCTGGGATGGGGACAAGATCTTCCAGTGTGCAGGAAATGGCTGGTTGGCTCCCCTCCAGCTTCTGTGGCTTTGACTACAGAACTAGCTGTCCCTTCCTGATCCTCTTGCCCTGAAGAATCCTCTTTGGCAGCCTATCCCCTCCCTTCCAGCACCTCCTCCCACCTTGCTGCCCTTCACCCCAAGGAGGCTTCCTGCCCTGCAAGGTCGGGACTTTCTGGCACCCACAGAGTGGAATTTGCCAATGTTTCCTTGTCTGATGTTTCCTGGTCCCTGCGAGACGGTGGGGTGATTCTTGACCTGCGGCCTCTTCCCGTTTTCTTTTCAAAGACAGATTCCCTGGATGTGGGCAGTAGAAGCCTCCTGCAGAAAATGAAGCCCATTCACAGAAAGAAAATAAGAAAAGGAGAAAGGAAAGAAAGAAAGTAGAAAGAAAGAAAAGAAGGAAAGAAAGAAACATAAGACAGATGGAAGGAAGGAAAATATGAAAGAGAGAGTGGTGGAAGGGAGGAAGAAAGGAAGAAGGAAAGAAAGAAGGAAAAATGGAAAAAAGCAAGGACAATATAAAAGAGAGAAGGAAGAGAAATGAAGGAAGGAAGGTAAATAAAGAGGAAGAGAGAGTGGTGGAAGGGAGGAAAGAAAAAAGAAGGAAAGGGAAAAAAGGAAGGACAATATAAAAGAGAAGAGAAATGAATGAAGGAAGGAAAATAAAGAGGAAGAGAGAGAGAGATGGAAGGGAGGAAGAAGGAAAGAAAGAAGGGAAATATGAAGGGAAATATGAAAGAGAGAAGGAACAGAAATGAAGGAAGGAAGGAAAATGAAGAGAGAAAGAGAGAGATGGAAAGAAGGAAGGAAGGAAGGGAGGGAGGGAGGGTATTCTCAGCCAACCTACAGCCTTTTCATTGGCTTTTGTGTGAATGCAGTGGAAGGAGGAGCTTGAGATGGATGTGTGGCAAAACAAAATGAGGAGTGGGCTCTGAAGGAGCATGCACTGAATGAGGTGGGGGTGGGTGGGTTCTGCCCCTTCCAGAGTAAGCAACATGAGGGCTTCTCCAACAGCTCTCTTTAAAGGTCTCCAGCCAATGAGAGGCCACCATCCCCTGATCTTATCTCGAATTCTAGACTTCATTATTAGCATTGGCACTTTTTTGGGGGCCAATCTTCATTTAAGTTTAGGCTTGTGTTATAAATTCAGCAAAACATGTTTTTTTTTTCTTTTTGGCAAAAGCCAACTGTTTGGGATGCAAGAACTTGTCTTTTTAGCACTAAACAATATAGAGCATGTTTTGAATACACTTAAAAGTTTTAAGAAAGATACGTACGAACCCAGCTGGGAAAGAGTAAATGTAACCCATGTGGAATGTTATCTAGAATCGACGTTTTCTATTGTTCAAGCCTCAGGTATAGTCTCAGAGTCTTTTATTGTTTGATCGCTGCTCTCTGACCTATCACACAGACAGAGTGCATGCATCATTTGTTTCTGTCCCCAACCCCTTAAATGCATTTTCCTTGCCTGAATTACTTGGTGACTCATATTTTGAGGTGGGCAAGAAAGCCCCTTTGTAAAGGTCACAAATTCAGGGATCTAGTTCTTATCAGCGCCATGCCGGAGGCCTGGAAGTCACCCTGACACAGCTCTTCCATTGCTGAACAGCTCTCATCTTAGGCAATTTCCCCCCAGGCTTAGCTGAGATTCTTCAACATAGGGACTACAGTAAATTAGTAGAGCAGTGAAAGACTGCAGACATAATAGAGCAATAGCACTTGGACTTATATACCATTTCACAGTGCTTTACAGCCCTCTCTAAGTGGTTTACAGAGTTCAGCCTCTTGCCCCCAACAATCTGGGTCCTCATTTTACCCACCTCAGAAGGATGGAAGGCTGAGTCAACCTTGAGCCTGGTGAGAATCGAACTGCCAAATTGCAGGAAGCAGTCAGCAGACGTAGCCTGCAGTACTGCACTCTAACCACTGCACCACCATGGCTCTCTTAGACTTCAGTAAGGCAAAGTAGACCACAACCTATTTCTTGGTAATCTAGAAAAAAGTGGGATAGATAGCATCACCACCAGATGGATTTGTAACTGGCTGACAAACCGTACTCAATGAGTAGTCCTTAATGCGTCTAAGTCTGCATGGAGGGAAGTAACAGGAGGGTACCACAAGGCTCCGTCTTAGGCCCAGTACTCTTTAATATCTTCATAAACGACTCAGATGAGGGATTAGAAGGGGAATTTACCAAATTTGCAGATGATACTAAGCTGGCAGGAATAGCTAACACCCTAGAACCGTGATGGCGAACCTATGTCACGCGTGCCACAATTGTAAGGTGACCAGACGTCCCGCTTTTGGCGGGACAGTCCCGCTTTTTAATAATTTTTCCCGCGTCCCGCGCCGTTTCTAAAAAGTCCCGATTTTTGGAAAGAATGCACGACAAGCTAGGGCATTCTTTCCAAAAATCGGCCTGAAAGGGGGGCGTGCGAGATTGGGGGGAGTTAAAACTCGGGGAGTTTTAAGGCAGCCATGTCGGGTCGGGCTCCATGGTGGCCAAACTGTGGCGCATGCACCAAATGTGGCGCATTGGATGATTGCAAGTGGTGAATTGTAATCATCCAACGGACAGGAAAGGTGACGCTTTTCTGCCCGGCGAGTGGGACAGCAGCGCGCGCGGAAGAAAAGCCGGAAGACGGCGCCGAGCGCCCAAGGCTCTCCAGGCAGCGGCAGGTGACAGCAGGCGCTGTCCTCTCACGGGCAGCTGTGCTGACCCTGCCTCCGCCGAGGAAGAGAGGGAAAGCGAAGCACTCCCGCAGAGTGTCCCGACTGAAAGTTACCGTTGCCCGTCCTGCCCAAGCGGCCGCGCGATGTGACCCCGGAGCCAGATGGGCGCAAGGGCAGGAAGAGAGAAAAAGAAAGAAAAGGTGACGCTGTTTTAGCGCGCAAAAGTGATTCTGACCGCGGAGCAGAGACGCCCAGTGAGCGGGGCGAGAGGCGCGGGGATGGCAGTGCTGCCACTGCCATCCCCACGCCTCTCGCCCCAGGCACCTGTGCTCTGCGGTTGGAGGCAGGGTCGGCGCGGCTGCCCGTGAGAGGACTCGGCCCGCACCCGCTGTCACCTGCCGCTGCCTGGAGAGCCTCGGACGCTCGCCGTCTATGGGTGTTGGAATGCACACACGTGTGTGCCCCCCGCACCTCCCCCTTTTAGCACACGAACCAAAAAAGGTTCGCCATCCCTGCCCTAGAAGATAGGCTCAAGATCCAGATGGATCTTGACAGACTGGAACACTGGGCGCTATCTAACAAAATGAAATTCAATGTAGAGAAAAGTAAAGTCTTACACTTAGGCAAGAAAAACCAAAAGTACACATATAGACTGGGTGAAACCAGGCTTACTATCAGTGACTGTGAGAGGGATCTTGGATAACCATGACATGGATGATGACGGGGAATCTCCATAGACATTCTCTTGATCTTCACGTGGCTGTTAAATATGGTAATTGGGAGTGAAGCCTGGGATGAAGGCTTCACTAAGGTCCGCGTGGAAGCAGGAAACAATACAGGGTTAATGTGATTGGCCCAATCGAAAGGCGGGCGAATAGAGCAACCTCATTGGCTGAGCTGCCTGACAGCTACCCTTAAAAGAGGGAGCTCCTACAGAGATGTAACAAGTCTTGGAAAAAGAACTGAATTCACTTTGCTGGTCCTGCCTCTTCATTCGACCCCAACCTAACAATGGTCATTGTGTTGAAGCAACCTAGAAGGACTTTTGTTCTTCTGTGGTGGCATCTTGTTGCTGGTACAACTTGGTTCCCTCAAGATTCTTTTGGCCAGGATGGTCTTACCCAATCTTGCTTTTTGATTTTTCCCACCCAGTGTAAGCCTTTGCAGTTGCCTCCTCCACGGAAACTCACGTGATTTTGGTCTCTGCCCCATGGATCTAAGCCCTGGTTCTCAATACTGAAAGGTTGAGACCTTAGAAATTAGAGTGCAGAGAAGAGCAACAAAGAGCATTAGGGTGCTGCATCCATCCATCCATCCATCCATCCATCCATCCATCCATCCATCCATCCATCCATTTCTCCTTCCCTCCCTCCCTCCCTCCCTCCCTCCCTCCCTCCCTCTCTCTCTCTCTCTCTCTCTCCATCTACCTTTCTCCATCCATCCATCTCTCTTTCTATCCATCCGGCCGCCCACCCACATGCTCCTATAGAACAAGATCGGGGAACAGATGTAGAGTGAATTGGGACCATCCACAGTGCTAATTCTGCTGGATCTAAAAGACATTCCAGAAGTTCACAAATGAAACAAAAATTAACAGCTAAGAAATGCCTTGAAGGCTAATAATCAAAGCTGGTCTTTGGCAGTTACGATTGGCAGGTTACAGATGGCATCTCTGCTGGCAGGGGAATGCTGGGAGTTGAAGTCCACACGCCTTAAAGTAGCCGAGGTGGTGCTAGACGGCCTGATCCCACGGCCTCTGCTCAGCCCAGGTGGGATCGGCCCTCCCACTTAACCGTAGCGGCTGCAGGCTTCCTGGCATTCAGGCCAACTTTTGAAATTGTTCTCGTTTCCTCCGCATCCGGTCCAGGAGAAGGGCAGGCAGGTCTTCCTCTCGTAGTCAAAGTACCACCGTTCTTGCAGGGTGTAGCAGAGGCCTCCGTCCGGAGGGAGGATGCAGATTCCTGGACACATAAAGCAGGAAGAAGGAGATGGCAGGGAGAAGAAGGGAGCCCTGGGTTCGAAATCTGGGGAAAGAAAGGAGGGAGGGAGGCTGAACCCCCAGCCTTCCTGTTTCCCCCTTCGGTTGACCTCACTCACCAAGGTCTCCAGAGGTCATGCAGACGTTGGCCCAGAGCACCAGGGAAGCCTGGAGGAGGAGCATGGCCACGGAGTGCAAGGAACAGAATCCAAATCTTGCTCAAGCTGAGGTCCAGGCACCAAGCAAGGGCTGAGGGCACAGCGGGATTTCTAAACTCAACGATTGCTAGGACAGAAACAACACCAGAATTGTGAGCTCCTGGGTGCTCTCTGAGCATGGTGATCTTCTTACAGATGTTTCATTATCAAACATCTGGGAGTGGGGTCTCCGGAGTGGAGGAAGAGGAGGAGGAGGAGGAGGAGGAGGAGGAGGAGGAGGAGGAGGAGGAGGAGGAGGAGAGCTATGGGGTCCTGGGTGCTCTCTGAGCATGGTGATCTTCTTACAGATGTTTCATTATCAACCATCTGGGAGTGGGGTCTCCGGAGTGGAGGAGGAGGAGGAGGAGGAGGAGGAGGAGGAGGAGGAGGAGGAGGAGGAGGAGGAGGAGGAGGAGGAGGAGGAGGAGAGCTATGGGGTCCTTGGTGCTCTCTGAGCTTGGTGGTTTCCTTGCAGATGTTTTATGACCCAACTAGGGAACATCATCAGCATTAAAAGGGAGTGGGGTTTGTGGAGATGGGGAGGAGGGGGAGGAGGAGGAGGAGGAGGAGGAGGAGGAGGAGGAGGAGGAGGAGGAGGAGGAGGAGGAGAGCTATGGGGTGCTTGGTGTTGTTTCCTTGCAGATGTTTTATGACCCAACTAGGGAACATCATCAGCACTAAAAGGGAGTGGGGTTTGTGGAGATGGGGGGGGAGGAGGAGGAGGAGGAGGAGGAGGAGGAGGAGGAGGAGGAGGAGGAGGAGGAGGAGGAGGAGGAGGAGAGCTATGGGGTGCTTGGTGTTGTTTCCTTGCAGATGTTTCATGACCCAACTAGGGAACATCATCAGCACTAAAAGGGAGTGGGGTTTGTGGAGATGGGGAGGAGGAGGAGGAGGAGGAGGAGGAGGAGGAGGAGGAGGAGGAGGAGGAGGAGGAGGAGGAGGAGGAGGAGGAGGAGGAAAGCTATGGGGTGCTTGGTGTTGTTTCCTTGCAGATGTTTCATGACCCAACTAGGGAACATCATCAGCACTAAAAGGGAGTGGGGTTTGTGGAGATGGGGAGGAGGAGGAGGAGGAGGAGGAGGAGGAGGAGGAGGAGGAGGAGGAGGAGGAGGAGGAGGAGGAGGAGGAGGAGGAGGAGGAGAGCTATGGGGTGCTTGGTGTTGTTTCCTTGCAGATGTTTCATGACCCAACTAGGGAACATCATCAGCACTAAAAGGGAGTGGGGTTTGTGGAGATGGGGAGGAGGAGGAGGAGGAGGAGGAGGAGGAGGAGGAGGAGGAGGAGGAGGAGGAGGAGGAGGAGAGAATTATGGGGTGCTTGGTGTTGTTTTCTTGCAGATGTTTCATTACTAAACTAGGGAACATCATCTGTGCACAGCTACAAATATTCTACAGGATCCGATCTGGGTCGGTCACCTGGACCAGAGGCTTTTGGACTTGTGCTGGAGCCCATCCTCAGGGAACTTCTATGTCTGCTAGAGAGAATTTCCCTGAGGATGAGCTCCAACACAAGTCCAAAAGCTCAGAAGACAAAAGTTCTGGTCCCGGTGACCGACCCAGGTTGGATCCTGGGACACGTAAATTCAATGCCTTCGTTCGTACAAATATTCTCTCCTATTGAAACCAAAGTTCCTCAGCATTCAGCAAAGGCAACTTAACTGAACAGGAAACGCTCAATTCTCAACATCTAAAACTTTGGCCATGCTTTTCCGTTTCCTGTTTTAGTGTGACTCCGGATCAAAATTCACAAAGGATGTTGATACTTTAGAAAGAGTGCAGGGAAGAGCAACAAAGATGGAGGCTAAAACATACAAAGAACGGTTGCAGGAACTGGGTATGTCTAGTTTAATGAAAAGAAGGACTAGGGGAGACATGATAGCAGTCTTCCAATATCTCAGGGGTTGCCACAAAGAAGAGGGAGTCAAACTATTCTCTAAAGCACCTGAGGGTAGAACAAGAAGCAATAGGTGGAAACTAATCAAGGAGAGAAGCAACTTAGAACTAAGGAGAAGTTTCCTGACAGTTAGAACAATTAACCAGTGGAACAGCTTGCCTCCAGAAGTTGTGAATGCTCCAACACTGGAAGTTTTTAAGAAGGTGTTGGATAACCATTTGTCTGAAGTAGTGAAGGGTTTTCTGCCTAAGCAGTGGGTTGGAGTAGAAGACCTCCAAGGTCCCTTCCAACTCGTTGTTGTTGTTGTTGTCGTCATCATCATCATCATCATCATCATCATCATCATCATCATCATCATCATTATTATTATTATTATTATTATTATTATTATTATTATTATTATTATTATTATTATTATTATTATTATTATTATTACCCTTTCGGGCTTTGGCAGTGGAGAAGTACTGGCACCGCTTCACTGGGATGCAATTTCCCTCCAGGTTGTCTGGGAAAGGGCTTAAATCCAGAGATCAGAGCATCCAGTGGGAGGGCTCTGAATTCTGTGAACTGGCCAGTTTGGGATCAAAAAGAACATCTTGTCCATCGGAGGACAAAACTTCCCTTTGCAAAGGGAAAGACATTCCGGGTTTATATCAGGCACTGCACACACTTTTAAGTTCCTGGTGAAGGATCAAGGCTGGGGGGGAGAAAGGGGGGGCAAGCACCTGATTCTTTGAAAGGAGGGAGGAGGAGGAGGAAGTGTGCCCCCCTGCAGAGAAACATTATTTTCCCACAGTATTTTTTATCAATAGTTTTAATGTTGACCAATCTGTGGGTGACTCAAAAGAGGAGAATGTCTAACACCCCAGAAATCAGGAACAAGGAAGACAAAACTGAAAATTGGCCTGAAAACAATGCAAATACTTCTAATGAAGGCAAATGCAACATTTAGCACCAACTGGTGCCTAAGGCGGGACTAGAACTCCCAACCTCCTGGTGATTGGCTTTCTTGGCTAAGGCAGGACTAGAACTCACCGTCTCCTGGTGATGTTTCATGACCCAACTAGGGAACACCATCAGGTCTAGAAGGGAGTAGTAGTAGTAGTAGTAGTAGTAGTAGTAGTAGTAGTAGTAGTAGTAAGTAGTAGTAGTGTGGGGTCCTTGGTGCTCGGCTGTTTTCTTGCAGACATTTCGTGACGCAAACTAGGGAACGTCATGGGTGGTCATGAGGACTCATGATGTTGCCTCGTTTGGGTAAAGAATCCTCTGCAAGAAACAAACCAAGCTCAGGTGGTGGAAATCCCTGCATAAAAGGGTGCAAATATTCCGGTTGGAAGATGAAAGTATTACCTGGGGCGAAGGGTGGAAGCATCCAAGCAGCTGCCCTCTGGAATGTCCTGTGGAGGCTCAGCAAAGCTCCGGACGGGCGGATCTTCTGGAAGGAAAGTTGGCTGAGAGTAGCTCTGGGCTGCAAGCGAAGGAGCTGGAAGCTTCCACCCAGCCGAAGAAGGCTTCATCCATGGGGCGGATGGGCTGAAGGCCCCTCAAGTAGGTCAGGAATGCTCTTGTGCTCTCAGAGCTTCTGCTCTACGTGGCGGCGTGCCAAAGCCTCTGCCCCCAGCTCTGCAGCTGGCCTGTTGGCACCTGGGTGCTCGCCCACCTTCTCGGGCAGACTGTGCTGATCTGGAAGAAGGCCAGGTTCCTTTGAAAGAATAAGAGTTGGAAGGGACCTTAGAGGTCTTCTAGTCCAACCCCCTGCTCAAGCAGGAGGCCCTACACCATTTCAGACAAATGGCTGTCCAGTCTCTTCTTAAAAACCTCCAGTGATGGAGCCACCCACAACCTCTGGAGGCAAGTCGTTCCACTGGTTAATTCTTTTTACTGTCAGGAAATTCCTCCTTAGTTCCAGAACGTTTCTCTCCTTGATTAGTTTCCATCCTTTGTTTCTTCTCTTGCCTTCTGGTGCTTTGGAAAATAAGTTCACCTCCTCGTCTTTGTGGCAGCCCTCAGATATTGAGACACTGCTATCATGTCGAGGTGGCGCAGTGGTTAAAAGCAACACTGCAACCTACTTCAGTGACTGCTAGTTCAGCAGTTCAGCTGTTCAAATCTCACCAGGCTCAAGGTTGACTCAGCCTTCCATCCTTCCGAGGTCGGTAAAATGAGATTGTTGGGGGCAATTATGCTGAACTCTGTAAACCGCTTAGAGAGTGCTGTAAAGCACTATGAAGCGGTATATAAGTCTAAGTGCTATTGCTATTGCTATGTCACCCCTGGTCTTTCTTTTCACTAAACTAGCCATTTATTTATTAGACGCTCTTAGCCATGCAACCGTTCTTCCTATGTTTTAGACTCCCAGTCCCCTAATCATCTGTGTTGCTCTTCTCTGCACTCTCTCTAGAGCAGTGGTCCCCAACCCCCGGTCCGCGGCCCGGTACCGGTCCACAGAAAAAATGGTACCGGGCTGCCCTGCTATTGCGTCTTCTGTGCAGCGGCGGCGGCGGGTCCTGTGACTTTTGCGAGTCCTGCGAGTCCCGATAATAAGCGCAGGGACGGGACTCCTGCGTCTGCCGACGTGCCCCGGCCCAGCTGATCAGCGTGGGGGCGGGGCTTCTGTGCGCGGCTCATCAGTATTGAAAGTAACGTGTACAGGAGGGCCTGTCTGCGGTGCAGCAGGTAAAGGGGACTCCAACACATAGCCACACAATCCCGCAGAAGACATGTACAAAACTTTTAACAGACAATACCATGAGTCCTACTTGAAATATGGATTTATCGGGACAGGTGATTCCCATGCACCAACCCCACTCTGCATAGTTTGCGGCGAACGCCTCTCTAATGAGGCAATGAAACCTTCAAAACTGCTTCGCCACTTGAATGCCAAACACCCTGGACTAAAAGACAAGCCCCTGGAATATTTTGAAAGAAAAAAAGGGAACATGAAGGACAGAAGACATTTCTGAGGGCCACCACGTCAATAAATGTGAATGCACTGAGAGCATCATATTTGGTGGCTAACCGTATTGCTAAGGCTAAAAAGCCATTCACTATTGGTGAAGAATTGATCTTGCCCTCCACTAAAGACATTTGCCGTGAACTTCTAGGAGAGGCTGCTGTGAAAAAGATAGCACATGTGCCTTTGTCGGCTAGCACTGTGACTAGGCGTATTGAGGAAATAGCCGAAGACATTGAGACACAATTGTTACAGAGGATTAATACATCACCATGGTACGCACTCCAGGTTGACGAATCTACAGATATTGACAACAAGGCAATACTACTTGTTTATGTGTGATATCTTTATCAGGAGGATGTGTATGAGGATTTGTTATGTGCACTATCTTTGACAACCAACACCACAAGAGCAGAACTGTTCAAGTCACTGGATGGTTATATATCAGGAAAACTAAAATGGTCGTTTTGTGTTGGCATATGCACAGACGGAGCTGCTGCCATGACCGGACGACTGTCCGGTTTAACTGCTCGGATTAAGGAGGTTGCAGCTGAGAGTGAATCTACGCATTGTATCATTCACAGGGAAATGCTGGCAAGCCGAAAAATGTGCCAGAATTGAACAGTGTATTGCTTGATGTTGTTAAAGTTATTAACCACATCAAAGTACACGCCCTTAACTCGCGCCTGTTTGAGCAGCTTTGTGAGGAGATGGAAGCAGAGCACAGATGCCTTCTCTTATGCACAGAAATAAGATGGTTATCCAGAGGTAAATCGCTAAACAGAGTTTTTGAATTATGAGAGCCATTGCAAAGATTTCTCTCAGAAAAGAATTCACCGCTGGCAGCACATTTCAGTGACAAAGTATGGGTGGCAAAATTGGCTTACCTGTGTGACATATTCAGCCTGCTCAATGAACTCAATCTGTCCCTTCAGGGGAAAATGACAACTGTTTTCAAGTTGGCAGACAAAGCAGCTGCATTTAAAGCCAAACTGGAGTTGTGGGGACGGCGCGTGAACAGAGGCATTTTGGACATGTTTCAGACATTAGCGGGGATTTTAGGAGAGACTGAGCCTGAGCCTTCATTCTCCCAGTTGGTGCAGGATCACCTGTCTTTGTTTTCAAAAGAGTTCGAGCGCTACTTCCCAACCACAAAAGACCCACGAACTGGTAAGGAATGGATCCGCGACCCATTTGTCAACAAACCAGGTGAATCTAGCATGTCTATACAAGAAGAAGATCAACTGCTGGAGATTGCAAATGACGGTGGCCTTAAAACTATGTTTGAGAATACAACTCTGCCGGTGTTCTGGATTAAAGTCATGGCAGAATACCCTGAGATTGCCACCACAGCACTTAAATCCCTATTGCCATTTCCGACTTCCTATCTTTGTGAAGCGGGGTTTTCTGCAGTGACTGCAACCAAAACAAAACAAAGGAATAAACTGGACATAAGCAAGACACTTCGGGTGTCATTGTCTCCTATTATCCCCAGATGGAACCGTCTCGTTGCAGAGAAACAAGCTCAGGGTTCTCATTGATTTAGCGTTCTAGTCACTAGAATCCAGAGAGTTAAAATGTTAAATTAAGTTATATTAATTTTGTTGTAACTGTATTTTATTTTGATGCCATGTTTAAATACAATTAAATTAAAATTGTTTATATTTGAGATTGTTTTGATTTAATAATCAACGCGACGCCGCAAACACCCCCCAGTGGGCGGCGGAAAAATTATCAAATGTTGACCGGTCCACGGCAATAAAAAGGTTGGGGACCACTGGACTAGATGACCTACAAGGTCCCTTCCAACTCTGTTAATCTGTAATCTAATCCTCGATTAGTTTCCATCCATTGCTTCTTGTCCTGCCTTCAGGTGCTTTGGAGAATAGGTTGCCCCCCCCACTCTTCTTTGTGGCAGCCCCTCAAATACTGGAATGCTGCTATCATGTCCTCCCTGGTCCTTCTCTTCTCTACACTAGCCATACCCAATTCCTGCAACCCTTCTCCATACTGTGATGTCTCCAGGCCTTTAATCATCCTAGTTGCTCTTCCCTGCACTTTTTTCAAAGTCTCAATCAATGGTCAAGTAGGAACGCGAATGGAGCATTTAGGCTGCAACTGAGTCCAATTTCTTTGTAAGCTGAGTCACTGAGTCACTGAGAGCAAACTGGGCAGCCATATACATTTTCATAAATAAATAAATTTCCAGAGATGAGCTTTTAGGGAAAAACTGGGATGGGTCTACCTTTGTAAGCGACAAAACTGCTAAAGGAAAGTTCCTACCTTGGCAGCTTGAAGATGGGTGAACTTTGTGCTGGATGGAATTGGGTGAGATGAGTGGCTTTATCCCTTGGATTAATAAAATAAAGGAATAAAATAAGACTTGAGCAGACTTGAACATTGGGCACTATCTAACAAAATGAAATTCAATGGTGAAAAAAGTAAGGTTCTACATTTAGGCAAGAAAAACAAAATGCACAGGTACAGCATATGTGGTACCTTGCTCAACAGTAGTAACTGTGAGAGGGACCTTGGAGTCCTAGTGGACAACCATTTAAATATGAGCCAGCAGTGTGCAGCAGCTGCCAAAAAAGCCAACACAGTTCTAGGCTGCATAAACAGAGGGATAGAATCAAGATCACGCGAAGTGTTAATACCACTTTATAATGCCTTGGTAAGGCCACACTTGGAATACTGCATTCAGTTTTGGTCGCCATGATGCAAAAAGGATGTTGAGACTCTGGAAAGAGTGCAGAGAAGAGCAACAAAGATGATTAGGAGACTGGAGGCTAAAACATATGAAGAGCGGTTGCAGGAACTGGGCATGTCTAGTTTAATGAAAAGAAGGACCAGGGGAGACATGATAGCAGTCTTCCAATATTTCAGGGGCTGCCCCAAAGAGGAGGGGGTCAAACTATTCTCCAAGGCACCTGGGGGCAGGACAAGAAGCAATGGATGGAAACTAATCAAGGAGAGAAGCAACCTAGAACTAAGGAGAAATTTCCTGACAGTTAGAACAATTAATCAGTGGAACAATTTGCCTCCAGAAGTTGTGAATGCTCCAACACTGGAAGTTTTTAAGATGATGTTGGATAACCATTTGTCTGAAGTGGTGTAGGGCTTCCTGCCTAAGCAGGGGGTTGGACTAGAAGACCTCCAAGGTCCCTTCCAACTTTGTTATTCTATTCTATTCTAATTACCATAGACAAGATGGGGGAGCTAATAAATTTTACAAACAAATCTCTTAGAACTCTTCTAAATGTTAATAAGGATACAGGTAGTCCTCGACTTACGACCACAATTGAGCCCAAAATCTCTGTTGCTAAGCGAGACAGTTGTTAAGTGAGTTTTACCCCAGTTTATGGCTTTTCTTGTCACAATTGTTAAGCGAATCACTGAAGCTGTTAAGTGAGTAACCTTGTTGTTAAGTGACTCTGGCTTCCTCCTTGACTTTGCTTGTCAGAAGGTCACAAAACGGGAATCACATGACCCCAGGACACTGTGACCGTCATAAATATGAGCCAGTTGCCAAGCACCTGAATTTGGATCTCATGAGCGTGGTGGAGATGCTATAAAGGTTGTAAGTGTGAAAAAATTGTCATCTCTTTTTCCAGGGCCATTGTAACTTTCATCGGTCCCTAAATGAACCGTTGTAAGTCGAGGACTACCTGTAATTAAATAAATAAAGTAAAATATTCCGGGAGTCGAAGCTGCCAAGGTCGAGCACCCCGGTGCTGGAAGCTGCAACCCGCTTCTTGGCAGCCTCTCGCTCTCCAGGAGAGCGGCTGCCCAGCCGATCTGGATCAGGCAGAGGGGCCGCCGGGTCGGAGCAGCCCGCCCCCTGGCGCGCGCCCCCCGCCCGCCCTTCCACTGGCGCCCCTCTCCCCCCTCCCGGACCCGCTTCTTCCATTGAAGGCAAAGCGAGAACGGGCGCGCTCCTGTGCCGAGCATCTCCGCTGGGCGCGCGGCTAAAGAAGGCCGGGGGTGGCGGGCGGGGAGAGGACGGCTCGGGGCTCCGGGGAGCGGCGGAGGACGGCCGGGCTTGTGCCCCGGAGCCCGCCCGGCAGGGAGGCCGCTTCCCGGGGAGACCCGAACCCTGTTTCTGGCCGCCAGCCCCGTCGGCTGCGCGCAGGCGGCCCGTGGCCGGAGCCGCGGTGGCGAGAGGAGGAGGAGCGGGGCGGCGGGGCGGCGCTTGGCCGGGATAACGGCGGAGGAGGCGGCCGGCGCCGTCCCCGGGGAGCGCTCGCCAACGTCGCCGGGGCTCGAGGCGGGCAGGGCGGGCCCTCGCAGGTGAGCAGCCCAGCCCGGCCAGCGGCTCCTCCGGGCAGGTGAGCAGCCAGGCCGTCCGGCCCTCGGGGAGAAGGGGCGGCCAGGCGGGGGTCGCGCTGTGCCGCCGGCCCTTCGCCCCTAAAGCCCCGCGGGCAGCGAGAGAGCCGAGCCGCCCAGCCGCGGCCCCTTTCCTAAGCCGGGCCCGGGGCGGACGGGCTGGGCAGCGCAGCATCCCCCGCCGGGACCCCCAGCTGGAGGCGGCGCGGAGGGCCTCCCCGCTTCCTCTCCCGGGCCCCAGGATGGCCTCCCGCCTTCTGCACCGGCTGCGGCACGCGCTGGCCGGGAGCGGGGAGGGGGAGGCGGAGGGGCCGGCCGGGGGCTGCGCCGGGGCCGAGGACTGTCCGGAAAGCTCGGAGCTGGACGACGACACGGAGGGCCTGGCCACGCGCCTCAGCGGCACCCTCAGCTTCAGCAGCAATGAGGAGGAGGAGGAGGAAGAGGAGGGGGACTGCGAGCGGGGATCCCGGCTCGGCAGCGACGAAGGAAAACGGGGGCCCCTCTTGGATCTGGACCTTCCCGGAGATGCGTCGGAGGTCGGAGGTACGGCGCGAAACCGGGGCGGGGAGGGGGGGCAGGTACGCAGCTGAGTGAATGTGCTCATCCAATACTCAGCCACGGGGAGCTGAGCCAGGGTGATCCAGATTACCAAGGTTTATATGTGGAGAGCAACATCGGCCATAAATGGGACACCCTGAATTAGGTAAAAATTCCCAGTTCCTGGTTTAGAAGGGGAGATCCAAGCAGCTCCTCCACTCCAGTAGAAATGCAATTCAATTCAGAATAGAGCTGGCAGGGACTTTGGAGGTCTTCTAGTCCAGCCCCCTTCTCAAGCCAGGAGGCCCTATTCCATTTCAGACAAATGGCTGTCCAGTCTCTTCTTAAAAACCTCCAGTGATGCAGCCCCCACAACTTCTGGAGGTTTCCCTGGTTAATTGTCCTCGCTGTCAGGAAGTTTGTTCTGGATAACCCCCCATGTTCTGGGGAGGGAAGGGCTTTCTCCCCTCCAGATCCTTGGGCTCCTCTGCCAGCCCAGGGGCTCCACAGCCCAACCCCCACAGGCTCACCTGTTGCTCTCTCTCCTCACCCCCTCTGGTTTAGAGTCCGGCTCCCCCCTGGCAGAGCAAAGGGGCAGCCACCTGCTCACCCGCCAGTTGCAGGAGTTCTGGCGGAAATCGCGGGGAAGCCTCGTGCCCCAACGCCTCCTGTTCGAGGTCACCAGCGCCAGCGTGGTCAGCGAGCGCAACTCCAAGCACGTGGTGAGTGAAGGGGGGCCCAAGAAGGGGACCGGGAAGGAGCCCTCTGGCCCTGGTTGCAAGGAAGTGGGGTGCAGGGCGTTCCTGCTTTCCCCCCAAGGAAGGCCAGCCCAAAGCAAGATGCAGGACCCCAAGGTATTGGAAGGACAGAGCCCACCCTGTTTCCCATAATCTCAGCTGTCTCTTCTCCCCAAAGGGGGCTGCCCAAACCTTTCAGCAGGGTTGGGGGGGGCTGGGGGGCAGCTGGTTTTGACTGTTGTCTTTTTCCTTCTGCTGCTGCTTTGGGCACTCCGGGCTCAGAAGAGGTAATTCTCTTAGGAGGGGCAGGAGCTGCTTCGCCTGCCCCCAGGACTCTCCATAGGAAGGCTGCCAGTGGGAGGGTCAACAGGCTGTGCTGTGGGGGGGCGGGGCGGGGAGCATGCTGGGCTGGGCAGCTGCTTCTCCCTCCCCCCTCACCTGTTTGTCCCTTGGCACCCAGCTCTACACCATCTACCTGATCCGGGCAGGGCAGTTTGACCAGACGCCTGCCACCGTCGCCCGCTGCTACTCTGACTTTGAGCGGCTGAACCGACGCCTGCGCCGCCACTTCAGCAGAGACATGGTGGGGGTCTCTTTCCCCCGGAAGCAGCTGTGGCACAACTTCACCCCCGCGACCATTGCCAAGCGCAGCCGAGCGTTCGAACAGTTCCTCTCCCGCCTGCACGCCTCGCCTGAGATCCGCCGCTCGGCCGCCTTCCTGGAATTTTTCTTCCTGGACAGCCTGCAGGGGGCGCAGGGCTTGACCGGCAGGGGCCTCTACCCCCAGGCCTTGGCCGCCTGGATGACCTCGCAGCGGCTGCAGGAGAAACTGGGTGCCTGCCGCTCGGGGCATTTCTTGCTGACGCTGGCCGGCCTGACCGTCTGCCACCAAGAGCTGGAGCAGTGGGGAGAGGCCCACGAGGCCTGCCAGCAGGCCCTGCAGCAGCTGGAGGGCCAGGAGAGCCACCCCCTCCTGGCTGCCCTCCTGCAGACCCACGTCCACCTGGCCTGGGTGCTGGGCAAGGACAAGCAGCAGGCGGAGACCCGTCTGAGTGGCCTGCAGGAATCAGGGGAGGGCAGAGAGCCGACCCCCACTTTGAAGGAGCTGCTGCTCAAACAGACGCTGCCCTGAGGGGCTGCCAGGAAGTGGGGGCACCAGATGAGAAGCAGGGGGGCGTCCGCGAGGCCAGCAGCAAGAGTCAGTGCCATCTTGCTCTTGTGAGCTCTGCGTCTCTGCTTGCCCGGCAGCCGGACTAAGCTGGCTGGCCCGTTCAGGAGAGGCTTCTGGGACTCAGACCCACAATCCTCCAAATCCTTCCAAGAAAGTGAGGTGATGACAACGGCCATGTTGGGGTGACAAGAGCATCTGGCAGAGGGGCGGCGGAGGGCCCTCCCGAGAGGCTCCCCACAGGCTATTCTCGCTAGATGAGGGGAAGCCGTTAGGCGCTGCCAAAGGCGGGACTCCGGGCCGCAGCCTGAGCAGTGGACAGCTCTCCCCTCCAGCATTGATTCGGGTGGAGCCACAGGATCGTCTTCCTCTCCTGCAGAAACCAGAGCTGTGTGGGAAGCTTTACTCCCTTTATTAACAGTCGGGGAACAGAAGCCGGTCTGTAATAAATTAATATGCCCAAGGAAAGTGGGGTGCCAGTGCTTCCATCTGTAAGTGCTACCTCCAGCGGTTACGGGGGTCCTTGTAAGCGACCGTCACCCACCGAAGACTTGGCCAGTGCAAGAGGGAGGGAGGGAGGGGAGGGCTCCCCTTAGGAGAGAAGTACCGATGGGGGGGGGAACCCAGTGCTACAGCTTGCTGGAGGCCGGTTGCTCTTCCTGCACGCGGATTACTCCTTCCTGGGCACAGCTGACCGCCAACACGCCATCTCTGCGCCACAGGCGGCCCTGCACCAAGCCCCGGCTGCCACCTGTGGAGGGGAGGAGGAGGAGGAGAATGGAGAAGTTGCAGCCTCCTGCTGCTTTGGAGTCTCTCCTGCCCTGCCCACCCCCCTCGCAGGCTGGCAGAGGGGCTTACCGGCCCAGGGGCTCTCGCACTCGTACAGCATCCACTGGTCGGCTCTGAAGGGCGCGTGGAACCACATGGTGTGATCGAGAGAGACCATGAACTTCACTCTGTGGTGCTGGTGCGGCAACAGGGCCGTCCGCAGGAACGCGTAGTCCGAGATGTACGCGGCCACACAACAATGCAGCTTCATGTCGCATTCGCCTGAAACGGAGAGGCCAACACTAGCGCCAAAGCCAGCACCGCCTGAAGGCAAACCAAGGGGGCGGGTGTGGGTGCAGGTGGGGGAGAGAGTAGGCCCTATTGAGCAGGCCAAGTGCCCTTCTGCCCAGGGGGGTCTTCGGCGTACATTTTCTGCAGTGTTTGTAATCATCCCGAGGGCAGAATTGAGCACGTTCATTAAAAACCAGTAAACCACCCAAAGCTATAAATTTCACTAAATCATCTGCAGCATAGAAAACGTGGACAAAACGGCACCATGCTGGTCAGACTGCCATCCTGAGGGAAGCAGAGGAGGGGGAGGATGAGGCAGCCACTCGCTGTCCTCTTGAATGGGGGCAGATTCATTTTGAAGGAGACGTTCCCTAAGCCCAGCCCCATAACAAGCACTTGCACTCAGAACCCCACTCAGACAAACAGGGTGCCTGAAGGCGTGGCGCTGTCCTTCCAAGGTGGTTCTCCTGCCGACAGGAATGGCCCCAACTGGCCCACCAGCAGAAGACTCCAAGGGATGGGCTCAAAGGGGCAGCCCTTCTGAAGGAGATGGGGCAGGAAGACCTCCTCAGGCCTTCGGCTGCCAAAAGGAGGGCTCTGCTTTCTCCCGCTAGCTCTGCCCTCCCCTGGGAGCTGCCCAAGAGCAGGGCACGTTAAAGCTGCTCTTGGAAAGCAGGCTGGGGTCAGGATGCGGGTCTTACCGATGTAGCCCTTGGCGCGCACCCAGAAGAGCTGCTTGGGTTCTTGGGAGCTCTGGTGGAAAAAGTCGGGTGGATTCACCGGCTTCATCTCAATCGGGACTTCCTGGGCCAGCATTCTCTGGAGTCCCTGCCGGTATCTCTCTAGAAGGTTGGGGTCCCTGTGAAAAAAAAAGGCAGATGCCAGCGTGAGATGCTAGAAATCACGGGAGTCTGTGGCAGTGCGGGACTTTCTGCCAAAGGCAGAGAAAAGTAGAAGCAGAGTGGAGACTGGGCCTCTGTCTTGAGCTGCAGCAGCCTCAGCTCGACACGCCGATGGCAATTCTGAGGCCCCGGATTCTGCACTGCTGCCAGGACAAAGCCACGAACTTGATATGCTGCCAGAGATACAAGAATCTCCAAGGAATTTCACAGAGACAGCTAACTTCCCTTCAGGGCCCATTCCTGCATTCCAGGAAGGAGCGGCTGGGGGCATCTCCCACAGAGAGATGCCAGGTGTGCCATTGGCTCAGCGCTGCAGCAAGCCCTGTTCCTCCCAGCCACTCACCGCAGGTACTTCTGGATCAGCTGCTCCTGGGTCAGCAGTTCCTCTGGGAGCGGCACAGCCGGCATTTGGAACTGGTGCTGCACCGGGCTGGGCTGCCCCCGTTGGAAGGAAGCCTGGCATATAAAGATGGGCATCCCGTGCTGGATGGCCTTGACCGAGCGCACCGAGAAGCTCCTCCCGGTACGGGTGCGCTCCACCTGATACAAAACAGGCACAGTGGGGTCCCCTGGAAGCCAGAAGAGCCTGCCGTGAGCCCCCAGTTGTCCCAGCCAAGGAGACACCCCAATTGCTGTGAGAATAACCCTAATCCAACCCCCTGCCCATTACATCCCAGAAAATAGCTGCTCAATCTTTCCTTAAAAACTTTTGGCAACAGGGCAGCAGCTTCAGGAGGCAGAGTGTTCCACCGCTTGGTCTCACAATAAGAAAATCTGCCTCATTTCTTTTTGAATATCATATTAATGTATTATCAGCATTTCTTCATCATTGTTAATTTTATGGTTCTGATATTTTACTTCTGTTTGCACTCCTTTCATTTTTCTTCCTTTTCATTATGGTAAGCCACCTAGGGAGCCCCCAGGGTGAGACAGGTGAGAAATAAATTTAACAAATAAATAAATTATAAGCAGAGCAGCTCACAGCACCCTCCTTTAAGTCTGACGGGCACCCTGGCTGGGCCTCCCACCCCTCCCTCTCCAGAAGCTGTTAATTACCTGCCCTCACAAAGTAGCAATGGAGCGAATGGACTTCCAGGTCGTCCGTCACGGCCTTCGCTGCTGCCACCAGTGCCTGGCCCACTATCTGCCCTCCAAAAAGACGCTGCGTGACCGGCACCCAGTAGTGCCTTCCCCTAAGGAGAAAAGAGGAGAGTTATGGATGACAATGGCTGCCTCCTCAGGGGAAGCTTTGGGGGTGATGCAGGCCGGGGAGGCGAGTGGCTGCCCCCAAGCTCCCCTCTCTGGTGCCAAGATCCAAGGCTGAATCCCAAGGATCGGCCCTCCGTTGGGGCAGGGTCTCCGTGGCAACATTCAGAGCCCGGGACCAGATCAGCTGCTTGCCCCCGTGGACTAGGCTGCTGCCCCACTGTTGGTTCATGAGGTAGACACAGAGCGGCCACCTCCAACACTAAACAGGGAAGCCTCTCGGCAGGGTGACTTCCACGGCTGCAGGCAGGCAGAAACTCAACAGGTCGAGCCCCAAAGGTGCTTTTTCAAAAGGGAACTGGGCTTTCTAAAGAAACGTTTTAAGGAAAGCGCTGTTGCCTCTTAAAAAAGCACCTTTGGGACAAGGACGACCTGGATGACTGAGAATTTCCATAGACATTCAACAGGTCGAGCCTCCTCCTCCTCCTCCTCCTCCCAGCCCAGTGTTTCTCGACCTCGGCCGCTTGAAGAGGGGTGGACTTCAACTCCCAGAATTCCCCAGCCAGCCCCCTCTTCAAGCGGCCAGGGTCGAGAAACACTGTCCCAGCCACTTCGGCGGGAGGCCCTGGGAGCTCCGGCCCCGCTGACCGGAAGAGGTCCACGTCCAGAGGCTCCAGCTGCAGGACGCTGGTCAGCAGGACGCTGCGCAGGTCCCCTGTCGGGTCCGGCCCCTGCTCGGATTCGGACGCCTTGCCGGCTCCCCTGGAGGACGCCATCTTGAACGGTCACGTGGTCCGGCCGGTGCGGAAGTGCTCTCCCCGCTGTCGGCTCCCGCACTTCCGCTTCCGGCCAAAGGAGGAAGTTCGCCCAAACGCCTTCAAAGGAGTTGGCTGTCATCATGAGAGATGCTGTGATTCCTCTCCCTCTCCCTCCCTCCTTCTCCTTTGCCTTCCCTTCTTTCTTTCTCTCTTTCCTTCCTTTCTTTTTCTTCCTTCCTTTCTCTTTTTGCATTTTCTTTCTCTGTCCCTCCCTCCTTCCCTTCCCTTGTTTTTCTTTTTTCTTCTTTTTTTCTTTTTTTCCTTATCTTTCTTTCTCTTTCTCTTTCTTCTCATTTTCTTTCCCTTTTCTTTCTTCCTTTTTTCTTTTCCTTTCTTTTCCTCCCTTTTTCCACAGGCATTCTAGGGGGACTGGGAGCGGCAGCCCCTGAGGAACACGGGGACAAAATCCAGGCTCTCAGACACACAATCTGTTTCTGCAGGAAGAAGGAGAAGAAGAGCATATCTCCTCCCTTAAGACAATTGTTAATATTTGGGCTTTGACCTGTAAAAGGAGGGAGAGAAAGTCGCTGGGAAGATTCCGAATGAGGGTGAAGGTTTGTTCTCTGAGCTTGTGGGCTGGTTTTCCAAACGTTTCATGTCAGTGTCCCTGTTCTTCTGTTTATAAGATTCTTAATCCCCAGAAGGTCAGAGAGCTCCCAGGTTCCTCTTTAGCTTCTGAGCAATAAAATTGTATTCTTCCTCTGTCCCCATCAGTACATGCTCTTCGAGAAGTCTGACAAGCCGTAGGAGGCAACATGAGCTGACCTGCATAGGACAGAAATTACATGATATTTCACAGTACCCTATTTAACACGCACCTTAATAAGGCAAGATGTGATAGCAGTGTATAGAAAACAATGTGGGACCTTCAGTTCTGGGATCTAAGCATGACAAAGCTTTTGCCAAGTCTGGTCCACTGCCCTTGGTTCAGACATCATTCCCCAGCTTTTCTCTTATCTGCTGTTAAAGAAACTGCTTATTTAAAGCAGAGCTTTGGCCTGAGGCTTTGCTGGGTGCGGATGCCAGAAGCCTACAGCAGCACCGCCTTCAAATCTTGCTCAGTGTCAGGTGCAAGCAAGCAGACCCACTTGTGAATAGTCTCTAGAGAAACTTTATTGCTAGTCACCTATGTTACAAGAATCTCACTGGAGTGACTGCATTCCCTTGGGAACTATCAGATAAGGCTTCAAGGATTCTCAGGGGGGTCAGGCCTGTGTTGCTTTCTGCAGTGGAAGGGCTCTTAAGCCGGGCTCCCTCTTGCCACCTTCCTCCAGTCTAACTGGAGAATCCACCATGTTCCATGATGTTGTGAGATATGATAGCCAAATAATTTAATACTCACAATACAGACAGATCTGGTTCACAATTCCAAGTTTTATTTTAAAGAAAAAGTGTTTGCAAAGACGGCCTCGAAGTCTCTTCCCAAGTGAATTGAGTACAAGGAGAGCAGAGCACATTCTACAATCCATACTTTTTATGCCTTCTACATAATGCACGCCACACCTAAGAGACCCTCCCCACACCCCTTTATTCTCCTGAGTCACTTCTTCAGTTATTCTGTACTCTAAAGGGTCAGCATGACAATTTCTCCATAGTAACAGATATCTTATCTTGCCCACTGGGAGCTTCACCCTGGGAGGATGTTCTTATCTAACTGAATTGTAGCCTGGCCTTGGGTGATGTTCCTGTTTTCCAGGAGGATTTGTCACAAGTTATCCTATTTTGTTTTACTGAATACATCCTGGGTTAGTTTGTAACAGAAAAGAGTATTATAGCTTATTAGTACATTAAATGCTTTTATAAAAGAGTAACTCCTTATTCATTTCCATTAATGTGTTTGGAGAATGGTGTTCCTCGGGGAGGTTGGGCTTCCAGGTTGCAGTAGCCAAAGAGATGATTTGGGGAGGACAATGTTACCTGGCGGTTAACCATAAATGCCAGAAAGATCCATGATTAGCCCAATATGCTTTCCACAAATAGAACCCAACTGGAAAGGTAGATTAAAATGGGGGTCCCGACCTCCAGGCTGTGGATCGGCATTGGTCCATGGCCCGCCAGGAATTGGGCTGCACAAACGAGCAGAGCCCCTTCTGCACACAGGTGGGATCTGGGCAGCACACCCCCAGGGGGAAAAAACCCCTTCCACAGACTCAAAAAGGCTGGGCGTCACCGAATTAAAACTTCCTTATTTATGTACACAACACTCAAAAAAGAGAGAGAGGTAGGGAATCACTTTATATACAGTTCAAACATCTGGTGTTTGGAATAGCTTCTTTCATTGGTTAGTGTCATTTGACACATCTTTGATGCAACATGCATGCTCAGTAACTTTGATATGTAACATTTCTTAGCATCCCATAATAATCTTAGTATGATCTTGCTCTCGCTCGTCGTCCTGTTCAGGAGGCGTGTTTCCCCCATTAGGGTGAGTCCCAGCTGCTGTGGTTAAAGTTAAACAGATCCTTCCCAGCCTGCCAAAGCCAGCGAGGGAGGTAGCCTGGCCCTTGGCAGCTGTCTGGAGATGGTTATCAGCTCCCTGAAGAGGTGGTGGTACCAGTTCCTTCCCCCTGAACAGGTGTAATGGTGAGAGGCAAGCCTCATTTGCCCAGAGTACCAACCCCAGTCTGGGTAACAATAACAGAGTTGGAAGGGACCTTGTAGGTCACCTAGTCCAAACAAGAAATAATGGATGGAAAGATTCCATTATTATTATTATCAAGGAGAGATTCAACCTGGAAATAAGGAGAAAAATTTTGACAGGGAGAACAATCAACCAGTGGAAGAGAAGTTGCCTTCAGAACTTGTGGGAGCTTCATCACTGGAGACTTTCAAGAAGAGACTGGACTGCCATCTGTCAGAAATGGTGGAGGGTCTCTTGCTTGGGGGGGGGGGTTGGACTAGATGACCTACAAGGTCCCTTCCAACTCTGTTATTCTGTTATTGTTACTGGTATTATTATTATTAAATAGAGTCTGCTCTGAGTCAGGCTTAACTCCTGAGGACTTCACAGCCAGATCCATCATTTTCTGGCAAGAATGTGGGGCTTTGGGGATTTCCCAGTCTACAAACCAATGATTAAACAGGTAGTCCTCGACCTACAACCACAATTGACCCCCAAATTTTTGTTGCTAAGTGAAACATTTGTTAAGTGAATTTTGCCCCATTTTATGATCTTTTGTGACCCAGTTTGTTAAGTGAATCCCTGCAGTTAAGTTGGTTACAAGGTTGTTAAGTGAATCTGGTTTCCCTGTTGACTTTGCTTGTAAGAAAGTCACAAAAGGAGATCATATGACCCCAGGACACGACAACGGTCATAAATATGGGTCAGGTGCCAAGCATCCAAATTTTGATCACGTGACTGTGGGGATACTACATCGGTCGTGTGAAAAACGGTCATAAGTCACTTTTTACAGTGCCGTTGTGACTTTGAACAGTCACTAAATGAACTGTTGTAAGTTGAGGACTTCCTGTATATTCACCTCTAAATCCATTTTAGCACCTTGGCACTGATGAAGCTTGGCTCAGTGCTGCCCCCTGGTGACACCTCAGCAGAACCACGGGGCTAGTCTGGGCCACCTTCCATGGAATCCTGAAGGTGTGAACCGCATCTATTGTCTGGCTGAGCTCTCTCAGCTGGCTACAGTCAGCTAAACTATGGTTTGGCATGTTATGTGAAGCGTTTACTCATTTATTTAAAACATTATTATAGCTGCCTATTTTACGACAAACTGCAGGCCGCTCCCTGTCTCATCAAGTCTGGGTTCCCCAATTGTTTCTAAGCTGGGGCAGATCTTTCTTGTGCCAATGTGTGAATCCTCCTGGGGAAATGGCACCCATGGGGGACCCAGCTGGCTCCTGAACCAGGCTCGGTCGGGACGGTTGATCTGTGCCCCCACCCCACGCGTGGCAGGTTTCCTACTACAGTGCCTGCTTGCTTGCTTGTTCCTTCCAAAGAGAAGAGCCTGCAGACCGTTATCCTTTGCAGCGTTTTATAAGCAAATTTTGGCAGAGAAATATTCACAGCTGCCCTCGCCTGGCGGGAGGTTGGCCCTTTTGTTTTCCGTGATTTTGATGAAAAGGTTTTTAGGCGGGACAGGCAACCGGGCGGTGGCGAGCGAGGCTCTGAACAGACGGATACTTCGGGTGCAGCACCTTTGGGGACCCGGTGCCTGGACCGCGCCTCAGGCCAGAAGAGCCCCCTGAGTGGAGGTTATTTGGTTTGGGGGACAAGCAGCCCGGTTCTCGGCCGGAGACTCAGCCCGCAATGGCCTTGGCCACTTCGCGGTCTTTGAAAGCTGGGAAAAGGGGCTTTCTGCAATTGTGGTTCTAGGAGTAGGGGGTTGGACTAGATGACCTATAAGGTCCCTTCCAACTCTGTTACTCTCTAACTCTGTAACTCTAGAATTTGTAGGGTAGAAGACAGGCAGCGCCCAAAGTCCCGGCTCTTATCCCCACGAAGGGGATTATGTGCCCCAACGTCCGTCCCTTCCTTTCCCGACAGATAGGGCTCGCCTGGAGCGGTGGGTGCCGTGGTGCCCCGCCAGCCGCGCCCCTTCCCCACGCGCTTCTCTCCCGCAGATGCTGCCCCGTGTCGGCCGTCCTGCTTCCTCGCCCAATGTGCGGTTCTCTTTATTCGCTCCATAAAAAGCGGAGGATCGCGCAGCCCCGGCTCCGTCTGCTCTCCTGGATAACGGCGGGCGAGGCAGCAGCTGCGCCAGACGCCCTTCGGGGACCCGGCCAAGCCTTGGCGCAGGGAGCGGGAGGGGGGCGGGATGCGGTCCGAGGCGACTCTCGGCGCCACCTGCGGCCGATGCCCCCCCCGCCTCCCTCCCGTCTCCTAGGCGACGAGCGGCGCCTGCCAATCCCGCCTGCTGAAGTTTGCCCGGGGGGCGGACTCAGGGAGGGGAGGCGGCCGCTTCTTCTTCCTGCAGGCCCGGACTCAGCCCGGGGGTGATGGGGGCCGAGATGGGCGGCTGCTCCGAGCCGGCCAGGGTTCCGTAGGCATCGGGGGAGACTCGCTGCTGGGGCGGCTCAGGCGTGGAGGCTGCGATTCTGGGAGTTTCCACAGATCTGAAAGTTGCCAAAGTTGGAAAGCCGCGATCTCACGTGTCTCCCTGGAATTCCACCCGGGAACGCTGGTCCTGGGCACCTGGAGGAATGCCAGCTGTGGATGCGCGCCCACACACACACACACAGACTCCCCAGGGACAGTAACTGGAGAAAAATGCAATGGATGTTTTTGTGAAACCCCGTCTGATGCCCCCCCTCCCCCCAGGCTCACCGAGAGGAAAAGATCCAGGCCTTGGGAAGGAGGCAGCCAGCACAGGTAAGCCTCGACTTGTGACCACAATGAGGGCAAAATATTTGTTGCTAAGTGAAACATTTGTTAAGTGAATTTTACAACCTTTTGTGCCACAGTTAAAGTGAATCTGTGCAGTTGTTAAGTGAGTCACACGGTTGTTAAGCGAATCTGGCTTCCCCGTTGTCTTTGCTTGTAAGAAGTCACAAAAGGGGATCACATGATCTGGGGACACTGAAACCGTCGTAAATATGAGTAAGTTGCCAAGCATCCCAATTTTAATCACGTGACCACAGGGATGGTGCAGTGGTTATAACCAGAGGTGGGTTCCTGCCGGTGCGGTTAATAGCTGTTGTTCGGCGCAGAGCCAAAGACGCTGCTGCCGTTCGTGGCGCAGGAGCTTTCCCCGGGCACTTTCCCCGCCTGCATGGAAGCCACCAATTGCGTTCTTTTGCCCTCTGCGCATGCAGAATGCTTTGCTCATCCACAGAGGGCAAAAGAATGCAATTGGCGGCTTCCATGCAGGCGGGGAAAGTGCCCGGGGAAAGCTCCTGCGCCACGAACGGCAGCAGCGTCTTTGGCTCTGCGCCGAACAACAGCTATTAACCGCACCGGCAGGAACCCACCTCTGGTTATAAGTGTGAAAAACTTTTTTCAGTGCTGTTGTAACTTTGAACATTCACTAAATGAATGTTGAGAATTTGGAAACAGTGCAGAGAAGAGCAACTAAGATGATTAAAGGCCTGGAGACTAAAACATACGAAGAACGGTTGCAGGATTTGGGTTTGGCCAGTCTGGAGAAAAGAAGGACCAGGGGGGACATGAGAGCAGGATTCCAATATTTCAGGGACTGTCCCAAAGAAGGCCGGGGTCCACCTATTCTCCAAAGCCCCTGAAGGCAGGACAAGAAGCAACAGATGGAAACTAATCAAGGAGAGAAGCAACCTGGCAATAAGGAGAGATTTCCTGACAGAAGAATTAACCAGTGGGATGGGTTGCCTTCAGAAGTTGTAGGTGCTGGTTTTAAGAAGAAGATTGCACAGCCATTTGGTCCCTTCCAACTCTGTTATTCTGCTTCAACCGTTCCACCTGCCGTTTCAAGCAGACCTTCCGGCTGCTGGGCAGACACACCTGAGCTGTGCTGAACTCGGAAGGAAAGGTCTCTGGAGCTTCTCCGTCATCCAGGTGATGGTTGTCCCAAAGGTGCTTTTTTTCAGGAGGCAACTGGACTTCCTGGTTTTTCTTTGAAGACGTTTCGCTTCTCATCCAAGAAGCTTCTTCAGCTCTAACCGGATGGGGGGGGGGAAGGGAAGGATTTATATGCAGCTGTCTGCAAGGAGTATAAATCCTTCCCTTCCCCTCCATCTGGTCAGAGCTGAAGAAGCTTCTTGGATGAGAAGCGAAACATCTTCAAAAGAAAACAAGGAAGTCCAGCTGCCTCTTGGGGAAAAAGCACCAAAGGAAAGGATTTCCAGCAGGGAGGAGTCGCCCAAAGGACGAGGGGGGGGGGGCTTCCAGCCAGGGGCCGCTGATCCTGATGAGAAGTTCCCAGGAGGAATCGTTGAATAAATATCTGATACAGGTAATCCTCAACTCACAATCACTTGCTTAGTGACTGTTCAAAGTTACAACAACACTGAAAAAAAGTTACTTATGGTCTGTCCTCACACTTATGACTGTTATGACAGCATCCCCATGGACCAGTGTGATTGGTGACCTTCCCAGCCGGCTTCTGACAAGCAAAGTCAACGAGGGAAGCCAGATTCGCTTAACGACCACTGATTCACTTAATGACCACAGTGATTCGCTTATCATGGCAAGAAAGGTCATAAAATCAGGCGTGGTTCACTTAACAGCCACTTTTCTTAGCAATGTAAATTCTGGTCCCAATTGAAGTCATAAGTGGAGGACTATTTTAGCATGTTTTCTAAGCCCCGAGCTCTGAGCCAGGGCAGCCCCAGAGAGTTCCACCTGTTGCTGGACTGGCTGACGGACGGACTGGGCCTTGGGTCCAGGTGGGGGCATGACGGGAGGAACCTCACTCTTGTTTTCTCCCACTGTGGCCCCTCACAGGAATCTCTTCCTTTGGTCAAAGCCATGGGATCCCACGGGACGCAATCCTGTCTCTGCAGGCTGATGGGCTTTGCTGGTGGGGAGAAAGGGGAGCAGCGGCCAGTCGTGGAGGACAGTGGGGCCTCAGGACACGAGGGAGGCTCACCCCTCGTCTCTGGATCAGAGCACCTCCAGCTGGGCAGGGAAGGTCTCCTCCGGCCTTTGCCTCCTATTCACCCCCCCCAGTGGGGCCTTCCAAGCTCTGAGGACCCCTTGATAAGAGCCTCCCTGGTTATTCCTGACCCCAGTCAGAGGATGGGGGGCTCCCAGCAGCCCAGCCACCAAGGACAAGCAGGGGCAGGAACGGCCACAGGGAGGTCAAGCCAAGCCAGCTGGGAAGGGCTGGCATGAGCAGCCAAATTGAGGCGCAGGGTCAGTCCGGTTTTTCCATTCCTTTATGTCGCCTTCTCAGCCCCCCCCCTCCCCCCAGGGAGTCTCCGGCTGCTACTTCTCCAGCTGGGCCAGGAACAGGGGCAGGAGGCTCCGGTGGGTCGCTCGCCTGCGCTGCCGGTCCCTCTTGCAGGAGGAGCCGAGGCGCTGGAAGGCCGCCCACTGCCTCCTTGGGGCCCCTTCCTCGGGGCCCTCGCCGGGCTCCAGGTTCTCTGCCATGAAGCACTGGGCGGCATGGATCATGTCTTCCTCACGCACGCCAGGCACAGGGACGGTGGGGATGCCCGCGATCATCATGGCCAGGGTCAGGATGCAGATGTTGGGGGGCCAGGGCAGTCTGGGCTGGGCATCCCTGTCTCTGTTCAGCTTGGCCGACATCATGAAGACCCCCCCGCTGGGCAGGAAGCCCCACTGGCCCAGGGCAAAGTCCCCGCCGGAGCTCGGGGGCTGCTGCTGCAGGGGCTGCGGGGGCCCCGAGGGGAGGTAGAGCCACCGGTCGGCCGGGTGCTCCAGCGAGAACTCCTGGGCCACATTCTGCAGGGGGAGCCTGCAGCAGGGACCCCGAGGGGGCTCCCAAGGGTCGGTGCTCCCCTGCTGGAGGGCCCCTGGGGCCAGGCACGACTGGGCGAGGCTGGGCACCGAGGGAAGCCGTGTGGCACCGCCCTGCAGAGGAGCCGTCTGCTTGGCTTGCGGTTTCCTTCGCAGGAGCCCCGGGGGGCAGGGGATGGCAGCCGAAGGAGAGGCCTCGCGTGGCACCTGGGCAAAGGGGCTCAGCCGACTCCGTGGGGCCTCTTTGGACTCGCTGCTGCTGCTGCTGCCACTGGCGGTCGGTTCTCCTGTTCAGGGGACAACATGCCCGCTTGAGAGTCTGCCCTGTTTTCTGCTCCTCCCCTGCCAGGAGGATGCAACCAACTGAAGGGGGTGAGGGCAGCTGAAGGATAACACCCCCCCTCTTTCAGCAGATCTGGCCAAAATGGGGGAGCCAAGACCCCCGGGCACTTCGGGGCACAAGCAGAGTTTCCACTCTCTGCGACTTCTCTCACTCAAGCCTCTTCCTCAGAGGGAGATGAAGCCTTTTCTGTCATTTGCACCCAATTATTTGCCCACCTCGGGAGCTGGCAAAGAGCGCAAGAGGCTCAGTGTGGGGTGCCCCATTGAAACAGCCGTTACTCCCCAGGCTGTGAGCCCAGGAAGAGCAGCAGAGCCCCACTGAATACTGACAGAATGCCAGTCCCCTGGGTGAAGCTGGATGGGCATGCCCTGTGCCAGCTGGGCCCCAGCAGGGATGTTTCTGCCTGGTATAAGGAATACTAAGGGATACGGGGGCATTTGAGCAGATTCTGCTCCCCAGCTGCCTTGGCAGGCCGGATCTTGGGCAATTGGAGAACAGCTGCTTTCTCTAGGAGGTGTAGGTCAATGGAATATATGGAGAAGGGACCTTAGAGACCATGTAATCGATCCCCAATACCTAGCCAACTGGCCCCTCCTTGAAAATCTGCTGCAGGGAGGAATCCACCCCTATTTTAGGCAGGATGTGCTACCGCTTAATCTCTCCCACAGCCAACGAATATCTTTTAATATTCATTCGCCTTTATTTTCGTTTTGACCCCCTAGTCCTTCTCCTCACCAGTCCATCTTTTAGATATTTGTGAGCTGCAAATCCCCCCCCCCACACACACAGGCGGCTCTTTTGCAAGTTAAATAGGGCCCGTTTCTTCAAGTGCTTCTGATGAGGGTTAGCCCCCCCCCCGTTTCCTTTTCATCCTGCTAGCTCTCTTCTAACCCTTCTAACAGTTTCTCCAGCTACAATGGTGGCTTCCCAGGCTGACAAGGATTTAGAAAAGGGTGAAATACCCCCTCATAGACGGGGGGTGGGTCTCTTAACCGACTCTTTAAACATCTATGGAGATTCTCCATCCTGCAGGTCATGGTTGTCCCAAAGGTGCTTTTTCCAAAAGGCAACTGGACTTTCTTGGTGTTTTCTTTGAAAACGTTTCACTTCTCATCCAAAAAGCTTCTTTAGTTCTAACTTCAGAATTCCCCGAAGAAGCTCCTTGGATGAGAAATGATTTCTAAAAGAGAGAGAAAAAACAAGGAGCCAATTGCTTTTTGGAAAGCACCTTTTGGAGACGCCTCCCTTTTAACCCTCTAGCTCTCTTCCAACCCCACTTTCTCGGGGTCTGCGATGGTGGCTCCCCAGGCTGATAAGGATTGGGGAAAGGGTACAATAACCCCCCCCCAATAAACCCTCTGCGTAGCGACCGGACCCCTCCAGCTGCCAGTTCAAGGAAAAGCAGCGACAGGGGAAAGGATGCCACCCAGAGTACTTTTGAGCTACGGTTGTCATGGAGGGGAAATGGTGGGGTGTCCGGCTGCTTCTCCTGCCCCGTCCCTTTCTTAATCAGTCTGGCTAAAGAGACTTGGTTCTAGTCAGAGGTCAAAACCCCCAACTCTGCCCCTTTGAAAAGAACAGAGCCCGGCAGGGCACAGGGGGGTCCATGCCCTCAAACCAGCCCGGTCATCTGTGTGATTTGGCTGTATTGTCCTGATCATGCAACTGGAGATGGCTGGGGCCTGTCTCTCTGCAGCGCCCCAGCTCAGCTGGGGGTTCCCCATTTCTAGACCCTTCTGGCACGGCTGCCAAGCAGAGTTCTAACTGTTTTTTTCTTGGGGGGTGGGGTAATACCTTGGTGGGAGAGTGCAAAGGAGGCCGAGGAAGCTTTTTCCAGGCCCCCACAAAAGGCCATCATCTATGCTGCAACCTGGTCAGTGCTGCAGTGCCAGTGCTGTCCTCTGGCCACCCCGAGTGCCCCCCCCCCATTCTAGAACCAGCATCACAGGGTATGGGCCTTATGTCACACAGGGCCACTGAGTGGCCACCGGCGGGTCTCTGCTCTGGTGGTCAGGTGGCCTGAAGTGACCTCCGCCCCCTCCCCCAACCCAAACCTTCCTCAAGAGGTGTTGTTGATCAGGATTTGGTAATTCTGAGGATTGGTCTAAACTCTAAAGAGTGACAGGTTGAAGTGACAGAGACAAAATTCAGGCCTTGGCAGGCGTTCAGAGTTGAGGAGACCTTGATAAGGGAATCACAAGCTTATAGCTGAACATGTGAGCATAACGTGTAGAAGTATTTTTGTAACCTCTGTACCTTAACTCCTGTAAGCAGTGTTCCTCTTATGTAATCAAGAAACCTATTTAGGGCGTGTCAAGTTTTTCAACTTTCAATTCCCAAACATTATGAGTGCACAAAAGTTGTGACATGCCTTGGGGATTAAAAAGATATTTTAATATAATGGAGTGCTGGGTGAAGTAAATACATAAATATCATTAACTTTTTTAACATTTTGTTTGTTTCATATACGCTTGCTTAAAATTGCATTCGGGGTTCTCCCAGCCTTATGGGGGAACCCACCTTTGTCGAGCACTGAATAAAGGTGTGACTAAGAGAGAGCACCTGGACTCTGCCTCTTTGTTCGTGCCAAGCCACACCTGGTCCCGGCCTGTCAGGGTGAGCCCAGCCAGGGTCTTCCCTGGTGACTTAGAGAAACTGGGGAACCAAAGTCTGGAGGTGCTACAGAAATATCCTCACAACCAGAACAATATGCTTTCCTTGAGGCTGATTTTTTTCCAAACTTGTGACTGCCCCGGATCCGGTTCAGATTTATATGCAGGAAATTCTCATCCTGACCACAATGGGGCGCTGCCCTCGTGGCACCTTCTGGGCTGCTCCTGGGGCACCAAAGGTTCCTTCCCCCCCGCCCCCCCCCGCCCCGGTTCATTTGGGAGAAATGGAAGCAGAATTGGCTGCTTCTTCCTAGGCATTTGCAGAACCAGCTCCATCCAGAAAGACCCGTTGGGCAGGTGAGGCAGGTGTGCTGGGCCAGGTGGCAGGCCAGGTGCTTCATTCGTATTTGCAGAGGTTCTTCAGCAACGGAGGCAGGTTCAGCCCGTCGATGGCCAGGCGGTGGCTGATGTGTTTCTGGATGGCCGTGCGGCAGAGAGTCTGCAGGGAGGGCACTGGGGGGGGAGAGAGAAAGGTGAGGATTAGACCTACGTAAGTATGCAGAGATGCAGTTTCTCTTAAACCAGCTTTGGAAATGAGGGTTTAACCAACAAAAGTGTGTCCTTTGTGCAGACCTAGTTACAGCAGCTTAATACATGAATTAAACCCACATAAACATGCCACTTTGCAAACCCAGCTAAACCAGGTTAAGACACAAGGATTAAACCAAGATAAGTGTCTCCTTTGTGCAAACTGAGCTGCTGTGAGTTGCAGGAATTCTAAAATGCATTTTGGGGGCTTATTATTCTCAAGCAGCTGATTTTTGTGCGAAAGAAAAATAGAACTCTTGCTATTTTTCGTTCTCTAATTACCATCCCCTTACAAAATGAAACAAGAAAAGTGTTTTCAAACAGTAAAGAAAAAGATGTTGAGACTCCAGACAGAGTGCAGAGAAGAGCAACAAAGAGGATTAAGTTAAACTGTATGATGAATGGTTAAGGGAACTAGGTCAGTGGCGGGTTGCTGCCTTGCTGGTGCGCTGCGCGCACATCTCCACGCTTTGGGCGCACACGCACGCGGCCCCTCGCGCGATTTTGCTTCTGCGCATGTGCGGAAGCAAAATCGCGCCGAAATCTTGCGAGGGGACGCACGTGAGAGATTTCGGCACGATTTTGCTTCCGCGCATGCGCAGAAGCAAAATCTCACCAAAATCTCTCACGCGCACGTCCCCTCGTGAGATTTTGGCGCAATTTTGCTTCCGCACATGCGCAGAAGCAAAATCGGCCAAAAATTCACAGGAAAAATGGCGCTGCACGCGATGGCCCTGCAGAGAGGGCTCCAGAGTGGTTGCGCAATCCGCCACTCCCTACCGCAGCTGTGCAGGAACTCACCTCTGAACTAGGTATGTCTAATCTAACCAAGAGGAAGACTAGGGGTGACATGATAGCAGTCTTCCAATATCTGAGGGGCTGCCACAAAAAAGGAGGGTCCTGAATGCGAGAAGAATCACTCACTGGAACGGCTTCCCTCCAGACGTTGTAGGTTCTCCATCACTGGAGGTTTTCAAGAAGAGACTGGACAGCCTTTTGTCCAGAATGGTCTAGGGCAGTGATGGCGAACCTTTTTTTGCTCGGGTGCCAAAAGGGTGTGTGCGTGTGTGCGTGCCCACACCCATAATGCAATGCCCTCCCCCCCCACGCTTGCACGCACACACACACACACACACACACACACACACACACACACACACACACACACACACCCGCGCACTGCCCTGGATGGCAAAAAACGGGCCCAACGGGCCTACCAGAAGTTCAGAAATGAACTTCCGTTGGGCCGTTTTTCGCCCTCTCCAGGCTTCAGGAGGCTTTCCTGAACCTGGGGAGGGTAAAAATGGTCTCCCCCCACCCTCCAGAAGGCCGAAAATCAGCTGGCCAGTGCGTACATGCACGCTGGAGCTGACATAGGGCAAAGCCTCGCGTGCCCTCAGATATGGCTCCGCGTGCCACCTGTGGCATGTGTGCCATAGGTTCGCCATCACGTGTATAGGGTCTCCTGCTTGAGTAGGGGGATGGACTAGAAGACTGGGGTCTGCCTAAAACTCAGAAGCACAAATGTAGCCCTCGGGGGGGGGGGGGCTCCCCGGCCTCCCGTCCCTCCTTCCCTCCCGCCCTTGACACATGGCAGGTGTTGCAGTGGCCCTCCTGGGGCCCCAGGCTCTTACCCCTCCCCCGGTAAGAGAAAGCTGCTCCTGGACAGAGGCATTGCCTGGCCAGCACTGGGTTAGTGAGTCCTTCAGAGGTGGCAGGAGTGCAATGCCTCCAGTGTGACCCAGTTGGGCTTGTTCAGCAGCCTCGGGAGAACCTCCGGGGACCCTCTGCAAGGATTAGGCTTGCCTGTGGGCAGGTGGGTCTCCGTCCATTCAGAGCAGCTGCTGCTCCTCAGCAGGTGTGGTCACCATGGAAGGATGCTGTTGGGGGGGGGTGCCAAAGGCCTTCAAGGGACAGTCTCCTAGGGAGAAAGACCATCCTTGAGAGCTGGAGTCCAGCCCTTCCCCTCCTCGGTAACCTCCATATCCAGAGGTAATCAAGAGAGAAGCAACCTGGAATTAAGGACAATTAACCAGTGGAACTGGTTGCCACTAGAAGTTGTGGGCGCTCCATCACTGGAGGTTTTGAAGAGGAGACTGGACAGCCATTTGTCCGGGATGGCATAGGGTCTCCTGCTTGAGGAAGGGGCTGGACTAGAAGACCAAAGATGAGCAAACAGTGTGCAGCAGTAGCCAAAAAGGCTAATACAATCCTTGGTTGTATAAACAGAGGGAGAGAGTCAAAATCATGGGAAATATTAGTACTGTTTTATAAAGCCTTAGTAAGGCCACGCCTAGAATCCTGTATCCAGTTTTGGTCACCATATTACAAAAAAGATGTTGAGATTTTGGAAAAAGTTCAAAGAAGAGCAACCAAGATGTTTAAAGGCTGGAGACTAAAACATATGAAAAACGGTTGCAAGAATTGGGTATGGCCAGACTAGAGAAAAGAAGGACTAGGGGGAACATGATAGCAGTCTTCCAATATCTCAGGGGTTGCCACAAAGAAGAGGGGCTCAAGCTATTCTCCAAAGCACCAGAAGGCAAAGAAACAATGGATGGAAACTAATCAAGGAGAGAAGCAACCTGGAATTAAGGAGAAACTTCCTAATAGTGAGGACAATTCACCAGTGGAACTGCTTGCTTCCAGAGGTTGTGGGTGCTCCATCACTGGAGGTCATGAAGAAGAGACTGGACAGCCACTTGTCTGAAATTGTATAGGATTCCTTCTGGTTGAGCAGGGGGTTGGACTAGAAGACCTCCAAGGTCTCTTCCAGCTCTATTCTGATTGAGTAATTGAGGTCTCTGGCTGCTGATATGCTGCTCCTTCCCTTCCTCTTGAATTGGTCTCCTGGGAAGTCCTAGATCAGTGGTTCCCAAAGTGGGCGGTACTGCCCCCCCGAGGGGCGGTGGGAACCCTTAGGGGGGCGGTGAGAAGCAAGGGTGGTGACGGGGGTGGTGAGAGGGGCCAGGGGGGCGGTAGGTGGTTCGCCATGCTTTTGCACTTGAAGCTCCCTCGCGTTCCTCGCTCTTGTGTGCAGGGCAGCCCATTCTGAAAGAAAATGCGAGATGTTTTCTTTCAGAATGGGCTGCTCTGCACCTAAGAGCATGGAATGCGATGGAGTTACAAGTGCTAGGTACTGAGCACGACGAGGGAAGCCGACCATTCCCGAAGCTGCTCGGGCGAGCGCTCGCAGACCCACGAGAAGGCCCCACCGTGGAACCTGCGCATGCGTGGACTTTCCCGCCCGGCATCCCTGGCACCTAGCAACCTGGCGCGTGCAATTCGGCGGGCTCCCCTCCAGCATGGCGCATCCGTGGATCTCAGCCCAGCTGCCCCCCGACATCAACCCCACCAAGGTGCCTGTGGCCTTCGGCCGCCGAGGCCTCCCCAAGCTCAATGAAGAGTTGCAGCACCCCGAGCTGCTGACGCGGCAGCCGGCCTTGATGGCGCTCTGCGACCTGGTGCACGACCCGGAGAACGCTTACCAAGCCATTGGCCTGGGTGAGCAGCGGCGGCCTGTCCACGGCTGGCAGGAGGGAAGGGAAGGGAGGGAAGAAGGAAAGAAAAAGGAAAGAAAAAAAGAGAGAGGAAGGAAGGAAGGAAGGAAGGAAGAAAGAAAGAAAGAAAGAAAGAAAGAAAGAAAGAAAGAAAGAAAGAAAGAAAGAAAGAAAGAAAGAAAGAAAGAAAGAAAGAAAGAAAGAAAGAAAGAAAGAAAGAAAGAAAGAAAGAAAGAAAGAAAGAACGATGGTAGGAAGGAAGGAAGGAAAATAGACAGAAAAAGAAAGGAGGAAGGGAAGAAGGAAAGAAAAAGGAAAGAAAGAAAGAGAGAGGAAGGAAGGAAGGAAGAAAGAAAGAAAGAAAGAAAGAAAGAAAGAAAGAAAGAAAGAAAGAAAGAAAGAAAGAAAGAAAGAAAGAAAGAAAGAAAGAAAGAACGATGGTAGGAAGGAAGGAAGGAAAATAGACAGAAAAAGAAAGGAGGAAGGGAAGAAGGAAAGAAAAAGGAAAGAAAGAAGGAAGGAAGGAAGGAAGGAAGATGGTAGGAAGGAAAATAGACAGAAAAAGAAAGGAGGGAGGGAAGAAGGAAAGAAAGGAAATAAAGGAAGAAAGAGGGAGGGGGAGGGAGGGAGGAAGAAAGAAAGATAGATGGTAGGAAGGAAGACAGACAGAAAAAGAAAGGAGGGAGGGAAGGGAAAGGAGGAAAGAAGGAAAGAAAGAAAGAAAGGGAGGGAGGAAGACAGACAGAAAGAAAGATGGTAGGAAGGAAGGAAGACAGACAGAAAAAGGGAGGGAAGGGAAGGGAGGGAAGAAGGAAAGAAAAAGGAAAGAAAAAGAAAGAGGGAGGGAGAGAGGGAGGAAGACAGAAAGAAAGAAAGAAAGATGGTAGGAAGTAAGTAAGATAGACAGAAAAAGAAAGGAGGGAGGGAAGAAGGAAAGAAAAAGGAAAGAGGGAGGGGGGGAGGAAGAAAGAAAGATGGTAGGAAGGAAGACAGAAAGAAAGAAAAAGATGGTAGGTAGGAAGGAAGGAAGACAGAAAGAAAGAAAAGAAAGAGAAAAAGAAAGATGGTAGGAAGAAAGACAGAAAGAAAAAGAAAGAAAGAAGGGGGAAGGTAGAGAAGAAAGAAAGAACAAAAGAAAGACTTATGACCACAATTGAGCCTAACATTTTGGTTGCTAAGCAAGAGCGTTGTTATGTGAGTTTCACCATACTTTACAAGTTGGCCACGCCTACCCAGTCAACTGACCACTAAGCCACACCCACCTGAGGGGGTGGGGTGGGGGCGGTGAGGATGAGTTTGTAGCATCAAGGGGGCGGTGGACTGAAAAAGGGAACCCCTGTCCTAGATGATTCTTTCAAACTCTGTCTGGAGGGCCCAAAATCAACCCCCCCCTCCAGAAATTCTCCTGGATATTGAAAAATACCATGCAGCTGTTGTGTTAGTCCTGTTTATCCTGTGTAACCTTATCCCTCAGGAATAACTTCCAAAAATAGTTTTGTTAATCTGTTGTGGTAACAGCAGCATCAAGAGGATTGTGGCATCTGGGAAAGGGAGCAAATGCAGGATGCCCTGCAACAGTTCCCATGAAGCTCTGTGCCACAGTAAACCTCCTGGATGTTAAGATAACACAACATTGTTTGTCTGGATTCTTTCTTGCAACTGCTACAAAGAGCTGGTATTTGGCATTTCACTTTTGCTGGAAATCCTTCAGGCTAACTCTAGGGATGACAGAATAACAGTCTATCAGAGTTGGAAGGGACCTTGGAGGTCTTCTAGTCCAACCCCCTGCTCAGGCAGGAGACCTTATAAACCATTTCAGACAAGGGGCTGCCCAGTCTCTTCATGAAGGCCTCCAGCGATGGAGCACCCACAACTTCTGGAGGGAAGCCGTTCCACTGATTAATTGTTCTATCAGGAAATTACAGGCTGGGTTTCTCTTTGATTAGTTTCCATCCATTGCTTTTTATTCTGCCCTCAGGTGCTTTGGAGAATAGATTGACCCCATTTCTTATATTTGTGGGGTTCCTACAAAGATGAGGGGTCAAACTATTTTCCATAGCACCTGAAGGCAAGGCAAGAAACAATGGATGGAAACTAACCAAGGAGAGAAGCAACCTGGAACTCAGGAGAAACTTCCTAACAGTGAGAACAATTAATTGGTGGAACAGCTTCCGTTCAAAAGTTGTGGGTGCTGCATCACTGGACGTGACTGGACAATCATTTGTCTGACATGATGTAGGGTCTCCTGTTCGAGCAGGGGGCTGGACTAGAAGACCTCTGAAGTCCTTTCCAAATGTATCATTCTATGTTCTTTGTGGCAACCACTCAGATATTGGAATAGCAATAGCACTTAGACTTATATACCGCTTCATAGTGCTTTACAGCCCTCTCTAAGCGGTTTACAGAGTTCAGCATATTGCCCCCAACAATCTGGGTCCTCATTTTACCCACCTCGGAAGGATGGAAGGCTGAGTCAACCTTGAGCCTAGTGAGATTCGAACAGCTGGACTGCTAAACTAGCAATCAGCTGAAGGTCGCAATGCTGCTTTTAACCACTGCGCTATCTCAGCTCCTGAGAGTTCAATCATGTCCCCCTTAGTCCTTCTCTTCGTTAGACTAGACATATTTCTGCAACTATTCAAATGTGTGTCTGCACTTCCCAAGTACATATGTCAATTCCTCAATAGCAGACCTACTTGGTTCAAACCAATCCCCTTCCTCTCAGTTGACTAGCCCCCCCCCCCCCAAGATAGGCATTTTCTTTATTTCTTTCATTTCTAGTCCATAGTTCTTACCACTTTCTCCTCTTACGAGTCCCATTGCCTGAGCCACACACTCACTTAAGAAACATAAATGATTTGCTAAATGTCTCTGGAGATTCTCAGTCATCCAGGTCATAGTTATCCCAAAAGTGCTTTTTCAAGTATAAACCCTTCCATTCCCCACCATCCAGTCAGAGCTGAAGAAGCTTCTTGGATGAGAAGTCTTCAAAGAAAAACCAGAAAGTCCAGTTGCCTCCTGAAAAAGCGCCTTTGGGATAAATGGTTTGCCTTTAACCAGCTCTCCTTAAGATGGGACAGGCACTTAAGTGAGCCATGCAGGTCCTTGCTAAGATTCCTTTAGGAGCTCTGCTAAAAATAAGTGAAATGTATTTCTCAATATTAAATATTAAAACCACTTTAGATTAAAACAGGTAAAACGTTGAGGCTGCAATGGGGCTGTGCCGAAAAGGAGGAGGAGGAGGACAGACCAGGCAATGCTGCTCCTGGCTGTCACCTGCATTTTAAGGGAAGCAACCCACACCCTTAAACTGGGGCACCCTGTCCTTTCCCTTCCTTGGGATTCGAGTGGTTCTGCAGCAATTACTCTGGAATGGGAAAATGAAACGTAAGTGAGTCATCAGGTTTTGAGAAATACTAGGCAATTAGAGATAAACGTGTGTCCTCCTTTCTAATTATTGTTTTATCCATCAATCACGTCGTTTGAAATTAAAGCCAATACAATTAGTAAATACCAAAGTGGATTAAGACGTAGCCCTCTCTCTTCCTAACTCCCTCCAAGCAACACCCTGTGTGAGGCGGCTGGGCTCATCCACAGTCCTCAGGAAGTTTCTGTCTGTGGCCGAGTGTCAGCAGGATCTCCAGCACGGGTGTTTCTTCAGCATGCTTGCTATCGGCTGCCATAGTAACGGGGAGGGGGGCCTCAGGTATTTGGGATGGGGAAGTGAGCTGGTGTAGTCTGTAGCACACCCTGGTGCAAGAGAACTGAAAGGGAGGTTTGCACCCATGAATTACGGCACTGCTGAGTGGAGTTGTTTACACTCCATCAAGGCCAACCGTCCTGAGACTCCAGGTGGGAGAAATACCTGAAGAAGAGCTTTCCCATACCATCATACTGGACGTTGATTGGACTCTCAGTGCTGGACCCTGGGGCGAGGGATTTGGGGTCACTTTCAATCTGTAACTTTAGCGCATTTGGAATCAGATCTGGCCTTGCTTTCACTGCTATCGTTCCAAACTTAGTAAAAGTACCTCTTCTCTAAATCAGTGGAGTTGGGGGTTTTCTTTCTTGAGTTTTGAAGGGAGGCAGGCCTGACACTGAGTGAGCACGGATCCTGGACTCCCCAGTGCCAGCCCAACCCCTTCTCAGAACTGCCATCTTGAGCTTCAGCCTCAGCCTCCCTTTATTAGATGCCAGCCGGCCATAAACTATGGGGGGAGGGAATTGCCGTGCTCAAGGGGGATGGGGGGAACCGAAACTATGCATCATGCCGTCCTGAGACATCGACCCGTCGTTCCAAAGCCAGAGGCCTGAAAGGGGAAGCACAAGGTCCACCACCCAGCCTGCCAGCACAGGGACGGTTACCAAAACAAATCCTTAGAATGTAACTGGACAATAGGCAGATAACAAGGGGGAAGAATGGGGAAAAGAGAAAGTTAACTAGGGAATCTTCACACATGAATTGTAGTTCTGGCTTTGCTTTACTGTGGCCACCTGGTCTTAAATACAAGAATACCTTTCACACAAATGGAATTGAGGGTCTTTCTTTCCTAAGGAGCCAGCCAGGTCAGGGCAGGTGTGACACACCTTCAGCCCCACTGCTCCCCAAGGTCACAACTCCACGGCCAGTGAACGTCCAAGGGAAGATATTGGACAGGCTGTCTGAGGGGGGAAAGGCTTACTGGGGTGGGGGTGGCCCCAAGAATGCAGCAAGATGCAAGACCTCAAATATCATGCTCCATTAACAGAGGGATAGATTCAAGATTACGTGAAGTAGAAGGCCTTGGTGAGACCATATTGCGCCCAGTTTTGGTCTCCACAATATAAAAAGGATGTTGAAACTCTAGAAAGAGTGCAGAGAAGAGCAACAAAGAGGATTAGGGGACTGGAGGCGAAAAGATATGAAGAAAGGTTGCAGGAACTGGGCATGTGTCAGGCCGAAGCCATTTTAGTTGAGGTCTTTGGCCTGCCACACTTTATGCTAGTTTAATATGTATTCTTCATTGGGGGAATTCGGGAGGGGGAATTGCATGAGGGCTGTCTGTATGTAGCCATAACCATTTTTTTCTAGATTGTCAAGGTCGTCCTTTGTCTTTGCACTCCTGCACCTGCACGGAAGGAGATGGGAGTTTCTGCCAAGTTGGCAGATGAAGATTGGTCAACGTGACGGACTTGGGGGTGTGGGGACAAGGGCTTGAACTTTCGACTGGGTGGAGAAACCCCTGGGACTTCAGATTCGGGTTTCTCCCAGATGTGCCAACAGCTAATAAATTGGAACTCTGAGGAATATTTTGCCTCGGACTCTGATTTAATTTTCGATGCTATTTGGAACCCTGAGAGCATGTCTAGTCTAGAGAAAAGAAGGACTTACATAAAGAAGGTTTACTAAGATGGGTTAGAGGAGAGGGGAGAGAAGGCCGAAAAAGCAACTGATTGCGCGAGAAGGCTGTGGATGATGGGCATCTCCGAGGAAAAAGGCCTGTTTCCGATACATCGGGCGATTCGTGCCTGCGCATGGCATGGGAAGGGCTGTAAATCTGAAAGCGTGATTAATCTGACTGTTCCTGATGAAGGACTGAGGGGATCAGAGGCTCCGAACGGGAGAGGGATTTTTGCTTCAGTGGATTTTGGGAAGGAAAGGAGAGAAGTGAAAGAAATGAAAATAGGATTGAAAAAGAAGCTACGAGTTCTGCAGGAAGAAGTACAGGTTGTCCTTGCCTTACGACCACCATTGAGCCCAAAACTTCTGTTTTTAGGTGAGACATATGGTAAGTGATCCCCCCCCCCCTTTTATGACTTTTCTTGCCACAACCATTAAGTGAATCACTGCAGATGATAAATTAGTAACTTGGCTGTTAAAGTGAACCTGGTTTCTCCATTGAGTTTTCTTGTCAAAAGGTCGCGAAAGGGGATCAGATGACGCCGGGACATAGCAACGGTCATAAGTGTGCACCAGTTGCCAAGCGTCTGAGTTTTGATCACACGACCCTGGGGAAATGCCACAAAGGTCATAAGTGTGAAAAATGGTCGTTATTTTTTTTCAGTGCCGTTGTAACTTGGAACGGTCACTAAATGAACTGTTGTAAGTCGAGGACTAGAAGACAGCGTACTCACCCAATCTAATAAATGGAAACAAAAGTAAGGAAAAAGACGATGGAAGCTGCTCAGAGGCAGGAAATCCCCCTTCCGCAGAGGGCCGCAACGCCACGCAGGACGGAAGAGAAATCTGGGAGGGGTTTTCCTGAGAAAAAGGGTGAAGGGAAAGAGGTGGTGGGTGACGCCAACGGCAGAGCAGGAAGGCTGCTGCAGAAAAGGTGCCCTGGGAGCTCTGAAGCCCTTCCGGCCTTCAAGGCATCCCTCTCTGGGAAGGGGCTTGGCTGAACTGCCAGCAAAAGGCTGCAAGAGGCCACAGCCAGGGAGCAAAATCCGGGGGATGCCAGCCCCCCCCCAGCCCCCCAGGCAAGAAGCAGGCAGGACAGGGTTTCTGCTCTTTTGGGGTGGCGGGGGGAGGGGAGAGAAATGAATGGGAGACGTTTTACCATTTCACTTCTGAATATACCCCTGAAGAAGAAAATATTCTGTGAGAATAGATGGAACCCCCATATGGAAGAGAATGATCTCCAGCTCAGGGCTGAATTGTGGGGTGCTTGGGGGTCTCTAAGCTTGGGTGTTTTATTAGCCAACTAGGTTACATCATCAGTGCTGGAAGGGACTCTCTCTGGCTCTCTTCCGATGTTGTTCCCTAGTTGGGTCATGAAACATCTGCCAGGAAACCACCAAGCTTAGAGAGCACCAAGGACCCATTTTACGACCTTTCTTGCCACCGTTGTTAAGCAATTGTTAAGTGAATAATTCAGTCATTAAGCAAACCTGGATTCCCCCATTGACTTTGCTTGCCAGAAGGTCACAAAAGGGGAGGACATGACCCTGGGACACTGCGACCGTCATAAATATGAGTCAGTTGCCAAGCATCTGAATTTTGATCATGTGACCATGGGGATCTCACAATCATCGTAACAGTGAAAAATGGTCATAAGTCACTTTTTTCATGCTGTTGTAACTTCAGTCTCTAAACAAATGGTTGTAAGGCGAGGAATATCTGTATGGCACAACAAATGTTGCTGAACTTCATCTCCCAGAATCCTTCACTCTTGGCAATTCTGGCTGCCCCCTCCCCCATCCTGGCTTAAGAGGGGAGAAATCAGAAATGAAGGGCTTCTCTCCTGGTTGGCTGTCCTTTCTCAGACACGCTTGTGAACCCCGTGACAGTTAAGCACTTTTGCAGTCCTGATCCCCAGACCCCCACCTATTCCTTTTTTTAAAAAATTATTTATTTATTATTTTTATTCTAACCCTGTTTTTAACATCTCCATAGGGGTCAAAGCTGCATTGGTCTTTTGCAGCACAAATGACCCAGAGGCTTGTGGCACCTTAAAGATTGACCAATTTATATTCCCAATAATTCTTTGTGGTTCATAGCCAGATTGTGATCCATAAAGCTTTCCATCATCGTACATGTATTAATCTGCAAGATGCCAGAAGACGGCCTGATCCTCAGTTGTGGGACCATGATAATCCCTAGTATTCCTAATCACCTTTCAGCCCTCTAGAAGCGCCTGGACCAGGCCTGGCCCTGCAATCTTGCCATCAAAGCCCTTCGGGATCTAATCTCTAATCTCTGGCGTGGGTGGGGCAGCTTTACTCAAAGTCGCCTGATGAGCAAAGAACTTCCTGCTTCTGTTGTGGTCGGTGTCTGAGCGTCACTGACAGCTCCTCTCCACAGAGTTACACCATGGGCCACGCGGACCCTTTGACTTCCTGTTCCCAACATGAGTTTGGGAACCAGGTCTCCTTCCTCCAGGATGAACACGGCACCCAGGGAGAAAAAATGCCAGGTGCTGGCTGGGTTCTCTCTCCTCAAATGCATCCCACCCTCACCTGGGCTAACTCAGAATAACAGAGTTGGAAGGGACTTTGAAGGTCTTCTAGTCCAACTCCCGCTCTCAAGCAGGAAACCCTATAACATTCCAGTTAAGTGGCTGTCCAGTCCCTTAAAAACCTCCAGTGATGGAGCACCTACAACTTCCGAAGGCAACTGGTTCCACTGGTTAATTGTCCTCATTATCAGGAAATTCCTCCTTAATTCCAGGTTGCTTCTCTCCTTGGTTAGTTTCCATCCATTGTTCCTTGTCCTGCCTTCAGGGGCTTTGGAGAATAGCTTGACCTTCCCTTCTTCCTTGTGGTAGGTCCCTCAAATACTGGAAAACTGCTGTCAGGTCACCCCTACTCCTTCTTTTCATTAAAGTAGACCTACCCAATTCCTGCAACCGTTCTTTATACTCAACATGCAGTCAAACAGCCCAAGCTGGACCCCACAGGCCTTCCCTACTTCTAGCCAACCAGCAGCCCCACTGTGGGCTGGCTTAGGGGTCTAAGGGTTGGGGGTGGACAGACTGGGCAATACCTACAGCCGTATTCCACCTGGATGATTCGGACGCTCTTGGTGGAAGCAAAGATGTCAATCACGGCATAGAGGGGCCGGGAGCCGGGCAGACCCCTGGCACTGGGCCCCATGTCTTCCCCGTTGATGACGATATGCATATGGGCCGTCCCGTCCGGCTGCAGCGTGAACAGCACCCCGATGCGGCTCTTGCGGGCTGTGGGCGGCAGCACGTTGGCTTTGTACAGCTCATCCAGGATGTGGCTGTAGCGGCCCGGGCGGCTTCGGCCCACCAGCTTGTCGCGGGGGATGCGGACTTGCTCGATGAGCAGGTGGGGGCCGCAGAGGAGCCCCCGCCCGCCGGCCGGCCCCTCGCTCACCCGGTTGTGATTGCGGGTGATGGCGAAGACCCAGCTGTCGCCCAGGTTGACCAGGTCCGGGAGCGAGTACTCGGGCACGGCGGGCAGGCCGCGGGGGTCGTGGGCGGTCAGCCCCACGCGCAGGTGGCCGCACCAACCCAGCTCCTTCTCCTCGATCTCCACCAGGAAGAGCTGCCCGGGCTCCAGCGGCCGGTGGCTGAAGCACAGCCCATGGGCGAAGCTCTCCACGCGGGTGGCCTGCGTGCGGGAGGCGTCCATGCACACGTGGGCCCCGTGGACCTCGTGGAAGCGCGTGGGCGGGTGGGGCGCAGACGCCATCGCGGATCCCGACGGCCCCGGCTCAGGCTATTTTGAGGGGGCGGCGAGGGGGCGGACGCCCTCCTGAGACGCCCGGCTCCAAATAGGGAGAGCGGCAGCCGGGCCGGGTCCTAGCGCCTGGCGCTCCCGGGAGCGGGATGAGACCCCCCCCCCCCGCCTTCCCCGATGGGCAACTGCCGCCCGCCAAGGTGGGCCCGGGGGGGGGGCACCAGCAATCGACCCGCGAAAGCAGCCCGAGCGTCGGAATCCCGGTCTGGCCCGGGCATCGGGAGCAGATGCGGCTCGGAGATGCGGTCTTCTCCTGCGAGCAACCCCCTCCAGCCTTCCTCCGCCCGATCCGCGGGGCATCCGGGCTTCCAGGGGCCTCGCTCTTGCAGGCGCCCCCCGCCCCATTCCGCTACGGAGCCGCAGCGAAGGCGCAACGGGGCAGCGGCTGCTCCGGGCCACCGGGCCTGGCTGGGCTGCGATCCGGGCCAAAGCAGCCGTCCCGAACGGCTGCCCCCCGCCATCCCGCGGCGCCTCCGGAGCTTCTGGGGCGCAACGGGCCAGCCTGGCGCTGGGGAAGAGGCGCGGGAAGCGACGGGCACGGGCGAGCGGGAGGCGCGGGGGAGGCTCGCCAGGGCGCTTCGCTCCGGGGAATCCCGTCTGGCTTTCAGCTCAGCCCCGCCGCCACCCGGGCGCCGCTCCCCCCCCTCCGCCTCTGCAGCGGGGCGGGGCGAGGTGACGCGCCGCCCCGATTGGCCGCGGCTGGCTCCGGGCCCCGCCCCGCCCGTCAAGTGACCAGGACCCTGCGGGGAGCGGCAGTCACGTGCGCCCGGGTGCTGCTGCTGCTGCTGTTGCCGCCGCCGGAGCTAGAGGAGCCGCCTGACCGACCGACCGCCCGTGGCCAAGTGAGCTCCGCCGGGCAGAGGAGGGCCGGCCCCGCAATCGCCGCTGCCGGGACCCCGCGGGCCTCGCTCCGGAGGGATGCGGACGGGGGTGAGCCTCCTCCCGCAAGAGCCCCGTCCGTCTCCCCGGAGGCTCCTGACCGCCCGCCCTGCGCTTCCTTCCCCGCAGATGGCTCTGTCGCCGCTGCCGTTGCTGCTGCTCCTGGGCGCCGCCGCCGCCGCCGCCGCCGCCGCCTGGTCCGGGCCGCCGTCGTCCAAGTTCGCGATCGACTTCCTGCCGGGGCTGCCCAAGCAACCGGCCTTCGAGCAGTTCACGGGCTACCTGAGCGTGGACGGCGACAAGCACCTGCACTACTGGTAGGCTGGCGGCGGACGGGGCGGCGGGACGGGGCGGCGGGACGGGATGGTCCCTCCGACCGCGGCTTCCTCTCCGTAGGTTCGTCGAGGCGCAGGACGCGGACGGGGAGAAGCCGCTGGTGCTCTGGCTGAACGGGGGTCCCGGCTGCAGCTCCATCGCCGGCCTCCTGACCGAGCACGGGCCTTTCAGGGTCAGTAGCCCCCCCTGCTCCCCCGGCGGCCGCGTGTGGGTGTGGGGAGGCAAGCAGTAGCCCCCCTTCCCCGTGGCTCTGGGCCAGCTTCCCTTCGGGGGTCCTGGAGGCCCGGCTGGGAGGCCCTGCTCTGGTGTCTCTGGCATTTGTGAGGTCACACTCACCCCTGCAACTGTTGCCTCCCTTAGGAGGGGCTCTTGTGCCTTCCAAGCTGCCCAGCAGAGAGCCTGGTCCTCGGGCAAAGGCTGTGGGCATCCTAGGGGTCTTCACTGAGGAGGGTCACTTGTTCCCCTTCAGGTCCAGCCAGATGGGGCCACCTTGACGTACAATGAATATGCCTGGAATAAGGTGAGCCCCCCCCAAAGCTTGGCCGGAGTATCTCCTGTCCACCCCCACCCAGAGGGCAAAATAAAACCCCCTGCCCCCTGTGGAGCCTCACCCCCTCCTTGTCTCCCTCCAGCTCGCTCACATCCTGTACCTGGAGTCCCCGATCGGCGTCGGCTACTCCTACTCGGATAGCCAAGACTACCACACCAACGATACAGAGGTGGGTGCTGACCCTTGGCCCCTGCCCTCCTTGCCCTAGGCAGCCAGCTGGTGCCTGGCACGTGCCCTCTCTCCTCCCGCAGGTGGCCCGCGTCAACTACCTGGCCTTGAAAGAGTTCTTCAACCTGTTCCCTGAGCATCTGCCCAAAGACCTTTACCTGGCCGGAGAAAGCTACGGCGGGATCTACATCCCCACCCTGGCGGAGTGGGTCATTCAGGACGCCAGCCTCAACTTGAAGGTGGGTGTGTCATCAGGGCCCTGTGGCCCTGGAGCAGACTCCTGGGAGCCTGGCATTAAATGGACAGGTATGGGCGGGGGTGCCCACAGGGGTGCCCAGGGGCATTGCCCCTGGCACTGGGCAGCCCTGCAGAGGTGAACAGTGGCAGAACCGGAATTCCCTCAAACAACAGTTGCTGTTGCTCCCTGAGCCTCACTTGAGCTGCTCCAATTGGGGAACCAAAACCAGGGCGTGGGGCAGGCCTTCCCCCTCCAGCGCCTGCCCCAGTTCCCTGCCATCCGGGGGGGGGCAGCACCGGGGAGGACCTGACCGCCAACAGCAAGCCAACTCCTCTTGTCTTGGGCATTGGGGGGGGAAGGGAAATGGTGGTGAGGGGCTGCTGGAGATCACCAGATGTGTCTTTCAGGGCCTCTCGGTGGGCAACGGGCTCTCCTCCTACGAGACCAACGACAACTCCCTGGTTTACTTCGCCTACTACCACGGCCTCCTGGGGAACCGGTGAGCCTCTGCTGGGGGGGGAGGTGTCCTGGGAAGGGGCGTGGCTGGCGCTGCGGCCCCAGAGGCGGCTGAGGACCCCCTGCTTCTCCTCTGCAGGCTCTGGGGCGACCTGCAGCGCTTCTGCTGCTCCGGAGGGAAGTGCGACTTCCACAAAAACCCAAATGTGAACTGCACAGCTGCTGTGAGTGGGGGGACCGGCGGGACTCTCTGCCTGTTGAGGGCTGGAGGGGGGGTGGGCCATAGGGGATGGTGGAGGGGACCCCTTGAGGTCATCCGGCTCTCTTGTTCCTCCCAGATGGTGGAGATGATCCACATTGTGGACGAATCCGGCCTCAATATCTACAACCTCTATGCCCCCTGTGCTGGGGGGGTGCCGGGAAAATTCAGGTGAGCACCTGGCGGTTTGCAGGCCGACCCCTTTCCCCCCCTCCCCCCCGTTCCTTGTCTCCTGGTAGTGGCGGGCAGGGCTCCCCCTGGGTGGAGGATGCAGGTGAGGGAGCCCGGGAAGGCCGCTTAGCCGTTGTCCCCCTGGCAGCTACCTGGACGGGACCATCGTGGCTCACGACCTGGGCAACAGCTTCCTCTGGCACCCATTCCGCAGCCTTTGGAGGCAGGTGAGCAAAAGCGATGACGGCCAGGCTTGCCTGGACATGAGCCCTGCTGGGGGAGAGGGGTTGGGGGTCTCAAAGGTGACCCTTCACTGGTGGGGGTGGTCTCTGGGAACACCCAAGCCTGGTCTCCTTCAGGGTGGGAGATTTCTTTTGGGGACAAGAGCCATCTTGCTAGAAGCGCCTGTCTGAAATAGCCTGAGAAAGCAGAGTGAAGGTTTCATGCGCTTCTGTGCTTCCACCACCACTCGGGCGGCTGTGGATTTAAGCCAGTTCCCCAGGACCCAGGAGGAGGAGGAGGAGGAGGAGGAGGAAGCGAAGGCTCTTCGGGCATCTCAGCGGCTTTCCTCTGTCCTTTGAAGGCCTGAAAGCAGCTGACGCAGGGAGGGAGGGAAGAATGAATGAATGAATGAATGAATGAATGAATGAATGAATGAATGAATGAATGAATGAATGAATGAATGAATATGGATGAATGGCGGGTGAATAAGTAAATGAATGAGTGAGTGAGAGTGAATGAATGAATGAATGTGTGGCTGAGTGGGTGAGTAAGGGAATGAATAAATGAAGTGAATGAATGAATAGAGCTGCCCCTTCGTGGGTGGAAGCCTCCTGGAGCAGCCGCTGTGCTTGGAATCCCTCAGAATCTGCTGAACCTGGGGGTGACCAAGCAGGTGCGGCTGGACCCCCCCTGCATCAACACCACTGGCCTCACTCGCTACCTGAATGACCCCCAAGTGCGCCAGGCCCTGCACATTCAGGACGATGCCCCGGCGTGGGAGATCTGCAGGTGAGGGGTGGGGGCTCAGGGCAGCTCCTGATGCATCGGGGGGGGGGCTTCTGCAGGCCACCCCCTAATTGGGCCCCTTTTTTCCAGCTTTGCCGTCAGCCGTGGCTACAAGCGCATCTACTCCAAGATGAACGACCAGTACCTGAAGCTGCTCAGCACTGGGGTGAGTGGCTGAGGTCAGCAGGGGGGTTGCTGGGCGGGGGGGGGGGAATGACAGTGCTCTTTGCTGAGTGGTTTAATCCATATCTGAGTGGTTGCCACAAAGAACGTAGAATGATACATTTGGAAAGGACTTCAGAGGTCTTCTAGTCCAGCCCCCTGCTCGAACAGGAGACCCTACATCATGTCAGACAAATGATTGTCCAGTCACGTCCAGTGATGCAGCACCCACAACTTTTGAACGGAAGCTGTTCCACCAATTAATTGTCTTCACTGTCAGGAAGTTTCTCCTTAGTTCCAGGTTGCTTCTCTCCTTGGTTAGTTTCCACCCATTGTTCCTTGTCCTGCCTTCAGGTGCTTTGGAGAACAGGTTGACCCCCCCCCCTCTTCTTTGTGGTAGCTTTTCAAGTGTTGAAACCCTGCTATCATGTCCCCCCTAGTCCTTCTTTTCTCCAGACTGGCCAAACCCAAATCCTGCAGCTGTCCTTCATATGGTTTAGTCTCCAGGCCTTTGATCATCTTAGTTGTTCTTCTCTGAACTTTTTCCAAAGTCCCAACATCTTTTTTGTAATTTGTGGTGACCAAAATTGGTTGGAGGATTCCAGGTGTGGCCTTACTAGGGTTTTATAAAGCACTACTAATTCTTCACGTGATCTCTGCAGAAATACCGCATCTTGCTGTACAATGGTGATGTGGACATGGCTTGCAACTTCCTGGGGGACGAATGGTTCGTGGAGTCCCTGCAGCAGAAGGTGGGCTGAGCTGGGGAGGCTCTTGAGGGGAAAGCCCCCCCCCTCCGCACCCCTGGTTCCAGGCTGGGTGGGGTGGGGACCAAACCTGGCACCCCCTGCTGATCTGCCCTGTGCTGTGTCCTGGGCAGGCGACCGCCCGGCCTGTCTCTTTGGAAGGAGCCACTCGGTCCACCTCCTCCCAGTAGTCCTCGACTTACGACCATAGTTGAGCCGCAAATTTCTGTCGCTAAGCAAGACAGTTGTTAAGAGAGGTTTGGCCCATTTTATGCCTTCCTTGCCATGGTTGTTAAGTGAATTGATGCAATTGTTAAGCTGGTAACATGGCTGTTAAGTGAACCTAGCTTCCCCGTTGACTTTGATTGTCAGAAAGAGGAATCACCTGAGCCCTGGATGCTGCGACCGTCATAAATATGAACCGGTTGCCAAGCGTCCAAATTTTGATCATGTGATCATGGGGAGGCCACAAGGGCCAAGGACCGCTCCTAAATCCCTTTTTTCAGTCCTGCTGTAACTTCAGTCGGGGGCCTGAGTTGTTGTAAGTCAAGGGCTACCTGTGTGTAGAGCCACCTTGCAGGGAGACGGGCGGCATAGATGCTTAATAAATAAATAATGCATAGGCAGAGGGGATTGGGGCCCCTGCAGCCCCTCCCCCATCTGAGTTGTGGGACGCATGGAAGGCGATGGGGCTCAGGGATTCTGGGGGGCACAGCCTCCTGCGATGGGGATTCCTCGCCTAACTCCCCCTGTGACCCTCCCCATCGGGCCGGGTTGGGTGCTGCCTGCCTCTCATCTGTGCTTCCCCTCTGGAAGCCCAGAGACCCTCACAGATGCCACCACCACCACCCTCGGTTCTCTTGCCGGCAGGTGGAGGTGGCCCGGAGACCCTGGATCTTCACGGACGAGGGCGGCCAGGATCAGATCGGGGGCTTTGTGAAGGAGTTCACCAACATTGCCTTCCTCACCGTCAAGGTAGAGTGGGGAGGGGTCTCATGGGATCAAAGCTCGCCCTCCCCTCCCAGGGTCTCGGGGAGGCTACCTGTCAACCGTCCCATTGGTAAATGCAGCAAAAGGAACTCCTGGGATGTTATTCTACCAAGAGCATCATTCCACATAGGCACAGGAGTAGCAAAGCCAGTTCTAAAGTTTTCGCGCGAAAACCAGCATAGGAGAAACCCCCTTTTCCCCCTGGACCTCCCCACGGTCCATTGTCCACCAATCAATTGTCTTCATTTTGTTTTGGGAACAATCTGAGCGCCTCGAAGTTTGACCTTGGGGTGTTGGGACTGTCCCAGGCTACAGACTTCTCACTTGCATTCCTCAATCCCCCCACCCCCAAGCCTCCCATGCATTCCAATGCTTTCCCTGCCCCCTCCCCGTTTCTGGCTGCGAGGAGGGGTGCGTGGCGAGTCAGCCGTGACACTCCCGTCGTCGCTTGGTCTCTCCCTTCCACAGGGTGCCGGCCACATGGTGCCCACTGACCAGCCACGGGCGGCCTTCAACATGGTGCAGCGGTTCCTCACCCGGCAACCCTTCTAAGCTCAGGAACAGCATCTTTCCTGGGGAGACTGGCCCCCTCCCGCTGCGGCATGGCTGCAAGGAGTGGCTCCTGACTGGCCTTTGGTGGAAGCCTGGAGGGTCTCAGGCCCTGGGCGGGTCCTCTGGCAGGACCCCGTCTCCCCTCGCCCTTCTCTGCGCATTTGCACTGTTCTCAGGGAGGAAGCAGGTCCTCTCCTTGCCCTCCCGGGGGGGGGGGATGGGGGGGCATTTCTCAGGCTCCGTTCTGGCTGCTCTTGAAGGAGGAACTCGTGAGGCGTGAGGTCAAGAGCAGCCACGTTCTCCTTTCTGGTCCAAGCAAGCGATTAAACTCTTATTTTTCTAATGGAAAAGGAGCGGAGTGATATGTGGAGAAGAGCTGGGTCTGGGGGCTAAGGGTCTTCCTGAAGCAGAGCTGGTGCTCCCATCACTGGAGGCTTTGAAGAAGAGGCTGGACAGCCATTTGGCCGGAATAGTGCCCAGGGTAAAGGTCTCCAACCTTGAGAACTTTCAGTCTTGTGGACTCCCAGCTATGGTGGCTGGAGAATTCTGGGAGTTGCAGTCCGCAAGCCTTAAAGTTCCTGGTCTCAGATCTCCTGCTTGAACAGGGGGTTGGACTAGAAGACCTCCAAGGTCCCTTCCAACTCTCTTCTTCTGCAATTATCCTCAGCCCTTCCCCACTCTTTCCATCCTTCCCACCTCCAGCCCTGCCCTCTCGGCTGCCCCCAGGAGCTGCTTGTGGGGAGGAGCCGCAGCCATGGGGCATTTTCTCCAAGCGTTGCAGAGCTGAGCATGTCCAGGAGGCAGCAGCAGTGCCAACCTCCGGAGCCTGGGCTCGCCAGCTGCAGCACCCGGGGCTCTGGAGGAACCTGCCCCCCCCGGAAGGGGTGCCTGCTTCGGGGGCTGCCCAGGCAGCTGCAGCAGGGAGCGGAGCCTTTGCTCTGACTGCCTCACCCACCTGCCAGCTGCCTCTCCCTAAATTAATGGGGGAGGGGCGTGCCAAGCCCTGGGGAGGGGGTTGGGCAGCTGCTACTTCGACTATCCCAGAATCTGCAGCCGAGTTGTGGCTTCTGGAGTTCCGTTGTGTTTTTTTAGCAACGGTTCAGTGCTCCCTTTAGGGTTGAGGAAGGAGTGGGTCGCTTGGGGTGCTGCTGTCAGGTGAACCCCCAAATTAGGCTGGTGAAGAGCTTGTGCGAGGGCAGAGCCTGGTTCAGTCCGAGAGCAGTTTGGGCTCTCTGAGCAACCAACTCATCTGACTGGGGGGGGGTGCAAGCTCTGCCCCCTCAGCACCCCCCATGGCTCAGAAGCCCAGAGAGGTTCAAGGCCAGAGGGGGTGCAGGGGTTGCCCTGAGCCTCTTCCCCAGCCTGGATGGACCCCCAAGACTTTGGCTGGGCAGGGGTCCCAGGGGTGGTCTACAGTGGAACAGATGTGGGGGTGCTCCCCATTGATGGGGAGGGGGCAGCTCTGAGCCCTGGGGGGAGGGTGTTGGCCGAGAGGGGCCTCTGAGTCCATGCAGCTGCAGATCTCCATTCCCATTTCCGGTATGTCCCAGAGTGCGGCTGGTCTGGTCTACCTGGCAGGGCTGTTGTGGGGATCGGAGAAGAGCCCTCCCCATATGCAACCCCTTGCTTAAAACAGGAGGCAGAGTCGGACAGCGTAGCTCTTTATTCAGCTGTCCCAGAGGCTTACAAAGACCCTTGGGTCTGGCAGGGCAGAGGGCCCCTCTTGACGCGGGCAGGCAGGTAAAGTTGGGACCAGGTGAGGGACGAGATCCGGGGCCCTTACGCAGCCCTGGAGGCCAGAGAAGGGCCCGGTGTCGCCCGGAGCTTCTCGATGACCTCTCGCAGCCCTTTGGTGAAATGCAGGTCGGCTCCGATGGTGAGGTAGCCCTGAAGAGGCAAGGAGGAGGGTGGGTGGCTTGTGGGGCAGAGCGTCCCAGCTCCATGGGTCCTGGTGGGAGGGGTCCTACTTACCAAGTGGCTCCTGATGGCCTCCTTGGTGAAGTCCATGCCTTCGGGGAGGGGGATCCGGACCCCTTTCGTGGTCTTCTCTGCAAGGAAGAGGAAGGGGCTTTGCTGGTCTTGCCCACTGCTGAATCCTCAGAGCGAGTGTGCGCATGCACAGAAACCTGCTTCACCCCAGCCGCTCTTCTGCAGCCCACCCACCCACCCAAGGGCAAAGGATCCGCCTCCCTGCCCCACATGTGCCTCCCCTCCCCATGCCTACCATTGATGAAGGGCATGATGGTCATTTGCAGCAGGGTCTTCAGGGGGGCTTGCAGCGGGAGGAGCTGGAGGGGGGACAGGGGAGAGAGGTTTGGACCGGTCCAGCCTAGCCCCTATTGCAGGAGAAGAGATTTGGCTGGGGGGGGAATCACCAGGGGGGGCCCCATCAGTCAGGACGGGCTTGGCTCCCTCCGTGGCCTGACTCCAAAATTAGACTTACTGCCAAAGATTCAAGGGCTGACTGGTTGGAGTAGATCCGGAACCTGAATGTGTGGAGGAAAGAGAGAAGGGGGGGAGTGGTAGAAGCGCTACCAAATTGGGGCCACTGGTCATTACACACACACACACACACACACACACACACACACACACACGCCCCAGGGACACCCAGCTCTACCTTCGGAGATCCAGCTGCACCCGAAGAGCCTTATGGTGAAGCACCACCTTGGCGCTTAAGCGGGATTCCTGTGGGGGGAGGAGAGTCCACAATGGGGGAGGGCCAGGCGGAGCACAGCCTGCAGACCCCTCCCTTGGCTTTGTCCCCCCCCCCATCAGACCTCCTGGATCCCAGAAGCAAGCCCCTTGCTCAATACCAGAACCTATCAGAAGGATGGAAACCCTCCCCAGGGCAGGGGGGGTCCCAAGGGGGGGGGCTCACCATAGTCAGGCTGGAAAGCAGAATTGGGGGCTGGTTCAGGGGGGCCAAGAAGATGTTGAGCAGGGCTGAGACGGAGACGGATGTGCCGGAGGGCCGGATGGTGCAGCGAGGGGCTTTGGTCACCTGCAGCTTTAAGGTCAGGGGCGCGTCCACCACATCGGGGTTCTGGGGGGAGGACAGAGGGTCAGCCAAGGGGCAAGCTGGAAGACAAGCGGACCCTGCTGGAGTTTCCCTGGAGAAGAAGGCTTGCTAAAAGGGAACCAGAAACTGCCTTGTGGCTTTTGGGGAGCTGCTTTCAGCTCGCTCAGAATAAGGAATTGAAAATAAAACTTCTGGTTTTGATTCCCACACTGGAAGAAAGCAGGTCGCCACATTTGCCCAGGGGGGGGGGGGCAGGTGGTGGGTTGCTTGAGAAGAACCATAAAGGGGAAGCGGATGAAGATAAATTGGGGTTGTAAGATGCAAAACTGGCAAGATTTAGCACAGAAATCTGGAGAAACGTTTATGACGGTCAAAGTGCAGAGAAGAGCAACCAAGACGATGAGGGGACTGGAGACTCAAACATAGGAAGAACGGTTACAGGAACTGGGCATGAGGGGCTGCCACAAAGAAGGCGGGGGTCAACCTATTCCTATTCTCCAAAACACCTTAAGGCAGAACAGGAAGTAATGGATGAAAACTAGTCAAGGAGAGATTCAACCTGGAAATAAGGAGACATTTCCTGACAGTGAGAGCAATCAACCAGTAGAACAGAAGTTGCCTTCAGAGGTTGTGGGAGCTTCATCACTGGAAGCTTTCAAGAAGAGATTGGACTGCCATCTGTCAGAAATGGTGTAGGGTCCCCTGCTTGGGGGGGAGGGGTGTTGGACTAGATGACCTCCAGGGTCCCTTCCAACTCTGTTAAACTGTTAATTATTATGGACTGTTGCATAGTCAGCCAGATATTATACTGGTAATTATGAAATTTAGTTTCAAAACGAGATGATTCCTATGGGGATAACGGGGTCCTTCACCCCCTCCTACCCGTACCAACAGCATGATGCTTCCGAAGAAAGAGGCTCTCAGCAAAACTTGCAAATCCTTTGGCACCTGCAACGAGGGGGATGGAGGGGGGGGCGTGAGGGGCAGGCGATGGGCAAGACAGCCGCTTCCCCTCCCCGCTAGCCCTCTCTCTCCTTGGCCATGGCCCCTCGGAGAGACCCCAGCCCAGCCCGGCCTACCTTGTCCCCTGCAAACTCCATGTTCAGGACCCCCGCCCGGTAGTAGGAGAAGAGGGCGGAGTCGAAGAAGTACTCGGAGAGCCCCATGTAGACCATCCGCTCCGTCTCCGTCAGGAGGGGCTCCGGGGCCAGGTTGGGCAGGGTCTCGTTCTCGTTTCGCAGAGGGAAGAACAGGCCCTGCCAGCAGAAGGCACCGGGTCACACCGGGGCAGGCCTTTGGGGTCACGGCCCCTCCCCTCACTGCTGCCATCTGGGACAGAGCTGGGCCAGGGGTTGGGATCGCTGGGGGTGGGGGTGGATGCTTGCTGTACAGGTAGTCCTTGACTTACAACAGTTCATTTAGTGACCGTTCAACGTTAGAACAGCACTGAAAAAAGGGACTTACAACACTTACGACCTTTGCAGCCAGCCCCCCCCCCCCCCCCGATCCCCTGATCGAAATTCAAACGCTTGGCCACTGGCAGGTACTTATGCCGGTTGCAGTGTCCCGGGGTCACGTGATCCCCTTTTTGCGACCTTCAACTCAATGGGGAAGCCAGATTCACTTAACAACCGTGTTACTAACTTATCAACTGAAGGGATTCACTTAACAACTCCGGCAAGAAAAATCATAAAAGGGGTCAAAATTCACTTAGCAACTTTCTCACCTAGCGATAGGAATTTTGGGCTGGTAAGTCAAGGGCTGCCTGTCTCTATGGAGGTGTCCATCCTCCAGGCCCTGCTGGCCCCAAAGGCAACTGGACTTCCTTGTTCGGTGGTTTCTTCCTTGAAAACGTTTCCCTTCTCCTGCAAGAAGCTTCTTCGGTTCTCACTAAGTGACAGCTGAGGAAGCTTCTTGGATGAGAGGCGTTTTCAAAGGAGGAGGAGGAGGAAGCCTTTTGGAAAAGCAGCTCCGGGGTCCAGGAGGCAGGACAGGCCTCCTCTCGCTCTACCTTTCAAGGGTGTTTAGTGTGGCAGTACCGTTTAAAAACAACAACAGAAACCCCAGCCTTTGCCAGCTCCAAGGGGAAGGAGGGAAGCCCAGAGCGAGGCTGTGGTTTGTCCCACCGGCCAAAGCCTGGAAGGCAAACCGCCCGCTGGTCGCCATCCACGGCAAAGGTGTCGCTGCCAATCTGTTGGATGCAGGCCACGCAGGTGAAGCATTCTGGGTGGGATCCCTTCCCCACAGCCCATACAATCTCACTGAGGCATCGCATTTCTCCAGGGTCATCTGATAGCAGGTCACGCACAGTGGCCCTCTTTCTGATAATAACTCTGCCCTGCAAGGCTGCTGTGACATGCCCGGCAGGTGAAGGTGGCTGCCCCTTCTCCTCCTCTGGCAGCACTGAGCATGATTTCATCCGCCCATCCCAAAATCGCTTGGGTGCCACACCCCATAAAGGCAGGGGTCCCCAAACTTTCCAGCTTTACGGCCCAGCAAGGGGGGGAGGGGAGAGGAAATAGTTTTGTGCGAGTGGCAGATGTGCACACACGCACAGCTCCATTCACACAAGCGACGAGTATTCACACGTGCGTGACGGAGCTTCACGCGCGCACACACACGAGTGCCCGGCAGTCAAGGAAATGGAGCTGCGTATGCACGCTCACGTGGCCCAGTTCTGAGTGTGCCCTGGCCTGGGGAGGGTTGGGTAGCCCTGCTGAGGTGGCGCAGTGGTTAGAGTGCAGCACTGCAGGCTACTTCAGCTGACTGCTAGCTGCAGTTCAGCTGTTCAAATCTCACCGGCTCAAGGTTGACTCAGCCTTCCATCCTTCCGAGGTGGGTAAAATGAGGACCCAGATTGTTGGGGGGGCAATACGCTGAACTCTGTAAACCGCTTAGAGAGGGCTGTCAAGCACTAGTCTAAGTGCTATTGCTATTGCTATAAGGGAGCCCTCTGCATGGGGCGCTCAGCGGGTACCTTGAAATCCAGGTCTATGTTCTCTGGGGTGACACGGGGGTCATTGAGTAGGGAGTAGTCGCTGCCCACGTATTCGTCCACAGGATTGCGCACTGGAGAGGAGGAGAATAGAGTGAGGAGGAATCCCGTTGCCCCAGGGCTGCCCCGTGCCCAGAGTTCTCCCTCCGTCGTCTTCGGCAGGAAAAGGGTATCCTGCCCACCACTCACCGGGCACCGTGTCCAGCAGGGAGTTGAGCAGCACCAGCACAGCGTGGTTGAGCGCAGGGCAGATCTGAGAGAAATCAGAGCTGGTGGGGAAAGGGAAGGAACAGCCTCCCTCCTGGAGTGGTGGTGGAGGCTCCGTCGCTGGAGCTCTTCCAGAAAGGATTGGACAGCCATTTGTCCAGCATGGTATATAAGGCCTTGGGTAAGGGGGTTGGACTAGAAGACCTCTAAGGTCCCTTCCAACTCTATGATTCTATGAAGTGCCAGAGATGGGGCGTCCAAGCGGATTCTTTACCTAGGCTGGCCCCAAACTCCTAAAGGTGCCAGGTGCCCCAATAGTCTACTCCCTAAGGCTACTCCAAGTAGCAAAGTTCCCTCTGTGGTTGGAAGCCCAGTGGAGCCACTGAGAGAAACCCTGGACAGAGGAACGTAAGAGCGGAAACTATAGGCAAACATCAGGCTTTCCCTGCTCTACGCTGGACTCAGGGGAGACTGGCACACCTGCCACCTGTGCGCTGTTCCCTTCGCCTTGGCCCAGCGGGGCTCACCTGTGGCTTGGTGCTCACCTGTTGACTGATTAGGTAGCGCATCCCTGTGGTGACGAGTATGGCCATGAATTCATAGACCTTTCTGGAAAGAGTCAGGAAAGGCTGGTCAAGGCTAAAGATCCCCCCTCTAGGAATGTGCCCCCCCACCTGCTTCTTCTGCCAATCAGGACTTCAGAGTTTTCTTCCTTGGCAGGAGAAGGCAGCCTGCTTGGCAACCATGGCTGGCTACCTCTTGGCACGCCACCCCCACCCCAGGGTCCTTCCTTGACAAAATGGGCTCCCCCTCCCTCCCAGGCCGCCAGGAGAGGGAGGGGCCGGGGCCGGTTACCGGAGGGTGCCGCTGAATCCGGCGTGCATCCGGCCGATGGAGGCGTTGCAGCTCATGTTGGCGATCTTGAGGCGGCCACCCTGGTCCCTGGAGAGCCTCAGCAGGGTGTGGATGTTGACCCCTTCGGCCCACGTCTTGATGGAGCCGATGTCATAGCTGGGCAGCAAGGAGGGAGGGGGCTTCAGACACAAAGGTGGCCCCTTGCCACAGGCTTCCCTCTTCATCCCTAGGAGCCCCCCCTCCCTCCCTCCCTCCCTCCCTCCCTCCCTCTGCAGACTGTACGGAAGGCGCCAGGGGTCACATCAAGGCTGGAGAGCCCTGGGTTCGAAACGCAGGACTGCTGGTGGACGGGGGTGGGGAATATATTATAATTAGGAGCCTGACTTGGCAGCCAGTTTTTGTCTTTCATGCGGTTGGTTTTTATTGTTTTAATATGGTCTGTATGTTTTCTTTCTTTTTCTTTCTTTCTTTCTTTCTTTCTTTCTTTTTTTTTTGATGGGGAGTCACCCAGGGATTGTTACAGGTAGTCTTCGACTTATGACCACAATTGAGTCCAAAATTTATGCTGCAAAATGAAACATTTGTTAAGTGAGTTTTGCCTCATTTTATGTCCTTTCTTGCCACAGTTGTTAAGTGAATCACTGTTGAGGTTAAGTTAATAACACGTTAAGTGAACCTGGATTCCCCCAAACGACTTTCCTTTTCAGAAGGTTGCAAAGAGGGATCAGGTGACACTGCGTCCGTCGTAAGTATGAACCAGTTGCCAAACGTCTGAACTTTGATCACGTGACCACGGGGGTGCTGCAACGGTCGTAAGTGTGAAAAATGGTCATAAGTCAGTTTTTCCCCAGGGACGTTGTAACTCTGAATGGTCACTAAATGGATTGTTTCAAGTCGAGGACTACCTGTATAAGAAGGGTGGCTATATAAACGTTTTAAATAAATACATAAATAAACGTTTTCAACGAACGGATGAGCCACTCACAAGAACCAGTAAAGCAGCTGCCGCCGGAATCGCACCCCGATGGAGCCGTTGTTGATTCGGAAGGCCAGGTACTGCTCCGGTTGGAAGTGGAGCTCAGAGAAGTTCAGCTGCAGGTGAGTCACCTCCACGCTGCAGGGGGAGAGGGTCAGGTGGGGATGGGGGTCCTCGCAGGCCAGGCCACTGCCCCCTACCCCATCTCCCCACCTCTTCTCCTGCCATCATCGGCCCCCTTGGGGCCAGCCCCTGCCCCGCCTCAGCCTGTGTGGGTCAGGGTGTTGCACAAACTGTGCACCCAGTTAGGGGCATTGTGCCCCCTGCAAAGAGGGAGAAGCAAATCAGGAAGGAGATGAACACGGGGCGTCTGAGGGGGGGGGTTGAAATCAAAGGGTTTGGAGACCCTGGAAGGCTTTCCTGATTGGCCACTTCCACAGACGCCAACGTTGTTGTGGTAACCCTGGGCTAGGTTCCAGCCCAGCCCCGCCCAGCCCCGAGCAGAGACAGGCTGATCTCTTCAATCCTACAACACAATCCGTGTGTTTTTTCTTGCATCAGCTGTCACAGAGCCAGGAGGCTCAACTCTAATGCATTGATTTGCCTCATTTGAAGAGCTCGTGCAATCAATCCAGTTTTGATCGGCCCCTGCTAAATTCCTGGGGGAAGCCTCCTTATTTTAGGATGGAGGATAGACAATTCCATACACACACATGCATGGACACACACACACACACACACACACACACACACACACACACACACACACACACACACTCCTACAACCGCAGTACCCTTTGCCTGTATTAATGCCTTAAGCCAAAAGTTGGAAGGGACCTTGTAGGTCATCTAGTCCAACCCCTACACCATTGCCGACAGAGTGCAGCTCAATCTCTTCTTGAAAGCTTCCAGGGATGAAGCTCCCACAAGTTCTGAAGGCAACTTCTGTTCCATCGGTTGATCGCTCTCACTGCCAGAAAGTTCCTCCTTAATTTCTAGGTTGAATCTCTCCTTGATGAGGCCCTCATCCCTCCTGCAGGCTCATCTGCCTCTTCCCCCTGGCTGCGTCTCCCACAGACCACCACACTTGGCCCATTGCTTGGCTGGGTGAGCTCAGGGATCCAGCAGAGCCTGGGAAGCTGCAGGCCAGGCGGGCCGAAGGGAGGGGAAGGGCTCTTGGGAGGAGCCAACTCACTTGCTGATGTTGTAGTGGAACTGGCCCTGTTTGCCATGCAGGTCGGGGATAGAGATGCTCTCCAGTTCCTGCTCCACGAAGCGCAGACCCTCCTGCTTCACTGCAAAAGACCCCCAAAGGCATCCCCCCTAATGTCTCTGCTGGCAAGTGGACCCGGGCCCAAACTATCAACCTGGCTGTGGGGAAGGGAAGTCAGACTCTTACCTGTGCGGGCAATGGGCAGTGCCAGCCAAACCAGCAGGGGGGAAATGGGGGTCCCCAAGCCTGGACTCCCCCCTCCCCAGCTCCTCTTGCTCTCCGGCCCCTCCCCCACCACTTACCCAGCGCCAGGCCCTTGTCTGTGATTCTCATCTTGCAGGCAGGGGTGTGGGCAGCCACAGAGGCTGTGCCCAGCCAGGTCAGCAGCAACAGGAGGCAGCGCAGAGGCATGGCAGCTCTTTTCTGCAAGGGGCAAGAGGTCAGTTTCCGGAGGGAAGTGTGCGCAGGGGCTCCCCTTAGAATGGCCCAGTCCTGAGAGCATCTGCCAAGCCTCCGTTGGGCATCTGGGTGGGCAGCTTTCTTAGGCCCACAAGGGAAGGTCCTCTCCAGGTGAGGTGGGCAGCATAATAAGCTCTCTCTCTCTCTCACACACACACACACACACACACACACATACACACACACAAACACACAGAGAGAGGGAGGGAGCGGCAGGCAGGCAGGCAGGCAGGCAGAGACAAATGGCAGCACCAGCGAGCTTCAAAGGGAGCCAGTCCTCGGGGCAGGTGAGGCCACAGATGGGCGTCTCTCTGCTGGGGCCCCTCGCCAGTATTTTCTTTCCACCGCCTTAAGGGAGTCCGTGGGCAGAGATCAAGCGGGGGCAGCCAAGTATCCCAGCTTGCTTTTCCGGGATGAGCCAAGGCGCGGAGAGATGGCCCAGAGACCAGGGGGGGCTTTTCCCAAAGACCTGGCGGCGCGCGTCTTTCGGCCCCTTCATCCGCTCTGGTCCCCGGAGAAAGCAGCGATGCCGGCGCGGGCCCAGCTCCGCCTAGCAAGCCCCCAGCCCCACTCTCCTCCCCGAAAGGCCGCCGTCACCGGGGAGGACTCGCTCACTTCGCGCGCCCATCCAGGCGCCGCCCGGCCCGAAGTGAGCTCAGCAGCGCGCAGCCCGGGCGCGGGTCCCGTCTGCCGGGGAAGGGGAAGGGAGGAACTCGGCCGTCAATGCGGGGCCGGGAGGATCCCAGGTAGCCGCATTTCGGGTTCGGAGCCCGCCCGCCTAAGCGTCCCTGCCGGCAGCCGCGGTTTTGCGACCGCTCGCCCGGATAACACCCGAGAGGCAGCCCGCGGCAGAGGCAGCGCGCCGGGCGAAGTTTCTGCTGCTGGGTCCCAAGTCTGGAAGGCGAGGAAAATGCGCTTTGCGCCAAGGACCAGAGCAGAGCGGCGGCCGATGCTTCTCCCGGGCAGGGCCAGGAATTGGGGCGGGGGGTGCGAGGCAAAGGAGATCCCACCTGCCCCCCCCCCGCCCTCCCGCCCCACTTGCCGGCATTCCCGCCTTCTCTTGTCCGGCCACTCGCGCTCTGCCAGCCGCCTTTATACTCCCTCGCGGGGGCTTTCCGGACCCCGCCCCAGCCGGAAGGAGGGGAGGCGAGGCGAGGGAGAGTCCGGCGGCGGCCGGGGCGCTTCGTCGCCTTTAGTCGGGATGCCGGGCCTCGGCCGCTTGGGCAAGGGCGGGCAGCCGCGGCGTCTCTCAGCACCGGGGCGAACTTGGCACGAGGAGAGCGCGGGCGGCAGCCACGGGGCGGGGGGGTGTCGGGCAGAAGGGGAGAAGCCGCCACACTGGTGGCAGAAGGGAGCGCCCGGGAACCGGCACGGAAGGGGCGTCCGCGCAGCCCTGGGCTCTCCCACCCCCAAAGAGGGGTCCCGGCCTGTGTCCCAGAATGGCGGCTTTCCCGGCAAGGGGACTGCGGTGGGACTGATTCCGTCCCGTCCTGTGGCTGGGAAGGGAGGGACAGACATCTCCACCTGGACGGCCAAGCGGGAGGCCTCCTGCGCACTGCGGGCTGAGACGGGGCTAACTGGCAGGATTGCCCTGCCCTGCGCCGGCTGCCCTCCGGAGAAGGGAGCTCCAGGCCTTTGCGGGGGGGAGCAACCTTGGGCTGTGCCACAACCACGTGCAAGGTCCAGACTCATTGCAGGAGGCCTCTTCACCAACCAGGAGGAGAGGAGAGGAGCTGCAGCCCTCCAGGGTCAGGGGAGCCCAGACAGGGGGCCAGAAGAGCCTGATTGTCCGTGGTGGCCTTCCACCCCCTTCAACGGGCCCTGCGCCACCTTGTTTACAGGCTTGGAAGGAGCTTCCTTGAACTTCCTTGATCTCCCCAGGACACCCCAGGAAATGCGGTCCATATCCTGTCTCCAGAGAGCTACTTTCCTGCAGCGAGGGGGGGGGGGGCTTCTGTGCCGGAAAACCAGAACGGTGCCCCACCCTCAACTCAGGATGGTGCCCCACCCTCCCCACCTGCTAGGAGACTATTGCTAGGAATAGAATAGAATAGAATAGAATAGAATAGAATAGAATAGAATAGAATAGAATAGAATAGAATAGAATAGAATAGAATAGAATAGAATAGAATTCTTTATTGGCCAAGTGTCATTGGACACACAAGGAATTTGTCTTTGGTGCATATGCTCTCTGTGTACATAAAAGAAAAGATACCTTTGTCAAGAATCATGAGGTACAACACTTAATGATTGTCATAGGGTACAAATAAGCAATCAAATCATATTAGGAACCAGTCAACATAAATTGTAAGGATACAAGCAACAAAGTTACAGTCATACAGTCATTAGTGGGAGGAGATGGGTAATGGGAACAATGATAAAATTAATAGTGCAGACTTAGTAAATAGTTTGACAGTGGTGAGGGAATGAGTTGTTTAGCATAGGGATGGCATGGGGGAAAAACTGTTCTTGTGTCTAGTTGTCTTAGTGTGCAGTGCTCTGTAGGGTCATTTTGAGGGTAGGAGTTGAAACAATTTATGTCCAGGATGCGAGGGGTCAGTAAATATTTTCACAGCCCTCTTTTTGACTCCTGCAGTATACAGGTCCTCAATGGAAGGCAGGTTGGCAGTAATTGTTTTTTCTGCAGTTCTGATTATCCTCTGAAGTCTGTGTCTGTCTTGTTGGGTTGCAGAACCGAACCAGACAGTTATAGAGGTGCAGATGACAATAATTCCTCTGTAGAACTGTATCAGCAGCTCCTTGGGCAGTTTGAGCTTCCTGAGTTGGCGCAGAAAGAACATTCTTTGTTGTGCTTTTTTGATGACGTTTTTGATGTTAGGTGACCATTTTAGGTCTTGAGATATGATAGAACCTGGAAATGTGAAGGTCTCTACTGTTGATACTGTGTTGTCTAGGATTGTAAGAGGTGGTAGAATGGGCGGGTTTCTCCTAAAGTCTATCACCATTTCTACTGTTTTGAATGTATTCAAAATCTCTGTGTTTTGTCAGCCACTTGGATTCACCTGCCCTGAGGGGGGGGCAGTTGTAGCCTGAGCCAAGATCTCTGTGTAATGGGGGGAGGATGAAAGCATAATCAAAGCCCCCCTCCGTCTCCCATCCTAGTCCTTTGAAAGACAAAACATGGGGAGGGGGAGCTGGAGCCCTGCCAGAGGTCCTCTTCCCTCCCACCCCTTCATATCTCTACCTTTTTCTAGGCCCAAAGCATGGGCAGCCCTCCCCCCATTTTATCCTCTGCAACTCTAGCAGGGAGGGCAGGCAGGGAGGGGGCTTTATGGCTGAAGAGGGATCTCCATCTGCTTTCTCATTCACCAACTTCCTCCTTCCAAATTCTGCCACTCAGCAGTTCTGAGCCTGGTGGTTTCCTCTTCGTCTCAAGGACACTCAGCCACCACAGGATATGGGCGACCCAGAGTTTCTCCTGCCCCCCCCCCAGCACTAAATCACAAAATCTCCAGAGCAGCAGACTTGCTTCCATCCCCTGCAAGGGAATTGAGATCCTGCATCTGACAGGCGGAGGAGAGGAGGAAGCTGGGTCTTTGGAACCCCCAAACTTCAGGGGGGTCACTTGACCTTCGGGTGAGCAGTTGCTGGGGAGGAAGAGCAGGAAGGAGGATTCCCTTCACCCTCATCCCCAGCAATTCTTCAGCCACCTACAGTGGGAGCTACAGATAGCCCTAGACTTACGGCCACAATTGAGCACAAAATTTATGCTGCCAAGTGAGAAATTTGTTAGGTTTTGCCCCATGTGCCCCTGTTCTCACCACCGTTGCTAAGTGAATCATTGCAGTTATTAAGTTACCAACATGGTTGTTAAGTGAAGCTGGCTTCCCCCCTGGACTTTGCTTGTCAGAAGGTCACGAAAGGGGATCACGTGACCCCAGGACACTGCGACCGTCATAAATATGAGTCAGATGCCAAGTGCCTGAAATTTGATCATTTGACTGAGGGGATGCTCCAACGGTCGTTAAGTGTGAAAAATGGTCACAAGTCACTTTTTTGAGTGCCATTGTAACTTTATTATTATTATTTATTTATACATTTTCTCTTTACATAGATAAGTGCTTTGTGAACAGCGTGTTGTCTGGGTTAATTTGTTTACATAAATACTATTTTTCCAGTTCCTAGTTTCTACCTCTGTTCTCTAACCATTTGTAAAACAAGTCCCATGTTCAAAAATAATCTGTGTCTTCTTTTTCTTTTAACTTCAGTGTCAGTCTGTCCATTTCTGCACGGTCTGATATTTCTTTGATTATTGCTTCTTCTGTAGTGTTTCCTCATTTTTCCAGTGCTGTGCAAATACAATTCTTGCTGCTGTCAAGACATGTAATATTAAATATAAATTCCCTTTCTCACTATGGCACTATGTCTAACAAAAATAATTCTGGCTTATAATCTATATCATAGGTCCTCAAACTAAGGCCCGGGGGCCACATGCGGCCCGCCGAAGCCATTAATCCAGCCCACACAGGACCATGAGGCTGCCCCGCCCACATTGCCCCGCCTACCCTTCGGCCGAGCGCAGAACTTATCTTCGCAAGCCCCGCGGGCTGGAACTTTTGGCCTGCAGAGACGTTCTGGAGGCGGGGGAGGTGAAAAACAGGGTACACAGATGCCCCAGGCGGACAAAAAACCTGGCGAAAACAGCCCATTTTTGGCCAAAAATGCAGAATGCTTCTGGAGGCGTGGGAGATGTAAAATGGGGCACACAGATGCCCCAGGAGGCCAGAAAACGGGCAAAAACAGCCCATTTTTCACCTCCCCCCCCGCCTCTAGAAGATGAGAGAGAGAGAGAGAGAGAGAGAGAGAGAGAGAGAGAGAGAGAGAGAGAGAGAGAGATTTCTCAAGCTCCTTGGGGCTGAGAAGAATTGCTGCAAAACTGAGTTTCCTGAAGTGGACCACTAGACTCCTAAACAACTGAAAAAATGATCTAGTAAAAAGAAAAGTCAACCAAGTAGCAACATGCAAACAAAAGCATATAAAACACCCTCAGGAGCAAAACAAATGAAAGTTTGTGTGCATTGTTTAATGGACTGTTAAATTGGCCACACCCACCTAGTCACGTGACCACCTAGCCACACCCACCCAGCCGGTCCGGCCCCCCAACAGCCTGAGGGACCCTGAATTGCCCCCCTGTTTAAAAAGTTTGAGGACCCCTGATCTATATGCTGTTTTAACATATAGGACCAGACACATATTACCACATGTGGTGGGCATGTTAAAAAGGGGGAAAAATGGATGAAAATGCACACATGGTTAGTGCCGTTGTAACATTGAACGATCACTAAACAAACTGTTGTAAGTCGAGGACTGTGTCTCTGGACCAGCCTCGCTTTCCAACATTTTCCCTGCAGGTCCCTGGCTTGCACCTCCCAGGATGCCGGGCCTGGATGGCCGTGTCATGCCAGAGTCCTGGGCCACAGTCACCCTCCGCCGTGCTGGCCTTCCTCGGGGACCCTTGGCGGCTGGCCTCTCTGCCCGGGCAGCCCCTTCATGTGTTCAGAAGCTGCAGCTGCTTCCTCAGAGCTTTTATTTTCAGGAAGCTTCCCTGTAATCTGTTGCCATCCCAGCATAACCACACTGGGCTGCACAGTTGTTATTACGACACACCTATCCTGCCTTTTAGTTAAAATACTTTCCCTGTGAGTATTTGACCCCTCTGGGAAAGGAATGCCGCAGGACTGTGGGCAGGAGGGAGGCCTGGCTTTTCTGTGGCTGAAGGCTACTCGGGGCTGAGTCCCAGAAGGAAGCAGCAGGGCCTTCTGCAGAGCCTGGGCAGCAAAGCTGACCTCAGCAGCTTCGGAGCATATCAGAGGCCTCACCTCCGGGAAGCTGCTGCACGTGGAAGACTGTCCCCACAGACACACGAGGGGGAAACGGACCCACCCTGGGCCTTCTGGGGGAACTGGATGCTCCAGTGGCAGGCAGAGCCAAATGCAGGGTGGCTTGGGGGGGGGGGAATTGCGGCACTGCTCGGATTTCAGACTCCTGTGGGTGGCAGCACCCCCCCCCACACACACACACACTGCTGGACTCCAAAACAGCTGCCCGATGGTGGGGAGCCCCTCAGAGCATGCCAAACGGGGCCAATAAACCTCATGCATGGCCTGGAAATCCTCCAGAAGGGCTCCGCAATCTTTTGCAGCTGTGAGTTTGCTGCTCAGGAGGAGGAGGAGGAGGCTGCTTCACCAACACACCCAGACATCTGGAGGGACAACATCCCCAGGGCTGGCCTTCCTCCAGCCACTGTCCCACCCCTGGGCCTTTCCTCTTGGCAGGCTGGGTTCTGCTGGAGGAAACAGCTGCGGGTCTCTTGCAGCAAGGCCTGTGGGGCTCCGGCCTTTGAGGAAGGCCAGCAGGGTGCTTACGGAGCCCTTCACTGGCTTCTCCTCAGGATGCAGCCCTACTGGAACCATCGGCTGACCTGAGGCCCTTCCCAAGCAGAAGAAAACAGCCTAACGGAAGGGACCTTGGAGGTCTTCTAGTCCAACCCGTTCAAGCAGGTTGCCTACAAGCTGTGGCCTCCTCCTGCAGACCCGCTCACCCCCTGCCCGGTCCTTGGCTTCGTTCAGGGTGCTGCTCAAGCACCCAGAGCTTTGATTAATTCCTTCTGGGAAAGAAGCTGCCAGGTCCCCCCGTGGTTTGAAGCACGTCAGGCCTTCAGACTCATTCGAAGAACTCTGCTCTGGGCTCTGGGTTGCGAGCCATCCGGGGAATCCCAGCCCTGGCACAAGAGAGGGCTCCCCACCCACCAGATGCCTCCTGATCCCTGGCACCCTCACCTTAGCCTCCCTGGACTTGAAGCAAGAGGGAGCACCCCAGACAGGGAGGCACCAGGGCAAGCAAGAGCCTCTCTTGTCTGCACAAGTTGGGCTCTGCCGGAGCTTCTAGCCCTCAGGAAGTCTCCGAAAGGCTGTGCATCTTGCTTACCCTCCAACCACAGGGTAGCCCCTCAAATACAGAGGCTTGCCTGCTGGAGCAGGACTCTTTCAAGGGGGAGGAGCGGCATGGGCCAGGCTCCTGACCTCCCCCCCCCCCTCCAAAGGCACAGCTGTAGGCACAACTACCAGCCTCCTCTGGGTGCCTTACCCACTTACACACCCACTGAGGAATCTTCTTGTGCGGCTGTTACATCACACCAGCAATATCCAAATTGGAATGGGTTTTTCCCAGGGCGCCTGAAACACACACAGGTTGTCTCTGGAGCTACTCAGGGACTGGGGTCTCAGGGGGACAGGATCGCACCTTGCTGCATTCTGGAAGGAAAGGCGTCAATTTTACCCCCTACTTTCCTCCTGAAAAGAACAGCTAGCCCAGGGGTCTGCAATTCACGGCTCTGGAGCCGCATGTGGCTCTTTCATCCTTCTGCTGCGGCTCCCTGTCACTCAAAATATGAGTCACAACCGCCAATGTGCGAGACCCGCCGGCACGCAATTTATTGAGAATTTCGACCCATCTTTTTTTCGGAGTTCGAAATGTTTTTGTTGCATATAGAAATAAAAATTTGTTTTCTCTGTAGCAGTTCATTGATTACATAAATGCAGCACGCTAGTGTTTTTTTATACATAGCATAAAGGTAAAAAACAATATATGCAGTGTTATCTTCATTTTGGATGTCAAAAGGTTTTTGTGGCTCCCGGTGTTTTCTTTTCTGTGGGAAAGGGGTCCAAATGGCTCTTTGAGTGTTTAAGGTTGCCGACCCCTGAGCTAGCCTGTCTCTGGGCACCAGCCCCACACTGGGACCCTTGAGAGACGTTTTCCCACAAGAATTTGGCTACAGCATCATGGTTCCCTGCACAGGACAGAGCAACAACATGTGCATCAGGAAATATTCTAGCATCACGTGAGAAGGGACCCTTGAGGTCATATAGAATAGAATTCTTTATTGGCGAAGTGTGATTGGACACACAAGGAATTTGTCTTGGTGCATATGCTCTCTGTGTACATAAAAGATACATTTGTCAAGAATCATGAGGTACAACAATCATATGAGATTCAAATAAGCAATCAGGAATATAGGACAACCCCCCCCCACCTGGAGGACTCCATTTTAAATTAACAGATTAATACAGTTGGAAGGGACCTTGTAGGTCATCTAATCCAATCCCCCGCGCAAGCAGGAGACCCTACACCATATCTGACAGATGGCAGTCCACTCTCTTCTTGAAAGCCTCCAGTGATGAAGCTCCCACAACTTCTGAAGGCAACTTCTGTCTCATTGGTTGATTGCTTTCAGTGTCAGAAAATTTCTCATTTCCAGGTTGAATCTCTCCTTGATCAGTTTCCATCCATTATTCCTTGTCTGGCCTTCGGGTGCTTTGGAAAATAGCTTGACCCCCTCCTCTCTGTGGCAGCCCCTCAAATATTGGAAGACTGCTATCATGTCTCCCCTGGTCCTTTTCTTCACTAGACTAGCCATGCCCAGTTCCTGCAATCGTTCTTCATGTTTTAGCCTCCAGTCCCCTCATCATCCTGGTTGCTCTCCTCTGCACTTTTTGTAGTCTCAACTTTTTTAAATAGTGTGGTGACCAAAATTGGATGCAGTACTCTAGGTGTGGCCTAACTTAAGCTTTATAGAGTGGTATTAGTACCTTCCTTGATCTTGATTGCATCCGTTAATGCAATTTAGGATTGCATTGGCTTTTTTGGCTGCCATTGCACACTGCTGTCTCCTATTTAACTGGTTGTCCACTGAGAGTCCAATATCCCTCTCACAGTTACTGCTATTAAGCCTGGTTTCACCCAGTCTATATGTGTACTTTTGGTTTTTCTTACATAAGTGTAGGACTATACTTTTCTCTATGTTGAATTTCATTTTGTTAGATAGGGTTTAAGTCTGTCGAGATCCCTTGAGCCTATCTTCTAGGCTGTTGGCTATTCCTGCCAGCTTGGTATCATCCACAAATTTGGTAAGTTCCCCTTCTAAGTCGTTCCAAATTAAAACATTCCTGACAAGATTCCTTAAATCTACTGAATTAAGTGTTACTTGCATTAAGTCTTTTTTTAAATGTCCCAAAGCAATTCAAATACCAGATACAAGTTTTTTGCATCAACAAGTTGTATTGTAATATTTACTCAGAGCTTTGGAATTTATCGGCTGGAACACCTGTGGAGTTTTCTTTGTTCCTCTGTGACATTGTTTCAAGTGGGTCTGTTTTGATCTGTCTCACCCCAAGATCCACAAAACAAGCACAGGCAAGAAAAGTTCCTGTAACAAACAAACCATCTTTTCCTGCTTTTGTTCTTCAGCGCCAAGCGATTCACTTCAGAAAGCACAATTGTAGGTCAGCCGCTGTAACAACATCTTGGAACTGCAGAATTTCTTTTAAAGAAGTGTAGAGCTGAGCCTGTTTTCCTTGGCCTGGAAGTCTCCACCCCCCCCCCCCGCCCGACAGAGCAGCGTATCACAACTGGGAAGCGGATTCTGAACTGGCCGCTATTTGGGCCCCCTTCGTGGCCCCTGTGCATTCACAGCACAGACAGTCCTTGACTTACAACAGTTCGTTCAGTGACCGCTTGAAATTACAGCAGCACTTAAAAAAGGGGAGTTTTTTCATAGTTATGACCGTTGCAGCACCCCCGTGATCAAAATTCGGACACTTGGCAACTGGCTTATATCTGTGATGGTCAGTGCCTCGTGGGCACATGATCCCCTTTTGCGACCTTCTGACAAGCAAAGTCCATGGGGAAGCCAGATTCGCTTAACAGTTGTGTTACTGACTTAAGAATTCACTTAACAACTCTGGCAAGAAAGGTCATAAAATGGAGCAAAACTCACTTAACAAACATCTCACTTAGTAACAGAAATGTTGGGCCCAATTGTCATCGTATGCGGAGGACTACCTGTAACTGCATCCCCTTTGGGCCCTTGCAGGTTTTTCTGGCCAAGCCCCCCCCCCCCCCCCCAAGCAGAGGACCAAAAGGCACCTTCAGAAAGGACCCTTCTCTGCCAAAGAGTTTTCACTCTGCCCAAAACCCAGGAAGAAACAGCCTGGCTTGGCCATTGAATCCAGTCCTGAATCTGCAGTGCCTTAAATAAATATAAGGAAGGGCCCTCACTCCCCTCCCCCACCCTCCAGCCACAGGAGGCTCCCATTTCTATACCTGGCAACCCAACAGGGGACTGACCTCCTCTAGGGCTTCCCCACAGGCACTGGCCGTTGGTAAACATGCCCTAATTAACCAAGCCCTAATTAACCAGGGCCCAACCCCTCAGTTGAGGTTTCTGGGTCTGCGTAATATGGTGAACACATAAGCGATCCACTTCAGCACGCAGAAAAAATCCAGCGCTGACTACATTCAGATAGCACACTTGGCCCTAAGCCCAGGTTAATAAAAACTTCATTGCTACATTCATGCACTATATGCTATGTCAAAGTAATCAAAACATAAGCCCTGTCTGGTGAGGCTCTTGGCACACAGTGCCTAAGGCTTAGGACAATAACCCCAAAGCATCCAGTTTCACTCGAAAGTTTAAAAACTTTTTCAGGTTATGCAGCCTGTTAAAAGAAATTCCAGAAGCCCCAATCAAGAGGCCCCAACAAGCATATGTTTTGCTTCAGGGAACCCTGGTACTCAGGTCTGGAGCAATTCTAAACTTCCACCATTTCAGGTTGTTCTGAACTCCCAGAATTCCCAAGTGCTGGCAGGGGAATTTCTGGGAGTCAGTGCACACTCCTTAAAAGTAGCTGAAGTTGGAACACTCTAGAATCCCAAAGGTGTTTTTCCAAAAAGGCAGCTGGACTTTCTTGGTTTTTTTTTCTTTGAAAATATTCCGCCAGACCAATCCTTGAATACAGCTCATCTATCTGGAACCCACACCGCATATCGGACATAGACTTGAAATCCTGGGCTTAGAAAGCTTAGAACTACGTCGCCTTCGGCACGACCTAAGCATAGCTCATAAAACTATCTGCTACAACGTCCTTCCTGTCAACGACTACTTCAGCTTCAACCACAATAATACACAAGCACACAACAGATACAAACTCAAAAGTGAACGGCTCCAAACTTGACTGTAGAAAATACGACTTTAGCAAGAGTGGTAAATGCCTGGAACTCACTACCTGACTGTGGTTTCGTCACCAAACCCCCAAAACTTTACCCTTAGACTGTCCACTGTTGACCTCACCCGATTCCTAAGAGGTCAGTAAGGGGCGTGCATGTGCACCAGCGTGCCTACCGTCCCTATCCTAATGTTCCCTCTTATCAGTACCCATCTTATGTATATAAACAATGTTATATCTTGTATATTACCAACATGTACTTGACATAAATAATAAAATAAAATTTCACTCCAAGAAGCTTCTTCAATTCTAAGTTACAAATGCTAAACAAATAATTCCCTCACCACTGTCAAACTATTCCCCAAGCTGCATTAATATTACTGTAGTTTTTCTCATCGTTCCTATCATCTCCTCCCATTTATGACTGTTTGACTGTAACGTTGCTTGTACCCTTACAATTTATATTGTTTCCTGATTGCTTATTTGAACCCCATGACAATCATTAAGTGTTGTACCTCATGATTCTTGACAAATGTATCTTTTCTTTTATGTACACTGAGAGCATACAGTATGCACCAAAGACAAATTCCTTGTGTGTCCAATCACACTTGGCCAATAAAGAATTCTATTCTATTCTATTCAAATGAGGGAGATTCTTAGACGAGAAGCAAAATGTTTCCAAAGGGGAAAAAAAGCCAAGAAAGTCCAGCAGCTTTTTGGCAAAACCACGGCCTAGATGTTTTCAGCATTTCCACAGACTTGCTCTGGAAAGTTTTGCAGATTGTTTGGATGGGCAGTTCCACTGCCTTGAATCCTTGGTGTGCCCTCAGCTTTTATTAGAACACAGAAAAACACAGTTGGACGAGACCTTGGAGGTCTTCTAGTCCAACCCGTTCAAGCAGGAGACCCTATTCCATTTCAGACAAACGGTTGTCCAGTCTTTTCTCAAAAGCCTCCAGTGATGGAGAACCCACAACTTCTGGATGAAAGTTCTTCCACTGGTTGATTGGTCTGTCAGGAAATTCCTCTTTAGTTCCAGGTTGATTAGTTTCCATCCATTGCTGCTCATCTTGCCTTCAGGTGCTTTGGAGAATAGGTTGACCCCCTCTTCTTTGTGGCAGCCCCTGAGATATTGGAAGACTGTCACCCCTAGTCCTTCTTTTCATTAAACTAGCCATGCCCAGTTCCTGCAACCGTTCTTCATATGTTTTAGCCTTCAGCCCCTAATCATCTTTGTTGCTCTTCTCTGCACTCTTTCCAGAATCTCAACATCTTTTTTTGTATCATGGCCAAAATTGGCTGCATTACTCCAAGGGTGATCTTTCCAAGGCTTTGTACTACTAGAATTTTTTTTAGAATAGAATAACAGAGTTGAAGGGACCTTGTAGGTCATCTAGTCCAACCCCCTGCTCAAGCAGGAGACCCAATACCATTTCTGACAGGTGGCTGTCCAGTCTGTTCTTGAAAGCTTCCAGTGATGAATTAAATCATCTTATGGATTAGAAAAATATATAAAACAGTGGACAATAAAGTACTCGTGTCTTGTACAGAAAAGAGGCCTTTTTATTTTACAACCCCAAACCTCCTCTGGCCTACTATGCCCAAAATTATATGCTAATCCAACTAAATAATTCTAGGCACCGTCACTCACGCCGAGTACATCCAGTTCTGCTCAACGATACCAAAGGGAAAAGGAGCGGCAGACGAAGCCTAACGGAATCCGTCTCACCGCCGGACTAGGGAGCGTCAACCGAGACCCCGGCCCATAAATCTGGGGCTGCGCGGATTCTCTCCCCCCGCCCCGGGAATTGGCCTCCACGTGATGCCCCACCAGAGAACAGGGGGAACCCCCCCAACTTCCACGCATCAGCTCCACGCAGGACGCGGCGCCTCAGAGCTTTGGGCAGGGCCGTCTCGGAGACCCCGCGGACCCCCCATCGCCCCGCCGAGGCCCCCGGGTAGAAAACCCGCACCGTCCGCCCCACTCGACGCTCAAAAGAGTCCGGGTCTCTGGGAACCCCCAGCGCCCCCCGCCCCAGCAGGCCACGCAAAGCGCTCCGCCCCGACGAGGAGGACCGGAGAGCGCGGCTCAACGCCCGGGAGGCCTCACGAGGCCCAAGATGGCGCCGCCCGGCCAGGCTTCTCCGCCCCCGCTCTGCCCATGCGCGAGTTCCATCGGCCAAAGGCCTAACTGCGCCTGCGCGGCCGAAAGCGCCCGGCGGCGGGGCGCGTGCGCAGAGGGGTCCGCAGGGCGTGTCCGGCGCCTGCGCGCGGGTCGCCGCGGGTCCCGAATACAAGATGGCGGCAGCGGCTGCCAGGGTGAGGCAGAGGTGCGACGGCGGCGGGAAGCTGAGCCACCCCCAGCGACCCCGGGCCCCGGCCGCAGGTGAGGGGCGGCACGCCGAGCCCGGAAGCCTTCCCTGGAGAGCAAAGGGCGCGGCGACGGGGCGCAGAAAGCTCCGAGCTGACGAGCCGCGGGCGGGAGGATGAGAAGGCGCCGCCTTCCCCGCCGCCATCTTGGGCGCGCCCCCGCCGCGCGCGCCCCCGCCTGCCCCCCTCCCCCCGGCCCGGCGCCCCCATCCGCCGCGCCCCGTCTCTCCGCCCGCCCAGCCTCCCCGGAGCCCCCGGCCTCCGTCCTCCGGCTCCTCCGCTTCGTTGCCCGGCCATGCCTGGGAGGGAGGCCGCGGAAGCCGCCCCGCCGCCGGCTCCTGCTCCTCTGGGCCAGGCGGGCGGGCGGGCGGCGCTTCTGCGCAGAGGCGAGCGGCCGCCCCGGAAGGGAGGGAGGGAGGGAGGAAGGCGCCTCCGCCCGGCTCAGGGCGGCCAGGCAGGAGCGCCGCCGTTTCCTCCGCTGCCGCCGCCGAGGAGGGGATCCCCCCCCCCCCACGGCCGTCCCTGGGCCTCGCTCGGACAGGCGGCTCCGGTCTCACGAGGAGCAGAAACGGTCATCGGGGTTTTTGCTCTTCTCCCCATAAGTCGCCTCGGAGGTCATCTAGCCCACCCCCTGCCCGGGCCGTCAATGGCAATAATAGCCCTTAGACTTCTATGCCGCTTGACGGTGCTTTCCAGCCTCTCTCGGAGCCACGTTTTTTGCCCCCAACAATCCGGGTCCTCATTTTTCCCACCGCGGAAGGCCGGCAGGCTGAGTCAACCCTGAGCCAGTGAGGACGGAAGTGCTGCCAATGGGCAGAGCCTTTCCCTGCAGGGCGTGGCATTTTAGCCACTGCCCCTCCCGGGCTCTTGGGCGCAAAACCCTGGCAGCCTCCTTGGCTCTCGGCTTCCCCTGCCTGGGAACAGCTGGAGAACAGCAGCAGCAGCAGCAGCAGCAGCAGCAAAGAGCGCTCAGAGGCTCCACGTGCCGCTCCACGTGCTTTACTCTCAGCAGTTTACAAGTGTCAACACATGGTCCCCAACCACCTGGGTCCCTTCAGCCCACCAGGATCGACCCCCAGACCATGGGCAGAGTTTGCCTACGGTGCTGCATTTGGACCACCGTGGCCCCCAGGGCTCTTAAATAAACCCCTCCCCGTCACGCCCCTTCACATGTTGAGGGGCTGCTCTGGGGTCCCCCTGAGCCCTTTGGGCTGAACGCGCCAAGTTCCCTGTCGCTGCACCCTCAAAATCCCGCAACCGTCTTTTGCTGCTCTTGCCCGGCGCCCCTTCTGCTTCCCCAAGAGGGCAGAGGCTTCGAATGCCCCCCCCCCCAGATCTATGGGTCCCACCCTCCGTATCCGTCTGCAGAGAGGATCAGAGCTGAGCAAGGCTTAGCCGCTGGAATGGAAAAGGGCAGAGAGCCAGACTTCAGCAGAGAGAGAAACCCAAGAGGGCTTGGCACACTTTCCTTGCGCTAATGGAATCTTACAATAATCACATTTTACACAGGCCACCGAAGTGTGCGTTGTGTTGGTTCAGAGCCCTGAAGCTGCCGGGGCTTCTGGGGAACGCTGGATCTGTGTTGGGGGTCGGCCTCCTCCGTGCCAGGATTCTCCTAATTGGACAAGGGTGGATCTTAGATTCCCCAGAGGCTTCTGCGGCTGGCAGGTTTGAGCAGGTCACCCGACGGTGCCAAGCGGTGCCCTGCCAGCGTGGCTCGCCTTGTGCCCGGGTTTGGCTGTGGGCAGGAGGCGTACCTGATGCCGTTTCCTTGTCTTTCTCCAGTGCTGATGCTGCAAAATGGCCAATGAGAACCACAGCAGCTCCAGGGAGGAGGCTGCCCTCATGAGCCACTCTCCTGGCACCTCCCACCAAAACCAGCCAAGCTCCCCCAAGCCCGCCCGTCTGGTGCAGGATTTGCCAGGTACTGCACGGAGGCGGCTGTGGGGAGCTCCCCAACCCCTGCCTACCCCCTCCCTCCCCTGCCATGACTCAGGGTGCTCTTGCCTCCCCCACAGATGAGCTGGTGCAGGCAGGCTGGGAGAAGTGCTGGAGCAAGCGTGAGAACCGGCCCTACTACTTCAACCGCTTCACCAACCAGTCGCTCTGGGAGATGCCGCTGCTGGGGCAGCATGACGTCATTGTGAGTGGCTGGCTCCGCTGCTCCGGGCACGGCCTCCCGGAGCATCCCTTGGCTGCTGGCACAGTTCCTTGGGGCGGGATGGGGAACCCCAAGGTGCTGCTAACGGTTCTCTCTTTGGGCTTCCTAGTCAGACCCTCTGGGTCTGAACGCTGCCCCGGTGCCTGCCGATGGGGGAGCCGGTGAAGCGGCCGCTGCCGAAAGCAGGTTGTGGAAACGGAAGCTGTCTGAGGAGGGCCAGCCCAGCGGCAACCTTGCCAAAAAGCCCAAGGTAGGGAGCCCCCTCCTCTCGGGCCCAGGACCCCGGGGGCTTAAGAGGGCAGAGCCAGGAGGAGTTGAGGGGAGGGGGGAGGCCATGGGGGAAGATCCTGAAGGAGGAGGAAATCCCGCCAGGTCAGAGGTCAGAGGAACCTGAGTCCAAAGCAGGGGTCGAGTCCCTGACTGGACTCACCCTGGTTCCTTTTAAAGGGAGTCCCATTCACAGCTGCTAGATTCTGCTAATTGTGTTTATTTGCGTTGGAAGCATCACAATTAAAATAGGGCCGACTGTATGACATAAAATTTAAAGTATAAAATACACAATTAAAATACATACAGGTTAAACAGATTTTCCCCAAAAACTAGCCACATAAATTGCATCCTGTTGCACTGCCACGAGGTCCTGCTGATCAGGACACCAAAGGGCAGGTATACACATATGTGACACCACAATCACAAAAGCCACCAGATGGCCCCATTTGTTCAGAGTGTCTCTGGATCATCTTGTCCCCGTGCGCAGCCTATTCAATGATTTCCCTACTTTCTGCTCTCCCCCCCCCCCCGATTCTGATACTGTAACCTTAACAGTAAAAGTGAGCATTCATAACTCTTGATGGTCTGCCTCAAAGGGCTGGCGTTGGCTGATGTGAGGGGGGGGAGCAGATGGGGCCCTAGGCTGGCGTCTGCTTGGGGCATCCCTGGCAGAGCCTTCCTGGGAACCTCCTTCGCCTTGCTCCGTGGCTGCTGCTCCCTTTCCTACCTGGAAGTTCCCAGGAGTGGACGAGTGCCGCCGCCTCCTCCGCTCTGCGGTTGGCAGGTGTGGCGAGGGAGGACCGCGAGGAGGAGGAAGAGGAGGAGCCGGTTCTTGCTGCTTGGTGAGTCTGTTTCCATCTCAGCTGTTTCTCCCCAAGGTAACGTGGCCTTGCTCACTTTCAGATGGAGGTTCCGGGAAACCCCACACCTCAGCCAGCCCCGAACATTTCCAGCACTCCCGGGACGCCCCTGTTGAAGGCGTGGGGTGTCTCTCCCGAGGAGAGGCAGGCGGCTCTCTTGCGACCAACCGAGTGAGTCAGACTTCGGGATGGGAATCTCTCGGCCAGTTTCTGGGCAGGAGGAGACCAAGCTTGCAATAAGCATCAAAGTAACATCCGCATCGTCCCTTAGAAAATGGGCAGCTTTTCATTCTCGCTCATCCTCTCCTGTCCTCGTCGCATGGCGTTTTATTTCTTATCAATTTTCTGGCATAAGGTTTACCTTCGGAAATGTGCATTTGCAGAGAGGATGGTTGTCCTCGGAGGGAAAGGAGCCTCCCGTCTTCCCGGTGTGCCATCTTTTGAACTTCCTCATTTTTCGTGTGTGTCTTGTCTCTCAGCGGGGCTTCTAGGCAGGGAGCGGAGGATTCAAACCCAAAATGCACAACGGGCAACTTTAAGACCCGACTGTGCTGGCTGGGGAATTCTGAGAGCCAAAGTCCACAGAGTTGCCAAGATTGGACACCCCAATTTACAGGAACAATAATACAATATATGCCTGAGGTTTAAAAATCATTCTAGTCATTAAAAACAACAATTAAATTAATGAACAAAGAGATTATTGTATTTGGAGAAAAGGTGATACGATACTAAAATACTAGAATGTTTGTGTTTCTCGTGATGAAGAGGCAAGTCATTTATCTTTTTTATTCTCTTTTCTATCTCTTTTACTATTTTTTTCTTTTTCTATTTTTTTTTACTGTATTCTTTTTTCCTATCTTTTTCTATTTTCTGTTTTTTCTTATAGCTTATATTAGTCTTTATTCCTTTTTCCTTGTCTTTTTTGGCTTTATGTTAGTTTTTTTATTGTAGTCATTTTTAAAATAAAATTACGATTTAAAAAAACCCCTAACAGATCAACCAGCAGGGGCTGACCGAACCTTTTGGGCCCAATGCCTGTGAAGGGTCTTTAGTGCTTCAGGAAGGGCCATCGGGAGGAGGGAGGGTCTTCCACGGGGGAGGCAGTGCAACGGAGAACGAGTCTAGTCCCTGGCAGTCACAAAAACCTTGTTTCTGCTTATTATTATTATTTCAAACCCCATTCTTTCCACACAAACAATTGTATTTTGCAGTTTTGCGCCTTCCCCTCAGTTTTTGCAGTTGTCAATTGCAAACCTGGAATCTAGGTGCTTTAATGCTTGAGCCCAGCTAGGCATCCTGGCCTCTGATGGGCGGCATTTCTGCCATAATAGATGGAACTCGGGGGAAGTGCTTTCTCTAGTAGCCAGCTGGGGTAGTGGTTAAGGCACCTGGCTAGAAACCAGATGCCTGTAAGCTCTGGTCCTGCCGTAGGCAAGATGCCAGCGTGGTGACTTGGCCCTCTCTCGCAGCCCAAGGAAGCGGCAGCCGCTTCTGGCAAACGTTGCCCAAAAAACTGCAGGGACTTGTCTGTGGAGTCACGTGGAACCAGAGGACTCAAAAGCACAAAGGAAAGGAAAGCCCGGAGTTCAATAAGGATCCGTTCACCGTAAAGGAACAGGCAACGTTCCAGGAGGCCTCCCTGCCCAGCCCGTGGTTGGCCTGAAAGGGCGGATTGCAGGCACCCTGACTGTAAACTTCCATAGCCCATGAAGCTGAGCAACGTATTTTAGAATTTACCTGACGTTTAGTGGAGCCCGGCTTGTATCTCCTGCCATTTTCTGTGTTTGTGACGTAAGAGCGGACGGGGCGGCTGCCTAATCGGCTTTCTCTCCTCCGGCAGAGTCTACTGGGACCTGGACATTCAGACCAACGCAGTAATTAAGCAGCGGGCCCCGTCGGAAGTGCTGACCCCTCACCCGGAAGTGGAGCTGCTCCGGTCCCAGCTGATGCTGAAGCTGCGGCAGCATTACCGGGAGCTCTGCCAGCAGCGGGAGGGTAACGTCTCCCCTTGACCGCCTGGTGGGCCTTGGGGAAAGGGGCCTCGTGGCTGAGCCCGGCTGTCCCTCTCCGGCTCTTCCCTCAGGAATCGACCCTCCACGAGAGTCCTTCAACCGCTGGATGCTGGAGCGGAAGGTGGTGGACAAGGGCTCAGACCCTCTGCTGCCCAGCAACTGCGAGCCCATCGTGTCTCCCTCCATGTTCCGAGAAATCATGAATGACATTCCCATCAGGTATGGCGACTGGTGCGAGGGAGACCTTTTAAAGCTGCCCTCCCCAGAGCCCAACCTCCTCCTGCCTCCCCCACAGATTGTCCCGAATCAAGTTCCGAGAAGAAGCCAAGCGGCTGCTTTTCAAATATGCCGAAGCCGCAAAGAGACTCATTGAATCCAGGTAGGAACAAATTTAGCCATTTTAGGAGAGTGGAAGGCAATCCAAGAGGGGAGGGAGGGAGTGGACGCCAGCCGCCAAAGAAATGACCATCCGGTTGAATCGGCTTCTTGACCCTCGGAGTGTGGGTCCAGGGTCAGCAGGTGTGACGGAGTGTGGTCTGGATTCCCAGGAGGGAGGGGCTGCTTTCCAAAGGGGCAGGAGTCCCCAATAGTCTCTGTGGGAGAAAGGGGCTGAAGACGGCTCCTCCCTAACAGTTCCCTTAGGTAGTCGTCTGAGTCAGTCTGGCAAGATTGTGTCTGTGGGTACGGAGCTTGGAAGGATCACCCCCAGTCCTCCTTGGTCTTTCTCTCGGTGTGCAGGAGCGCCTCTCCAGACAGCCGGAAGGTGGTGAAGTGGAATGTGGAAGACACCTTCAGCTGGCTGCGGCGGGATCGCTCGGCCTCCAAGGAGGACTACATGGTGGGTTGGCCTCTTTCTCCAGGGAGGCGGGGGCTGGGCTGCTTTTAGGGGCAGATGGTCTCGGGCTGTGTTTGGTGGGGGTCCTCTGAGTACATGGACCTACGGGGACACGGCGGTGAAGCGGCCAGGATGCTGAGACCGTTAAAGGTCTCCAGCTCAGCCGTTGAAGACCCGAGTGCCGCCCGTCACTTGTCCCAGCTCCTGCCAGCCTAGCAGTTCAAAAGCATTCAAATGCGAGTAGATGAGTAGGTAGAGCATAAAAGTATGCGGGGAGGTAACAGCGTTCCATGTTTCGCCATGCACTGCCTGCTGCAGCATGATGTTTGGACAACAGCCGCTCTTTGGCTTAGCAAACAGATGGCACTGCCCACTAAAATCGGTCACTGCTAGCAGGCTAAAACCTGCGGGAACATCTTCAGTACAGACTTCTTGTTAAAATGCTCATCTATTGTCAAGGTGTGAATACCTGCCAAGAGAATGTACGCTTTTGGCAAAGGCAGTAGGATATTAACAGATTATTAACAGATTAACAGAGTTGAAGGGACCTTGCAGGTCATCTAGTCCAACCCCCTGCCAAAGCATCTGCCTCTACCTAGGATCGAACTCACAACCTCCTGATTGTGAGGCAAGAGCCCCCCCCTCTAGGCCACAGCAGCTGTGTGGTCATATGCCTGGTCTTATTTCTCTCCTCCCCCACCCTCTTCTGGGTCAGTAAAAATATCAGACGCCTGTCGGATATCTGGGAAGCTGCCGTGTCAAAGAATAGCCTCTGCAACGTCCTCGTGCGATGACTTTGTACCCCTTCCTCTCCTCCTCCGTCGTAGAGCGGAGCTTTTTCTCCTGGGTCTCCGGTTAATGTCTCGGGCTGCCTGGAGCCAGTTCTACCCAAGTCCCATCAGCTGTGGGCTCACCTGGGCGAGAGGCTGGTAACCTGGGGAATGAAAGGATCCTTCGTGGGGCCGTCCTCTGCTCCAGGAGAGGGGCAGCCCCAGAGCAGAAGTTGCTCAGGGCCTCCGCTTCTTCCTCCCGCCTGCAGGACCGGCTGGAGCACTTGCGCAAGCAGTGCGGCCCCCACGTCTCCGCCGCCGCCAAGGACTCTGTGGAGGGCATCTGCAGTAAGATCTACCATATCTCCCTGGAGTACGTCAAGCGCATCCGCGAGAAGCACCTGGCCATCCTCAAGGAACACAGCATCTCCGGTAGCTGCCAGGGAGGGGGCCGGGGGAGGGCTCGGTGCTCTCTGTGGGTCCTGGGGGTGGAGGGGTGGGAAGGGGCCCCAGCTGGGGCTGTTCGAGGCAGAACGGCTGGTTTGGGGAGCCCCTTTGTTGGGGAGGAGGCACAGGACACTTGGGGATAACCTCCCATCATCCCCAGCTGAAGTGGAGCCTCCTGACGTTCAGGACCGGCTGGTGTACTGCTACCCGGTGCGGCTGGCCGTCCCGTCTCCCCCGCTGCCCAGCGCGGAGATGCACGTGGAGAGTAGCCTGGTCTGCGTGCGCTACAAGGGCGAGGTGCAGAAAGTCAGCCGCAGCTACTTCAGCAAGCTGGTGCGTCTCTTTTGGGGATGGGAGGGTGGAGGGTGGTGGGGGACTTGGAGGTGGGAGGGAGACCCCCTGCCCTTTGGGCACCCTAGCAGAGTCCTCCCCCCCCCTCTCCTTTGCAGTGGCTGCTCTATCGCTACAGCTGCATCGACGACTCCAGCTTTGAGCACTTCCTGCCGAGGGTCTGGTGCCTCCTCCGCAGGTACCAGGTACGTCCGTCTCTCCGGCTGGGCTTTGGGAGGGGGGTGGGGGGTGGAGGAGCCGGCCCTGCTCTGCTTCCCAGAGGGCTCCTGTCCTTCCTCCTCCTCAGATGATGTTTGGTGTTGGGCTCTACGAGGGCACCGGCCTGCAGGGGGCGCTCCCGGTGCACGTCTTCGAAGCCCTCTACAAGCTCTTCGGGGTGAGCTTCGAATGCTTCGCCTCCCCCTTGAACTGCTACTTCAAGCAATACTGCTCGGCCTTCCCAGACACAGACGGCTACTTCGGATCCAGAGGGTGAGCACCCACATGCTGCCCTCTGGAGCTTGGGCGCCGGGGGTGGGTGGGGGGGGGGAGAGGGTGCCCACGGCCTGCTGGGCGTCATTCCTGGGCCAGGCTGAGGAGGGTCCCGGCCGGCCTCGGCTACCGCCTCCTTCTTCCCCTCAGGCCTTGCCTGGACTTCTTCCCCATCAGCGGCTCCTTTCAGGCCAACCCTCCCTTCTGCGAGGAGCTGATGGACGTCATGGTGACTCACTTTGAGGTAAGGCCTTGGGGCTGCCGGGGGGGGGGGAGGAGGGGGGGCATGGCCGGGGGGGGGGGAAGAGCGGCTGAGCCTTCCCACCTCTTCCCTCTGCCCCAGAAACTGCTGGAGGCGTCCAGCGAGCCCTTGTCCTTCATCGTCTTCATCCCGGAGTGGCGGGACCCCCCCCCAACGGCCCTGACCCGCATGGAGCAGAGTCGCTTCAAGCGGCAGCAGCTCGTCCTGCCGGCCTTCGACCACGAGTACCGCAGCGGCTCCCAGCACCTCTGCAAAAAGTGAGCTGGGAATCCGGACGGTGGCGCCGGGGGAGGGCGGCAAGTTTCAGCCTGTCTTCTTTAATGCAGAACTCAAGGCAGCCCTCAGTTCTCCCCCCCCCCACACCTCCTCCTCCTCCTTTCCCCTCCCCCCAGCAACAACCCTGTGAGGTGGGCTGGGCTGAGAGAGAGGGGCCCGCCCAAAGTCACCCAGCCGGCGTTTGTGCCTAAAAGACGGGACTAGAACTCCTTGTCTCCCAGTTTCCACCAGCTCCTTCCCCACTAGACCCTCCACTGCTCTCTCCCGTTCCCTCCAAGCCTTCCCCCGTGTGGGGAGCCGCCTTGATGGGCTTGTCTCCCTATTCCCAGAGCCTCCTTTCCACACAGCCTGGACTTTCCCCAGGAGGAGGGGAGGGTCTTCCCCATAGTTCCCACTGGAAGGTTAGCCTTTCACAAGGGTCCCTGACAGCCCCCAAGACAAGGTGTGTGGCTGTGAGACTCCCTGCATGAAACCAGTCAAGAGCCCAGGAAGCTCCCAGAGGGTGGGTGGGAGGGTGGGTGCCAGAACCCCCCACCCCCGTGCCTGCCTTGGTTGGACTCTCCGGCCTCTGGCCCAGCGCTCTCCTGCCAGGCTGCCTTGTGTGCCGGAGGGCCGGAGGGCTGGTGGGGGCGGAAGGGTCTTTGAGCCCTGGCCTTCTGCATTTGCAGGGAGGAGATGTACTACAAAGCCGTGCACAACACCACAGTGCTGTTCCTGCAGAACAACGCCGGCTTCTCCAAGTGGGAGCCCAGGCAGGAGTGCCTGCAGGAGCTTCTCACCGCCTACAAGCACTCGGGACGCGCCCAGCCTGCCACCACCACCACCACCGCCTCTTCGGCCCCAGACAACAAGGATCAGGAGCCGGTTCGGGAGCAGAGCACCAGCCGGGAGTCGACCCCCAACTGATGGGCGGCCAGCGGAGAGGCTGAGAAGGACGACCGGACCGCTCCGAAGCAGAAGGGGAAGAGGGGAGCGGCTGGCCTCGCCAGGGTGGGACCCAGGGGGGCCGGCAGTCCCCGTTGCCCTCGTGCCCCCCCCCCGGATGAGCTGCAGATGCCCATGGGCTGTGCCCAGCAGAGCGGTGCCTGCTGCCTCGCCAAGCCTTCCCCAGCCGGGGGGAGGGAGGGCAGGAGAGGCTGGGGGAGTGGGGCCAGGCTGCCCCCCCACGACAGAAGGTGGGGACAGAAGGCCGGGGGGTGGGGGGCTGCCGGAGCACAATCGGTCGTGTAAATACGTGTCCCTGTGGTGGCTGCCCTCGTTGCCTCGTCCTCCCTGTTCTTCTTCCTGAGTGTGCCCGTTGCATATTCCCCCTGGCGCCGTTTATTGTCCGTCGCAGAGCAGAGGACTTGCGTGGGTGTGTGAGCGGAAGGTCTGGGCGGCCCTTTTGGTAGTTGTCTTGTTTCCACCTGAGGCTCCTGGCTTCCTAGGAGAAGTTTTTCTGTTCTTTTTTTAAAAGGGTTTAATTTAACTATGCTAACCATTTTATGACTTTTATTGAAAGAGCAAAGGAAAAAGTCTATTTTGGATTTTGTTTCTAGTTCTTAGGAACATTAAAACCAGCATTATCACCTGCCCCGGCCTGGTGGCTTCTCTGGGAAGGGTCGGACGGGGTACCGTAGCTGCGACCTCAGTGGCCCCTTCTGGCCTGGATGTGCCAATGAAGCAGGGAGGCTATTGTGGTTCTCCTGGCCAGTTGACCCCGAGAAACCCCGTCTCCTCCTGGGACCCCACTGCTCCCTCCTCTTGTGTCCTGCCTCCTTCCGTGGCTGGGGGAGCCCAGTGGGGCACGAGGGCAAGTGTTCCTTGTGGGGGGAGGCTGGGATTCAAGGGGAAGGAATCTGGGCAGAAGTTCCCAAGGCAAAAACAGGCGGTCCTTGACTTACGACCACAATTGAGCCCATCATTCCTGGTGCCAAGCAGGATAGCTCTTGTGAGTTTTGCCCCGTTTTACATCCTTTTTTTGCCACAGTCGTTAAGTGAATCACTGCAGTTGGTAAATCAGTCACTCGGTTGTTAAGCGAATCCGACCCCCCCATGGACTTTGCTTGTCAGAAGGTGAGCCAAAGGGGATCACATGTCACACCCGACAGCGTCATAAATATGAACCTGTTGCCAAGTGTCTGGATCAACAGTCATAAGTGTGAAAAACGGCCCTAAGTCACTGTTTTCAGTGCTGCTGTTAACTTTGAACGGTCACTAAATGAACGGTTGTAAGTCAAGGACTCTTGCAGCCTCCTTTCCTGTGTTTTGCAGGGTTCTCTGTGGGTGACCAGGAAGGGCTGGATGGGCCTCTGAGGTGCTTTGGGCTCAGCCCCCCCCCCCCAGCCCTTCCCAAAACCTGGCAGGGGTCTTCCAACATGAAGAGTTGGCAAAGGTCCGCTGTTTGGGGCGGTGGGAGCTCCAGGTGGTATGGTGGGTACCCTTGGTTGCATTCCCAGCCCTGACCCACCCCACCCCGTGACTGTCCTGCCTGGGGGGTCCACGTGGGCAGGGTCCGGGACGCTCATCCCACCACCCTGCCTTTGAACGCCTGTGGGGGGAGGGGCCAGTCTATCCTCCAAGCAGCCACTTCTGCACTAATCAGAGTCTTCAAAATGCAAGCGGCGTCTGACTGCAAAGGCCCCCGGGGGTGGGGGTGGGGGGGGATGACGACAACGACCTGTGGCGTATCAGCTCTGATGCTGCTGGCCCAGAATGTTCTCTCTCTTAAGCCTGTGGAAATTTCGTTTTCTTATTCGGGGAGGACAGAACGCTCACATGTTGCTGAAATTATTTAGAATAGAATAACAGTTGGAAGGGTTCTTGTAGGTCATCTAGTCCAACCCCCTACACCGTTTCTGACCGATGGCAGTCCAGTCTCCTTGAAAGCTTCCAGTGATGGAGCTCCCACAAATTCTGAAGGCAACTTCTGTTCCCTTGGCCAATTGCTCTCACTGAAATTCCTCATTTCTAGGTTGACTCTCTCCTCCTTCATTTCCATCCACCGTTCCTCGTCCGGCCTTCAGGTGCTTTGGAAAACAGGTTGGCCCACCCGCCTCTTCTTTGGGGCTGCCCGTCAAGTATGGGAAGACTGCTAAGTGTCTGTCTGTGTGTGAATCCTGCTGCAACCCAAGCCTTGCTCAAGGCCACAGTCCTCCCTGGTGGGTCACCTGATGCCCATGTGGAAACAGTCCTTCCAGGCAGGCTCTTCTGCTGTCCAGTGGGGGTCTCCCCCCAAAACAGCGCTCTGAGTGTCAACGTGGGGTTCTTGGACCCACCCTCGGAGAATGGGCCGGACTCCCAGGCCTTCCTTCCCTCTTCTCTGAGCTGAATGGGAAGCCCAGAACTGGATTGGGGGGGGGGCTCCAGGTGTGGCTTAAACCAGGCAAGTGGAATAGCTGCTCTGTGGCATCGGATGCAGTTCCGTGGCCTTTTTCAGCGGCTGGGTCACCACCACCCCTGCTCTGCACTGGGCCACCCCCCATTTTCCCCCCCCCAGTCCTCATGAAGTGCTGGATCTCCCCATCCCGATTTCCTTCTCCAGCTGATGGGCCTTCTGGCCTCTGAGCTTCACCCTGCTGGATGCCGTCCTGTCAACAGCATGCAAAGCCTTATGGGTGGGGGGGTCCCTGTCACGTAGCAGGATTAACCAATTTCTTTAGTTTGGTGACCTCCCCAAATTTAATGAACGCCCCTCCTGCCCTCCTAACTGGCTAATTGTAGTCTTTACAGAGGGGGGGGGCTGAAGAGCCCACCTTTTCCCCAGGCCAACTGTCCGGTTGCAAACCCATCAGAGGGCAGGAATGTCCGGTCCCATCTTCCCCGGAGCCAAAAGGGTGAATGATGGATCGTGGCCGTAAAGGCTCGGGCTCAGCCATGGCTTCTTCAATCGTTGCTCTGCTCCGGTGCCAGGGCTGCGTTAAGTAGCTGGTCTTCCTTCCAGTCTTGGGCCCCTGGGACGGTGGCGGTTCTCCTGTCTGGAGAACCCATTTCCTTCATTCCGGGGGCTTTTGAAATCCGGCCTCCCCGGAGTCCACGGATGCCTTTCTCGTGGCCGAGAGAGCGGCGGGGCAACAGGTGGAGAAGCGGCTGGGGGCTAAATATTACCGTATGAACGGCAGGAAGGGGCTGCGGGGGGGGGGGCTGCGTTGCCTTGTCAATCCTGCATTCTGCTTCAGGCTGACTGGATGAAACGAGTGGCATGAATTTTGTCCATTAGAGCCTCGGACCCCACAATTTTATTTCCCCGCAAATGAAGCCGCTGCACCCCCTTGTGCGGGGGGGGGGGGCGTAGCAGGCGAAGGTCCCTCCTGCCCACCCTGTGCCTGAAGCCCCCCTTTCCCGCATCCGGAGCGAGGGCGCGGGCGAGGGTCGCCGGGACGGAGGGGGGAGGGGGGCTCGGTCCCGAGCGAGCGTCGCCCACAGCCGGCTGGGTCTGCGTCGCCTTGGCAACGGGGAGGCGGATGCCCGTGGCTGGCGCTGCGGCAGTCCCTGCGAGGCGTCCGGACGGCCGGTTCTCTTGGCGCCTGCGGCGAGGTAAGCAGGCAGAAGGCAGACCCAGCCCAGGGGGTCCCTGCGGCCCGAGGGAGGGAGGGGAGGAGGGGGCTCTGCGGTCTTTCAGGGCGAGGCTCCTCCCACGCGGGTTTTAGCAATCCGTCCCCCCCCCCCGTCGCCCGCCTGGATGCGCCTCGGGGCTAAGGCATGGGGGAAGCGGGCGGGGGTCTCCCTGGGCAAGGCAGAGGCTGCGGGGGCTGAGCTGCTGCAGGCTGCCCAGGGAGCATCATCGAAAGCCAGCCCGCCTTCTTCCCCCCGCCCGGTTCCTTCCAGGGCGGCCTGAGCCCTCCTCTTTTCCTGCAATGCAGGGCGTGGGCACGGGGCGCTCAGCTTCAGGGAGGGGGCTCTCCACGCGAGGACCCCCAGGATTTCTGCACCAGAGTCGCTTCCTGCTCCTCGGAGGCTGTGCTGGCCCCGGGTGCTCAGGGGCGCCGTGTCCCGGGACTGGGGACCCCTAAGGACCGATTGCTGTGTGGGCACGGGTCGGGGGGGGGGCGTGCAGGATGCCCGGCATGATCGGCCTTGCAGGAACACGGCTCTGTCCGCGCTGGGGAGGCATCGGCAGGTAGCCGGGCTGTTTGGTGGCGGTCGGTCTGCTCCCCCGGTCCTCCCAGGCAGACCCCCCCCCCGTTCTTTGCAACGCTGCTGAAGCCCTTCCGCTCTCTGTCCCTGCAGGCGCCGCCCGCCCTCCGGGGCTGCCATGTCCCTCCCGAGGGCCCAGGGGGAGCGGGACCAGCCCCTCGGCCGGGAGGCCCCCGAGACGGAGTGCGGCATCTGCTGCGAGAGCTTTGACGGGCGCGGCCGGCGGCCCAAGGTGCTCGGCTGCCGCCACCAGGTGTGCGCCCGCTGCCTGCGCCGGATGGTGGAGGCGGGCGGCTCCCCCGGCAGCCTCTGCTGCCCCTTCTGCCGGCAGGAGACGCCCGTGCCGGGCGAGGACGTGGCGCGGCTGCCGGACAACGGGCGCGTCTTGGCGCTGCTCTGCAAGCCCCCGCCGTCCCCGGAGCTGCTGCTGTGCCCCGGCGTGCTGGAGCCCTTCGCGGATGGCAAGCACCGCTCCTCGGACTGCCTGGTCATCACCCTGCTGGAGCTGCCCGAGGAGGCGGCCGCCCCCGAGGCGCTGGACCTAGTGGACGCCATGCGCTTGTACCGCCCGCCCAGCTTGGCCTCCTTGCCCTGCCACGGCCCGCTGCCCCTCTGCCGCGCCTGCGGCACCCAGCGGGCCATCCCCCGGTTCCTGCTCGGCCTGCTGGGCCTGGTCTACTTCAGCTCCCTGCCCCTGGGCATCTACCTGCTGCTGGTGGAGCGCCCCAACCTGGGCCTGAGCCTGGTCAGCCTGGTGCCCTCCACCCTCCTGCTCTGCGTCTTCTACAGCCTCTGCCAATGCCTCTGCCAGGACATCTTTGACTTGCCCACCTGAGCTACCTTGGGAGGCCGCCCCCCCCCGCACCTCCATGCTCCTTGCCCTTCACACAGACCCCCCCTCTGCCCCCAGGGCACCTCCGGAGGCTGCCAGGCACCCCCTGAGGTCCATTTCACGGCAGGGAGCAGGGCGGCTTCCCTCCAGCAGCCTCAGTTCCGTGAAGCTGGTCACCGGGATGGCAGATACCTATGGTGCCCAGCCTCCTCCTTTCTTGCTTGTGGATGCGTTGGTCACCAGGAGCAGCCAACCTATTTGGGACTCTGACGGAAAACTGCGCAGGGAGCCTGCAGGCCAAGAAGAGCCTCTGAAGCGACCCCAAGGGAACCATTCCTTACAACAGAAATTGAACCTCCATGTATAGTGGCAGCGTACCTGACGACCACACCCGTATTGCAAAGGCCATCCTTTACCCGCCTTTCAGTATTAGGAAGATTTATGCCGGAGACTTTGGGAAACGCTGGAGCTGGCAGGTGGGAGACTAGCTCCCCAGTGGATCCCTCTGGAGGAAGGTCTCTGTGCAGGGACGGTGGGGCGACGGTGGGGAAGGGGGTCCCAGGAAAAGGGAACGAGCTGAAGTGGTGCAGTGGTTAAATGCAGCCATTGCAGGCTGACTGCTAGTTCAACAGTTCAGCTGTTCAAATCTCACTAGGCTCAAGGTTGACTCAGCCTTTCATCCTTCCGAGGTGGGTAAAATGAGGACCCAGATTGTTGGGGGCAATATGCTGAACTCTGTAAACCGCTTAGAGAGTGCTGTAAAGCACTATGAAGCGGTATATAAGAAAAGTGCTATTGCTATATTGCTATAAAAAGAGGCCTGAGGAGCAGCTCAGCGAGAGCCTGTTGCTTCCTCACCCCGATGGGGCTGCAGGTGGCAGGTGGGCAGGAATAAAACCTGAGCAGGAATGATGGAGGAGGCTCCCTCCTCAGCTCCTGTGCAGCATTCGCACCCCAACCCTGCCTCCACTCCCCAGAGGTTGTGCCAGACTGGATGCCCAGACCGGCAATGGGCAAGTTCTTGATTCAATGAAGGAAGTGTGCCAGGACCCTCCTGAGAGCGCTGCCCTCCCAGGGCCTCATGGGGAAAGTGGGGGTGCCAGAGGCCATCCAAAAGTCCCCTGGTGATTCAGCTCATCTTTCCTGGAACACCCCTCCCCCCCCTCAGTTTGCCTGGCTTCTTTCCTCCTGGGGGAGAAAGTGGGTCCTCCCTTTCTTTTTGGGCTGAGGACTCAAGGCGCCCCTGAAACCCCGTGTTCCAGCATCCCCCCCCCATTGTGCCGTTCAGGAAAGCACTCCAGCACTGCCAAGGCTGATCAAGCCGCCAAATCCCAGGGTCAGAAGGCACCCTTGAGGACATCCAGACCATCCCCACTCAATGCAGGGGGGGGCATCCCAAAGACAAATGACACAGCCCCCCTCCCCCCTGCCAGCCTGGGCTCCCTTGTCCCTCCACTCTGACTCTTCAGGCCCACTGCCTTCCTCCGGCTGAAGGTCCTGGGAGGCTTCCACACAGCCCCTCCCTCCACTGCTCCTTTTCCGTCTGGGGGGAGCAGCTGAAGGAGGCAGAGGGGCCGGGGGGGGGGGGGGGCATGAGCTGAGCCTGGCCTGGGAAGCTGCCTGATCTGCCAGAGGAACCCTTGTGGGGGAGGCATCCCGGCCTTTGGGAGCCCTCAGTGATGGCCAGATGGGGTGGGGGCTCCGAGTGAGTCTCTGGTGATGGGGGGGGGGTGTTGTACAACGGGCCTTGGGTCCCTCTTCCCCCACCTCCAAATGCTCACAAGGGAAGTGTGTCTCCCCACTCGGAGACCGGCTTCGGAGTGCAAAATCTCATTCTCAGTCCGTGGGGTCTTCCTCTTGGGACATCTGGAGTCAGGAAAGGAAACAGTCACACACACACACGCCACAATAATGTGGGTGCTCTGCCCTGCAGCCTCTTTCCTCTCCTCTCCGAGCCCTGGGTGCCCAGGAGTAAAGCCAGGGGGCAGGACAGCTTTGCCTAAGCCCGGGTCAGGAACGCCAGGATCCCCGCAAGAGAGGCAGACGGGGCCCCCCTGACGATCGTCCCTCTCTGCCCTGTTAGACTCAGCTTGGTCTCCTCGGCAGCTGCGTCCCAGACAAGAAGCAGGACGTGGTGTCAGGAAGAGAGTAATCCAGCCCGGAGGAGGCAGAGCTGCAGAGAAGAACTGCCAGCAAGGCTAAACCTTCTTTCAATTACCTAGAATCGTTCTGTGAGTTGGAGGCAGGGAGAGAGTTTGGCTCTGGACCAGTGGTGGGATTCAAAATTTTTTACTACTGGTTCTGTGGGCGTGGCTTGGTGGGCGTGGTGTGGTGTGATCATCTGCCTGGGGGGGGGGTTGCTATGAGTAACACTGACATGTGGGCGCCTATCAATCAAAGTTTTGAAAAAACAGGTGGGTGTAATTAGAATGCTTCCTACTGCATTAATTGTTCTGTCAGTGATCATTCTCACCCTTTCACATTTGACATGATGATTCAAGCATGAGATAATTCTCATATTTGATTGAACTAGAGTATTAATTTTTTCATGTTTTGGTATGGTACATCTGGCAATAAAACAATTGATATAATTCCTTACGGTGCATCAGTTTATTAATTGGGGGGGCAGGGAATGAGCAATAAAAGCACCCCAGAACTAATTAATTAATTACTAAAGGTTACTATGCAATTTCTCCAATTTTCTTAAAGACCCTCATCCAAAGTGGGGGAATAAAGGGAAGCTGCTAACATCTAACAACATGCATGCAATTTCACCAACACAACCGAGAAAGGCTTTGATGAATACACGCACACAGCACTTTAAAGAAAAGCTGTTGTGTTTTTATTTATTGAATTATATATCAAATCTAGAAACTGTCCACCTCACTCACAGAGCAACTCTGAGCAACGTAGGATTAAAACAAGAAAAACATAAAAACTGTATATAAATATTATATTAGGAGGTATTTTAGAGTTTTTTGTACAATATCGAGGAGAGCCCTATAGAATTTGGTGGGGACTCTAAATAAATTGTTACCTTCTTGCTCGGCGATACCCGACCTGCCTCAGAATAATTTAATTTAATTTAATTTAATTTAATGGATTTGTATGCCGCCCAACTCCCTAGGGACTCTATGGGAATAAATGTTAACAGAAAGCTCTTTGGACTTAAGATTTGTACCATCCATTCCAGGGGCCTCCAGCCTTGGCCAGCTGGCTGAGGAATTCTGGGAGTTGAAGTCCACAAGTCTTAAAGTTGCCAAGGTTGGAGATTCCTGGGTTTGGTGGGAGAGGCTTCGTATTCATAACTGACATTCCCACCCCACAAAATTCTGTACTTTTGCTGGCCAGATTATCTACCGGTAGACCTCAACTTACAACGATTTGTTTAGTGACCACCTGAAGTTACAATGGCACAAAAAGAAGTGACTTATGGCCGTTTTTCACATTACGACCATTGTAGCATCGCCAGGGTTACGTGATCAAAATTTGGATACTTGGCGGCTGATTCGTATTTATGACGGTTGCAGAGTCCTGGGGTCACGTGACCCCCTTTTGTGACCTTTTGACAAGCAGTGGGGAAGCCAGGTTTACTTAATAACCCTGTTACTGAACAACTGCAGTGATTCACTTAGCAGCTGTGACAAGAAAGGTCATAAAATGGGACAAAACTCACTTAACAACTGTCTTGCTTAGCAACAGAAATTTTGGGCTCAATTGTGGTCATATGCCGAGTCCTAACATGGGAAGTCATACAGGGAATCAATCCCCACTTAATGATGGCGATTGAGAGTGGAATTTCCATCATTAAGTGATGTGGTTGGAAAGAGCAACGCCGGTCATTAAGCAAGGACCCCACATACCTGCGACTTGCGACTTCCTGCTGGCTTCGCACAAGTGAAGTCAATGGTAAGCCCCGAGCCCTGGAGCCCTCCCCGTGCCACATGGACCCCTCCAATCTGGAGAAGGGGTCTGCCCCTCGCACTGCTCTCCAGGAGAGAGGAAGGGTCCCTGCGCCCGGCTCACTCGAGTGGCACCCACTGCCCCAGAGGATTGCTCTGCCTGGCAGTTTGGACCATTCTGGAGCTGCCCTCTGTGCCCACATGGAGAAGGCCCCCTGCAGCACAGTGCCCCCTGCTGGCCCTGGCCTTCCCCAGCCTGGTACACTCCAGATGTGCAGAGCCACAAGTCTGCATGACCAGCTGACAGGCCAGCTGGGCATCCTGGGGATTGTAGTCCACCTCCAAGGCGCACCAGCCAGGAGAGGGCAGAGTGATGCCTCTTTCAGCCTCACTCGACTCTTCAGGAAGGCCCCAAGGCTCAGAGCCCGGGGGTGGCCCATCTCCCCTCCCCTCCCTGGGGGCACAGCTGGGGTTTTCCTGGAGGCCGGAGGAGAGAGTTCTCAGGGGACGGAGGCCCCACAGCCACTGGGGAGGCTTCCCAGGCAGGAGGCGAGTGGCTGGCTCGGCCACGCTACACAGCCTGGGCTCAGGAGGGACCCTCTCTGGCGCAGCCTGGTCGACGGAGGCGAGGGGATCCGGGTCTTGTCTGGGTCCTCGCCAGGGGTCTGCAGCCCTGGAGCTCTCCCATGGGGCCTGGGGGCTCCTGCTTGAGTCCGCCCACTGGCCTCCAGCCTGCCCCTTCTTGCCCTCCTCCTCTTCCTCGCCCGAAGCCGTGAGCAGCCGAGGGCCTCTGTGCAGCCGGTTCTCCTTCTTGAGGCGCCGACGGGCGTTGGCGAACCAGGTGGAGACCTGGCTCAGGCTCCGTTGGCTCAGCACGGCCAGCAGGACCTTCTCCCCCTTGCTGGGGTAGGGGTTCTGGAGATGCTGGCCCAGCCACGCCCGGAGGGCCCCTGTGCTATCCCTCCAGACGGCCGTCTTGCCCCAGCGTGGGTCCTCCGGGGAGCCTGCACAGAGGAGGGGGCTGCCCAGCGGGGGCATCGGCCACAGCAGGGACACCCCTCCGGGCAGCTCACAACAGGGGGCCGGCACCTGCAACACACAAAGCAGAGCGAGGGTGAGCCGTGGGTGGCACCGGGCAACCTCTTCACTGAGGAGTCTTTTGCCACCGGAAAAGGAGAAGGAGCCCTTCTTCTCCTGGTGTGGCTGTGGAGGATGGTTTAACGGGGGTTTTCTGCCCCCTGCAGAGGGCTGGACTAGTTCGGCGGGGGGCAGACTCTTCGGGGGATCGTTTACTCAGCTGGTGAAAGAAGATTGCAAAAAAAAAAAACCTTACAAGGATTCAAAGGAACAGCTGTAGAACATATTACATGCCAGTACTGAAAAGATGGTGGGAACATAGAAAACGTACCAAAAAAGATGCATACAAAAAAAAAAACCCCATGCAAAAGTAGCGTAAAATGAGCAGGTTAAAATATTGTGGGATTCTGAATAACATACTGATAAAAGTCTGGACGTCCCAGATTGAACTGTGCTTGAAAAGAAGAAAGAGGGGACAATTGATGTGGAGATACCAGGAGAGAGGAGAATAGAAGACAAAGAATTGAGGTAGATTATGGCAGAAACTGGCTGTGGTGTTATCGGCACAATGGAGGTCACACCAAAAAATTTTGGATAGTGCTTAAAAAATCTGCACAGTGGGAAAAATTCTGTCAGTTACAAAAAACAACAACAACCCACCCTGCTTGGATTTGTACATAAGACAATAGCTCTACATAATGAATCCTGGCCTCTTGAGCTGCTTGGTAAAAACTCAATGCATACAAGAGCGAAAGTCATCTAAAGGACCGGCAGCTGCAATTTCACCTTTTTGTGTATATAATAATAACAACCTCTAACCCTTGAGGGTTGATATTAACTACTTTGGGGACTCTGGACTGTTCGAACCCTGTGATCTCTTCTGACGCTACATTTCTATGATTCATTTTTAGAAAATTATTTTTAAATGCCAATATAGCTATTTAAAAGATCTTAAAACAAGTCAAGATTTCAGTAGCAATTGTTGTATACACTGGTGTATACAACTGGCGTAAACAAAAAGAGAAATTAGGTCTATTATGTTTTACAAAAAGAATTACTTTTTTCAAAACTGAAGCGAAACTCATTTTTCTGGTACATTCCCCAAACTCCCATCTTGGTTATGTAACTTTTTCCAATACATCCATTTTTCCATGGTTTGTTTATTGGATTTATTAGAGCCACCCAACACTAAAAATGCTCTGGGCAGTTTACAACATGTCCAATGCCTAAATTAAAACACAACTAAGTAAAACTACATTTCTAATATAACACAGCCAGGTCTCAAGAGACTTCCAGGACCCTTAGGGATTCCAGAGAAGGCCCCCAGCCTCAAAGCCACAAGCTGACAACACTAATCACTTCTAATGGGAATCCTTGCACAACTCACTGGACCAACACACCTGCTGGTAGGTGCCCTTGCTTCCATCACATTTCTATCATTACAGAATAACAGAGTTGGAAGGGACCTTGGAGGTCTTCTAGTCCAACCCTCTGCTCAAGCAGGAGACCCTACACCATTTCAGACAAATGGCTGTCCAGTCTCTTCCTGAAAACTTCCAATAATGGAGCAGCCACAATTTCTGGAGGGAAGCCATTCCACTGATTAATTGTTCCCACTGTCAGGAAATTCCTCCTTAGTTCCAGGTTGCTTCTCTCCTTGATTAGTTTCCATCTGTTGCTTCTTCTCCTGCCTTCAAGTGCTTCGGAGAATAGGTGGACCCCCCTCTTCTTTGTGGCAGCCCCTCAAATATTGGAAGGCTGCTATCATGTCTCCTGTACTCCTTCTTTTCACTAGACTAGACAAACCCAATTTCTCCAATAGTTCATCGTATGTATTTGTCGGGCTTAAACTATTTAAGGAGGAGAACAAAAAGTTTGTGGAATGTGAGCTAGACAAGCAAAACCTTTCTAAATTCTCACTTTCAAGTAATTTTTTTGATGGAAACTAATCAAGGAGAGAAGCAACTAGAACTAGAATTAAGGAGAAACAGTGAGAACGATTAATCAGTATAACAGTTTGGCTCCAGAAGTTGAGGGTGCTTCACCACTGGAGGCCTTTAAGAAGAGAATGATATCCACTCATCTGGAATGGTATAGGCCAGGGTTTCCTGCCTGAGCAGGGGGTTGGACTAGAAGACCTCCAAGGTCCCTGCCAACTCTGTTATTCTGTGCTCTATGTTTGATCTTCCTGTCCCCTAATCATCTTTGTTGCTCTTCTCTGCACTCTTTCCGGAGTCTCAACATATTTTTTATATTGTAGTGACCAAAACTGGATGCAGTACTCTAAGTGTGGACCTTACCCGTGCAGTATAATATGTTCAGTATATTCCTATGGCCCTTTCCCAGTAACTTTAGTTATGTGTAATGGGGGTTTACTACCACCTCTTGATCACTTTTAAATAATTTTCCCCATCTTGTCTGATGCTGATCACAATATAAGGCTCTTCCGAAGCATGTCAGAAAAATCATGTCTTTAATCTGATTCCGATATTTCTTTGAGAGATGTTGATCCCACTCCAACAACTTCTAACAGAATATTATATCTTTTGGATATTAGAGCCCTTTGAAGATTCTGACATAAGATTTTCACAAGCTGTTGTTACTGGTCGCAATGCTGTCATCTTACAGATTACATTTTTAACAAAAATACTCATTTCATTCATTTCAACCAGTCAAGACTTATAGATGCCAATTTCTGCTTTAAAATACCTCTTGACATTATTTAATTATATGTAAAATAGTCCTTTAATTAAAAAAAAATGTTCAAGTTAATTCACTATTACTAAAGAGCTTTATTACATTACTTGGGAATAACTGGCACTAAGAGGAGGAAAATGGAATTTGTTTCCCCAACTACTTCTCTATCTTCACAATGCAGTCAAGGAACCTATTGTTTTATTTTGGTTTTACCCATTTTATATAGCTCTTGCTTTCAGAACTGTATCAATTCTGTTATTTGACTTGTTGGCCACTTAGATTTGTGCCCACTTTATTTTGAGTTTTCTACACAAAATAAAAATTGGATCTAAGTTGAAATGATCCAATAAGGGGATATTAGAGAAGCAGTATACCTCTTTTTCTGATTTCAAATACAATAGGCTCCCCCCCAACTTAAAGTTTATAAAGATCCTTTGCTAATTGGAATCAGACAGCAAATTGAACAAAATAAACAAATAAATAATGAAAATAATAAAAAAACAGCTTGGGAACACTGGTAGCTTAAGTGATGACCACTCTATAAATTGTTTTAAAAATGTTTTCAGCAAAGTGTTGCACACCTAGCTAATTATGATTTTTTGGAACATTCGTTCTTAACAATTGCTGCCAACCTGCCTTCCATTGACTCGTGTATACTGCACGAGTCAAAAAGAGGGCCGTGAAAATATTTACTGACCCCTCGCATCCTGGACATAAATTGCTTCAACTCCTACCCTCAAAACGTCGCTATAGAGCACTGCACACCAAGACAACTAGGCACAAGAACAGTTTTTTCCCGAACGCCATCACTCTGCTAAACAAATAATTCCCTCACCACTGTCAAACTATTCACTAGGCTGCATTACTATTACTATTAGTTTTTCTCATCGTTCCTATCACCCATCTCCTCCCACTTATGACTGTATGACTGTAACTTGTTGCTTGTATCCTTACGATTTATATTCATATTGTTTCCTGATTACTTACTTGAACCCTATGACATTACTTGAACCATTCTTGACAAATGTATATTTTCTTTTATGTACACTGAGAGCATATGCACCAAAGACAAATTCCTTGTGTGTCCAATCACACTTGGCCAATAAAAAATTCTATTCTATTCTATTCTATTCTATTCTATTCTATTCTATTCTATTCTATTCTATTCTATTTTATTCTATTCTATTCTATTCTAAAGTATAGTAGGTGGCAAAATTCCTGCAAGGATTGGAAAACTGCGATCGATGGTAGTGAAACCAAACAAGGGATCTGAGGGAGCTGGTAAGTTGCGTCTCTTTGCTAGACCAAGGTTAAAGATGTGTACATCTAAACTAGCTGTGAGACTGAAATAATTAATACAATATATTAGGCCAACATGGCTGTGTGAAAGGAAAACGCCTCCCTGAGTCCCCCGGGAGTTGGGCAGCCTATAAGATTGAACAAATAAATAAATAAATAAATAAATAAATAAAACAAATCTCAGATCCTATTAGAAAAATGTTTAAATCTCACAAAATATAATAACCCAGCTGCTGTGGCCTAGAGGTAGAGCTCTTGCCTCACAATCAGGAGATTGTGAGTTAATTCCTAGGTAGAGGCAGATGTAAGGGTCTCCTGCTTGGGCAGGGGGTTGGACTAGATGACCTGCAAGGTCCCTTCCGACTCTGTTAATCTGTTAAACGTCATGGCTGTTTTCCCTGGAGAGCGAATAAAATTTTCCATCAGTGAGATCAACAGTCTCTCTTGGGAATGAATGAATGGGCCCCAACTTTTGCTCAGCAGCCTTTCCACTCTCCCGCGTGTGCAGGGCCACCGCTCTGTTACGAGGCCCGGGACTTCGCGGGAGGCCCTCGCGGGACCCTCCCCACCGCTGGGACTCCCGCAAGAAAAGAGACCAGCGGCAGAAGCGGGACCGCGACGGGAGACCCGGCTAGAAGCTCCCCAGGCCGGAGCCGGCACCGCGGCCAGCGGCTGCGCTCCTGAACCCGCCCGCAGAACAGAGGCCGCGCGCGCGCCCGGCAGTCCGGAGGGTGCCGTTCCAGGCGCCGCCCGATCCCGTTGGGGGCTTCCCGCGGAGGCTCCTCCACCCGGACCGCCCTTCCGCCGCCCCGACGCCCCCGCGCGCGGAAGAGCCCACCCGGCCGGCCCTGCAGAAGGGGAGCCCCGCGGACAAACGAGCCGCCGCGCCGGGGCTGCGGGACGAGCCGGAGCCTTAGCCCAGGAGAGCCGCGCTCCGTCCCCCCACTAGACGGGCTGGGATGGCGGCAAAGAGCAGCCAGCGGATCCCTGGACGGGGCCGGTGTGGGGTGGGGAGGGTGAAACCCGAGGAAGATGCCGGGGAAGCAGGTGCAGCAGCCCTTCCACCATCAGGCGCCTCTCCGGCGTTTCTTTGGCACCTCTGTTGAACTCTGCTTTAGTCCCAAAGGTGGTTTTTTCAGGAGGCAACTGGACTTTCGTGTTTTTTCTTTTGAAGACCTTTCGCTTCTCATCCAAGGAGCTTCTTCAGCTCTGACTGGATGGTGGGCAATGGAAGGATTTAGATTCCTTGCAGACAGCTGGTCATTTGCATTCTTTTAGAGGGTCCTTGAGGCCACCTGGAGGTTTGTCTGTGTCCTCAGGGTCCACCTGAGTGGTGCTCCTGGTTCCTGTAGTCCTTCCATTCCCCACCATCCCGTCAGAGCTGAAGAAGCTTCTTGGATGAGAAGCGAAACGTCTTCAAAGAAAAACCAAGAAAGTCCTGTTGCCGCCTGAAAAAGCACCTTTGGGACAACCACGACCTGGATGACTGAGAATCTCTACAGACTTTTAACTCTGCTTTAGGGTTCTCAGGCCGTTCCTCTGAGCTTAATGGGGAGAGAAGCCCCTTCCTTCCCTGAGAGACCGAAGCTGCCTGCTGGGCAGAGAAGCAGCTCAGACCCCTTGACCCTCCCGTCCCCTGGACTCACCGGCTGGGTGATGGAGCCCGGGGCCGGCGGGTACCAGCCATAGCAAGGCAGAGCAGGATACAGGCAGGGCAGTGGGGGCAGCAGGGCGGCCGGGCACCCCCTCAAGGG
>JALIGW010000057.1:3830709-3831809 GCA_023053685.1 Diadophis punctatus similis | reverse complement strand
TATCAATCTATCTATCTATCTTTCTATCTATCTATCTATCTGTCTAGATCTCTCTAGATAGGTAGATATCTATCTACCTACCTACCTACCTACCTACCTACCTACCTATCTATCTATCTATCTATCTATCTATCTATCTATCTATCTATCTATCTATCTGTCTGTCTGTCTATCTGTCTATCTGTCTATCTATCTAATCATTTATCTATCATCCATCCATCCATCCATCTCTGTCATCTATCTATCTATCTATCTATCTATCTATCTATCTACTATCTATCTATCTATCTATCTATCTATCTATCTATCTACCTACCTACCTACCTACCCTACCTACCTACCTCCTACCTACCTACCTACCTATCTATCTATCTATCTATCTATCTATCTATCTATCTATCTATCTATCTATCTATCTATCTATCTATCTATCTATCTATCTATCTCTATCTATCTAATCATTTATCTATCATATCTATCTATCTATCTTCTATCTATCTATCTATCTATCTATCTATCTACTATCTATCTATCTATCTATCTATCTATCTATTTGTCTATCTGTCTATCTATCTATCTATCTATCTATTTGTCTATCTGTCTATCTATCTAATCATTTATCTATCATCCATCCATCCATCCATCTCTGTCATCTATCTATCTATCTATCTATCTATCTATCTATCTATCTATCTATCTATCTATCATCTATCTATCTATCTATCTATCTATCTATCTACCTACTACCTACCTACCTACCTACCTACCTACCTACACCTACCTACCTATCTATCTATCTATCTATCTATCTATCTATCTATCTATCTATCTATCTATCTATCTATCTATCTATCTATCTATCTATCTATCTAATCATTTATCTATCATATCTATCTATCTATCTATCTATCTATCTATCTATCTATCTATCTATCTATCTATCTATCTATCTATCTATTTGTCTATCTGTCTATCTATCTATCTATCTATCTATTTGTCTATCTGTCTATCTATCTAATCATTTATCTATCATCCATCCATCCATCCATCTCTGTCATCTATCTATCTATCTATCTATCTATCTATCTATCTATCTATCT